>PVKB01000595.1:0-164798 GCA_004027205.1 Ctenodactylus gundi | reverse complement strand
GCCCCTGTTTACCAAGACCTGTGGAACAGTGTTGAGGGATACGTTACAGGGAACCACACAACCATGCCTGCTACCATGTTTGGAATTCATCTCATCCTTTGGTTTTGCAAAGCATGAAAAATCCACAGAAGAACCAACTCATTCTATTGGCCTTGGAGCAGACTCAGGAAATAATCTCATTGTATACTGTTTTGGGGGTGTTTGACTAAGGTCTTTGTGCTACGGAACATTTTTCCTTTCCAATCAAGTCCTATCTTTTTGCAAGTGAACTGGCAATGTCCCTTGGCATTTGGAGATTTCCTGGGATCAAGGTGTTCAAAGGTATCCCCCTCACACACTTTTTTGCAGTATTAAGGCTTGACCCCAGAGCTACATCTCCAATGCTTTTTTACATTTTGTTTTGAGTCAGGTTCTTGCTAAGGCTCTATGCTGACCAGGTGGGGCTCGAATTTGTGGTCTCTTTGCCACAGCTCCCCAGAGAACAGAGATTAACAGTTGTGCGCCACCACATCTAACTTCAATGGCACCCATCTGATGAAATCATATAGTGATTGGCTGTATTCATGTTCTCCAAGAGGGACAGGAGGACACATGTGTATCATGTGGAAAGATTTTCCACAGCAGGCAAGCAGGGGACGTACCTTGCTTAGAGAACTGGTTCTACTTGATGTCAATGCTGGCTTTGTCTTACACCTGCAAACAAAATGGAAGGGTAAAATAAAGCAGAAGCCTCATTTTCCTTTTTATTAATGGGACGGTTACTGGCTAACAGATGTCTTCCTCTCTATGAGTCTGTCTAGGAATCCAAGTAACAGATTCAGCAAGAACGGAAGTCTGCGTGCCTCCCTGCTCACCCTCTCACCTGATATTCTCCACCCTTTGTTTTCTTTTGTTTTGTACTTTTAAAAGAATTCGTGCACAGAGATGACGAATGCATATGAACAGACACATTCGCACTATTTTCTGTATTTACATGTGTTGCAATGTGATGTTTTGAAGTATGTCTACATCATGGAATAATTAAATCAAGCCAATTAACATATCCATCACTTCTCCTCACCATTTTGGTTGATGAGCACATGTAAGATCTATTCCTGTAGGTATTCCGAATATACAATGCATCATTAACAATTGCTACTGTGCTGTGTGATAGGTCCCTAAGTTGGTTCTCCTGACACTTGCAGCATGATCAAGCTTACCTTTGTAGTAATGGCTAAGAAATTCCTTTGACAAAGTAGATATCATAGCTACTAGTTTTTAAGGACACAGTGTGGTATCATTTCTTATCCATGTAAAGTGTTTTTTCTTTTAATACTCCTTTGTATATACAGAGACTGGGGGAGGTAAAAGAAAGGAAAGGTTACATTTTCAAAATCACTCTATCTTTTGTATTGCTGGATGGTCAAAGCCAAAAGCAATCCCCTTGTCCCCACCCTCTGTTTAAGAAAAGGCAGAGATGAGCTTCTGAGTCTGCAAAGTAGGCCATGAGGTACTCAGCAGGTGGGAGGTTAAGAGGTTCTATTGGCTAGAATGGAAAAATTTGGGTTTCTCAAGAGATCTACAAGAAGCAAACTAGAGAGTTCCTATGGGGAGAAGCCTGAGAAAGCTGAACAAGGGGACTGTAGCCTGCAGAGGTGTGTCTCGCCCCCCCCCCGCCCCCCACCACACACACACACACACTTGTCATGCACAGTGGCTGATGGATGGGCCTGCAAAGAACAAAATGCAGTGTCTTGTTCCGGGTCATTGATTTCTCTGTGATGTAAACCCCAAAATCTTCAATAGAAATCTCTACAAGTGGTGCATGTCTGTAATCCCAGAACTCTGGGAGGTTCAAGCGAGAGGATCACAAGTTTGAGCCCAGCCTGGGCATCTTAACAACTTGATGAGACCACAAAATAAAGATAAAAAATGAGTTGGGAATGTCGCTTGGTTAGAAGGCCCTATGTTCCATCTCCAGTACCATAGAAGAAAACAGGAGAAATGTTGTGTGTGAACTGTTCAGTGGAAAATATGAAAGAGATATGAGTTCCTTCTGTGGATTGTCATAGGGCAAGGTTGTCAATAAACACATAAGATCGTTGGTTGGGTGTAAGCCAGGAAGGTCACTTGAATTCTCAGTGAATGCTGGGCAGCAAATTTGGGAAAAATTGTTCTACTTTTATTGGAGAGAGTGACTCAACCTGCTGGAGCTACTCTTGATAGGCAACTGCTAACAACGTGAGACATTTTTCAAGGGTGTTGTCAAGCCACTGATAGCCTGATGTTGGCCATGGCGGCGAGGTTCGCACCTTGCATATCAGCAAATGCTGTACCTGGGGACTTTTTATTTCAGGTTACCACATGCCATGCGTTCAGACTCTAGCTGAAGCAACTCCATTGCAGTCGTGCCCACCTCATTCCCTGGTGCTTCCTGGCTTTGGAGGTGATGTTCCTGCCAACTCACTTATTATTTCTGACACCGTGTTCCTGGAAACCATCTATGGCTATTGCAAGTGGCCAGACTCCCTTGGCAAGGTATCAATAAGCCCCCTTCTGCGCTCTCTGTGTGCTTCGGTTTTATCCAGACTGTGGCACTGGATCCGCTGCACAGTAGTCATCTGTTTCCTATCCACAGTCGGTCAGAATCATTGGAACCTGAAGTCAGAGTCTACTTGTCCCGTGTCTTGCATGGTACCTGGTGCAAGCAGGCTCTCCCATGTGTACACTGGGTGGGAAAATGGATGAAAGAAGAAACAGCTGCTGTGTCTCCGTGCTGGGCCGCAGGAGAGACAGACAGACTGATGCACACATTCTGCGCATGTTCACATCCATTGTTCGCAGAGGAGAAAGGGTGGAACCACACGGAATGGAACGAGCAGTGGCGGGGCCTATCATCTTGAAACAAGTGCTCACCTAGCAGGAACTCTTCCATCTGTTAGTTTAATTTGTTCAGAGCACCAAGGGCCCAAAATAGATCTCTGAGCATCCTCAGAAAACACTCGAGGGAGCCCATGTCTGTGTACGTTACTCCAAGGGAGGTCCTGAGGTCGCTTGCCCCGAGACCCATCACTCTTCACGCGAGTCTGACAAGCTCTGCTCTGTGGATTTGAAGTCACAGCAGTTTAAAGGTACATTAGAAGTGAGGGAAGCTTTGTCTGGCAGTAAAGAGAAAAGAGAGCATCGTGTTGTAGGGAAAGAGGAGACCGGAAATCTATAGGAACACACATGAAAAGCAAACTTAAGAACTAGCTTTCCTCGCCGAGAGCCACTTTGTAAAACCGTGACAGGCACCTGAACTTTGGTTCTGGAATATTGAGCTCCAGGGACACCTGGTAGAAGAGAGAAAATCTGATCAAAATTTCCAAATGTCTGTGTTTGCTCTGTTACTCATTTCTGGTGTGATCTTGGGCAAGCTGCTTCGTTTCTCTGAGTCTATTTTTTCTTTATATAAAACAAGTGGAGAGAGCAAATGCCTCCTCAGAGAAGTTTTGGGGCATCAGAGAAGATGGAAACTATCAAGTTAAGTATGTTTTTCAGCAAAGCAATAATAATACGTATATGTTGAGGTAGGAAAAGACATGAATACAAGTCTTTTTATTGTTGTTGTTGTGGGGGGAGCGGGGGCAGTATCCTGAACTCAGTGTGTATCCCTGGCTGGACTTGGACTCATGGCATTCCTCCTGACTCATTCGGCTTCATATAAGAGTGTTTTGTCCACAATAGCATGTGGGTCAGAGATCTAGAGCTGGAAGGGTGCTTGGGCACCCACTCGATTATCTTTCTTACTTTGCAGATGATAAAATAGTTCCCAAAAGTATAAATCTCCCTAGCACATGAAAGGCGTTTATATAATTTTTTGGCCTGATTTTTTTTTCTCTCTGATCCAGGTCAGAAATGGGTTTGTAACGGAAATAGGTCATCAAGATCCAGACCAACAGAGACGGGGTCAAGAACGTAAGAACAGTACTCTAACTAGTCCGTGTTGAAGAGACAGGTTCCTACACACATCCTAAGTGCTAGGTCCTGCTCCTTGCTTGTTCCCTGTTTATGCTCTTCTATATTGTTTTATCTGATATTCCCACAAGTGGCCAATGTGGAGAAAGAGAAAAGCGAAGCATGAAATCATCATTATCGGGTTTCTTGAATCCTGAGCTCATGGAAAGATGACCTGGACAACACTTTCTTGCCCTGTTATGGAAAAGTCTTACTCAATCTCCCATTCAATCCCTCAATACAAATTTTCATAGTAAAAAGAAATGGAGTGGCCCACTTATTGTTAGAAGGTAAAAATATTCATAATCATAATCCATAGCTTGATTCAAGATTACTTTAGTGCAAGACCTATTTCCTTTCCAAAGAGTATCCCTCCTATTTTTCAGGGAATTTCTACTTCTGCTGGACCATGTGATACCTCTTGTCAATCTCTACTTACTTTCATATTTATTAGTCTTTTCTTACCATGGAACACCCTTGATCCCAAGTTCTCTGGCTCTTCAAACCCTTGTTTCTTTCAAGGTCCCATTAAAATACCCTTCCCTCCATATTGTTCTTTTTAATCTTCTGTATTTGAGATGACAGAAGAAAAGGGTTAGCATTTGTTGATCTCTGTGTCCCAGAAACCATGATAGGATTGCGGCTGCTGTGAACGCATTTAATCACCCAAATACTAACCAGTCCATATTATAAGCAGAAAGAAAGAAGAAAAAAATGCCTAAAGCAATGCTCAGAAATGAAAATATTTTATTCCAAGGATTCTAACTTACTAACATAAAAATATATTATTTTATGGCTGAGGGAACATCTGTATATAATAAATTCAAGCATGTTGGCTAATTCTTTTTGCTCCTTGTAGCACCGTGGAGGGAATAGTGTCACAAATACCTGGACAGCTATATAATCAGAAAAAATGCAAGTCCGGAGTTCTGTTGTGCATATTTCAGGGATGCATTTATCTTCCATTTTGGAATACAGAAATTTCCTAATATTATGTTCCTATCTCTAGCTCCAGGCTATTCATTCTTATGAAATCCAAAAGTAATATCACTTTGGCAAGTAATAAAGCTGTATGAAGTGTGTGCCTTGGAAGCATTGTGAGGCTGTTAAAATTTTTGTAATGAGATTTGGAGGGTGCGTGCATACAGAGAGACCATAATGACTTTGCAAATAGAGTGGTTTTTGAGGGTGGGAAAAGCAGAAAAGACGGGTTCATCAACTTGTTAACCTTAGAAATTTGTTTCTTGGTAGGGTTGTTTATGCTGGGAAAAGGTTATCTCAAAGAATTGAGTCCACAGCTTGCAAAAGGAAGGAAATGTTTTCATACCGAGTGTAGTTAGTTCTGCCCTATCGCCGCTGTTGCTTGGCTTCTAAGGGATCCTGCAGCGAGGTTTTCCCTTCCCTCCTTTTCAAGCCTGAGGACTCACAGTGGTCTGTCTGGTGTACTGTACCTGCATCTCAGTCTTGCCCATCATGCTGAACCTTTAAACAACATTAAACTTCATTCATAAATCAAAGGCAAAGTAGAAAAGATACCTTTCCTCCAATCAGAGATACGAGATATTTGAGGGGTGGGGGATTGTAAGTCTGCTTTAGAAATCTTTCTTCTAAGGTAGATGATGTAAAAACAAAATTTTCTTGCTTCAGGGCTTCAATTTAATGGTAGCTTGTGCTGAGTTTCAAGGATTGCACATGGACAGATCCTAGAGGACAGGGCTTCTGCAGAAGCCGTCTCCAGGTGGTGAGCACTCTGCATTTCTCTAGGGGAGCATTCTTCAGACTGCCTCTGGGGACCTTGTTAAAACACAGGGACAGGGTGGGGGTGGAGGGAGGGAAGGGAGGGGAGGGGGAGGGACAAAAGGAGAGCGGGAAAGCCCTTGTCACCTTGACAAGATACATATGTGCACAAAATGCTCAACTCCATTGTAACCCTTAAATTTTGCACTTGTACATATCAATGAAATGGGGAGAAAAGAAAACATAGGTTCTCCTTTGGTAGGTGTGGCTCAGAACACAGTACCAACTCCTAAGAGTTAAATTTTATTTTAAGGGAAAAGGACAGGATGTTCAGGGGTGTGTGTGTGTGTGTGTGTGTGTGTGTGTGCGTGTGTGCAGGCATGTGAATTTGTGTGTGTGCATGTGTGTGAATGTAGTATCTTATACTAAACCAGTACTTGTCTGCCGGCCTCTTTAAAAACAGTTAAGTTTCAAGGTGAGTAAAATACAACAGTACAAAAACCTGAAGTCTCTAAGAATTTACCTTCCTGACCTGGAAACCTTACAAAACCAATCACTTTTTATTAAATATCTTCTGCTTAAGGTTTGGTTTTATTTGAGAGGGCTGAAAAAAATCGCATGATTTTCATGGTATTCCTTAGTTTTGCTGAAATCTTTACTGCAATTCATTAAGGAAAGATTTTCTCAAAATTTCTAGACTTCAAAATCATTCTTCAAGCTTCTGTCATCAATATCTAATTCTGACTTAAAGTGAGATTTTGTTCAATTACTTAACCAGAAATTTTTCTTAATATGAATACTATAGACTGGCAGAGGGATTGTCATGCATGAAGGCAACTCCTAAATTCATATGTTGAAACCTGATCCCCAATGTGGTATTAATGAGCGCCGGGAGCCTTTGAGAGGTGATTGTGCCATGGGGGCTGATATTGGCACCCTATATTAATAAAAGAGATGTGAGAGAGCTCCTGGCCCCTCTGTCCCGTTACCTTTCCTCTTACTGTCCTGTGAAGACACAGCATTCATCCATTCTGGAGGATGTAACAATAAGAAATCATCACAGAAGCAGAGACTTGGCCCTTCGCCCAATACCCAACACCTAGGCCGTTGCTGGCATCCTAGATCTTGACCTCTGCACCCGGCAGAAATGAAATTATACTTCTCCTGTTTATAAAATACCTTATCTGGGGTATTTTGTTATAGCTCTATAAACTGACTAAGATCAACCTAAACAACAACAACAAAAAATCACCATTTTAAAACATTTTCCCTCAATTTGAGCTAAATACACAGGTAGACTCACTGGCCACATTGCCTTTGGATCCTTTGAATGTAGCTCAGCTGGGGAGAATCTCGGCCACTTTTATGCTCTACCAATGACTAAGGCGACTGGAGCATTAAGTGGTGAGACCACTGGCCCAAAATATTTTCAGAAAAGAAATAGCTCTTTGTGTCTTTTTATAAATTTGACAAATATTTACTGTACTTGCTTCATGCCTGGCAGACAGGATCGGGAGAGTCAAAGCTGCACACGACTTACGTGCTGCCCTACAGGATTCAATATCCTATTGACAGAAATTTCAAAATTTGCATATTGCTTTACCTCTATGTTAAGGAGTCTCAGGCTGAGGCTCTGCCTTCAGCTAATGGCCTGGTGTGTGAACATTAAGTGTATCCACCTGTTTTATTGAGCGGCCATGGGAAACATTTTCTACATATGTTTTTTTTTTTTTTTTGGAGGAGGGGTAGAGAAAAAAAGGAGAGACATTTATCTTAGCTTTCTGCTTCCTATGATGACCCGAGGCTTTGGTTTTAATAAGGAATTCCTCTCTTGGCAGAGAAGGAAAACAGATGGTCTATCTTTAAGTACATAATGTATGCTTCCTCCACGTTATTTTTTTGGAGAGCATAAAGTATGATTAAGGGAAGTGAACTCATGCTGTGAAAAGCAGGCAATGTCGTTGGGGTGCCTGGGATAGCTTCCATATGGGCCAAGGTGATGGCTTTTCCTGATCCCCGCTGCCATCTTTGTACTTGCATGCGTTGTAAGAACAATTGTTACTCCAAGAGAGACCATATGACTCCTGCAGTGAATAGCCACTTTATGTAACGCAAAACTTTCCAAGAACCCTGGAATTAAAGAGTGGATGTCACTGGTGGAGTTTTAGGTAAATCTGACAACGTCACTGGCAAAGCCTTTGGTAGTGCCAGATAGTTAGGAATTAACTCTCACATTCCTGCTCATGCTCATTCTGAATACAAGGCAATTGTTCAATATTTTGGCTTGCAAACATCTTCCCACAGAATATTAGAAGTGCATCATTACAGCATTATGTGACAGTTATGACCAATATGTTTCCCGATAGGTAACTGATTTTTCATTAAAAAGTTGTTATACATGATTATGGTAAATATGTATCCAACTCAGGCTCAGGTGGGGTTCTTGGGCATCTAGTAAGCCAAAATCCAAGTCAGAATTACCTGAACAGTAAGGGTCTCTATTGTGATTGGAATTTAGTAAGAACAGAGGACTTCCTCTAATGGCTCTCGCCCTGTCTCTCTGAACTTCTCATGGCGGTGCCCTCCTCGTGTGTTGATGTCATTTGCAAGATTAGCAGGAAAGAGGCAGCGTTTCCAGCTTATATTTGTACATTCAGATGTTCAGCAGAATATCCCTTCTGGAAAAGCTCTCAGACAAGTGAGAAAAACCATTCCCGACACATGTCTGCTCACCTCCTGCCTGACTTGCTTTCCCCTTGGACCATGTGGAATTCCATGAACTTCCCTTTTGTTTCAGAGTCTGAAAAGCAAAGTTTATTTTCAACCCCTTGTCAGGGGATTAGGAAGAGATTTATGCCGTTTATTGGCTACTTTTCCACAAAGCAAACAGTGTACCTTTCAGCCACAGTCGATCTAGCTGCATTTCAGATGGGCATAAAAGTCCTCAGAATTCTTTTTCTGCATCTTCTGCCTGGTATTTCTTAATCTCACTTCCAGAAGGATATGGCAACATCCGAGCTTCAGGGGTCTTTCCAGTTTCATTGTGTGGCGGAGCAGGTGGGTGTGTTATCTCGAGGTTTTTTTTCAAATTAACGAAGTTCCTTAAGCTTGTGCTGGCTCTGTCTTTCCAGCTGCAAGCTGAAATGCGGGAATGTCAATTCTTAGCTGAAACCTGAGAGTAGTGTGACCTGCTCTTTAAACCATGGGTGCCCACAGCAGACAGGGATGCCTAAAGAGGTGTCTGCAGACAGAACTGTGTGTGGGTGACACACCTCATCTCAGACAATAGCCCTCCCCTAAATGGCATCGTTGGCTTCATCACAAACATCTACCGAGTAGGGACAGGGCATCAGCAATGGCTTGATGGGCTGCTAGCCTGAAAGGCTGCAGAATCCCTGCATGTATTCGCGCGCAAGTTTGTACCAGGCTTCTCACAACATCATACAAGGAATCGGGGAGAACGCATTCCGTTAGTGAACACAGAGGAATCTGTAAACTTAAGGGAAAGCTATGAATTTTTAACATCTTGTCTGAACATTGAAATCTAAGTTACTCTTAGTGACAGGCATAAATATGAAGCATGTGTGGCAGGATACATCTCTCTTCTGGCTTATTTCAGTTGACATAGGATTGACTTTGAGTGACACACACAGATCTTAAGTGCAATGTGATACATTGTGGCAAAAAGCTTCTGTGCGTGTCAATAGAAAGTCCAATGAAAAATAAAACAATCTCATCAACCCAGCAATTGCCCTCAAGTTTTCTTCCAGTCAGTCCACATGTTACAAGAGGCTGTGCTTTGTATCTGGAATGTTCCCAAAGGCCAAAGTGTTAAAGGCTTAGTCGATTTCTTAGCTATTATGGGAGGTGTGGAACCTTTAAGAGCTGGAGTTTGTAGGAGGTCTTACGTTGAGTGGGGTGTCCTCATTGAATGAGATCTTGGTCTCTTCTGTGTCTCCCCCTCTCCTCTCCTCTGTGCTCCTCTCCTCTTCCTCCTTTTTCTTCTTCTTTTATATTTTTCTCTCTCTTTGTCTCTCTTCCTGGTTACCACGAGAGCGGCCACATGCTCTCTTCCATCATGTGTTCCTTTGAGATGTTTCACTTTACCGCAGATCCAAAAGAAATGGGCTCACTGATCATGAACTGGATCAAAACTGTGAACCAAAGCAAATGCTTTTTCCATAAAGTTGATTATTTCAGATTTTTTACTGTGACAGAAAGCTGACTAGCACACATGGACAACCACTCTTCTGAATTCTAGCAACATAGAGAAGATTATGTCTTCCTAAATGTCAAAAAAGAAACGGGATTATGCAGTACGTGTTATTTTATGTCTGGCTCTTTTACTCAGCATAATCATCTTGAGAGTCAACTGTACCAGTATATGCATCAATACTTGGTTTTCATTACTGTATGATATCCCAGAGTATGATTTTTACGATTATGACTTCAGGTTTTGGTTAGGACATGCCAGGTAGCTGTTTCCAGCTATTGAAGTTACCACGTGACTCTTCGGCTTAAAGAAGAGCAATTCTCAAAAATTTGTCCTTTAATCCTCATTCTCCGATAGAAGAACAGAAAGCTAGTTTTTAAAAAATTATTTTATTGTTACCATGGTAGCAAATTTTTTGCATATTTTACATCATATCAATAAATTGAATTACTTTCTAAGCATTAATTGTCTTCAGAAGGTTAAGCATGCCTATGTGTACCTGTGTGTGTGTTTTTCAGAGTTATCAAGAGGAAACTAATCATCTGTGTACATAGTTGTATATGTAAATGTGTATGTTTTCCAGAAATTAAAGAGAGGCAGATGGGTCTCTTGAAAAAGGGATGAAGGAAACACGTGCCCACTTAACTCCACAACATGAACATTTTTCTGGAAGGTGCTTTAGGACTTGGAGTTCAGATGCCTTGTACATGACGAGACCGTTGTATATTCTATTAAAACATGCCGAATCATTCACTGTATGGGAAATATATTAGAGGGCATTTTCATGTCTAATGTTCTCTGATTTTCCAGGAGAAAGTGAATTCCGGGGGAAAAATTCTCTGTCTGTTACGGGGCTAGAACTTTTCTAAATAGGGGCAGAAATATCCTAGTTAAAATTAAAATGTCGTATTCTCTGTTAGAAGAACAGTAAAGGTTCAGGACAAGACAGAAGTAATTCTCACATTAGACAGGGTGAACTAAAACAACCTTCTAGTAAAATTCATGTCTTCCTTCTTCGATGTTTTACGTTGTTTTAGTCTTACAGAAAAATGTGTGAACTGTGTAAGTTTTGGACTAGCGGTGCTTGGCAAAAAGTATCTAGAGGACTAGAGGACACGACTCAAGTGCTACTAGAGAAAAACGAGTGACACCTCATGGAGAAAGTGAAGGGAAGGGACAGAGAAGCCCATGATGTGTGGTAAGAGCAGAACAAGAAGAATGAGTTGGCGCCCCTCCTCTAGAGGCATTAGGGCAAGCCCTCCACTTCCTAAGAATGGAAATGTTGATACTTGGGTTAATATTTTGGGGAAGTTTATTTTCAAAATAACCTTTGACCCTTACTTATGCCTCTGTAAATTGGGACTGGGATTGTGTTGGAGCAGGTGTTGTAAACTTGCATCTCCACCTATAATGGCTAAAAGTGTCATTCGGGTATCTAAGCCTTTCAATATCTTCACTGTTCTATGAAAGATGACACACTTGACCTCCAAGGAGTGATGGGAAGAATGTTCTGCCTGAGTGCATGGCCCCCAGTGCTGCCTCTCATAGGCCTGCTGGTCTCTCACTTGCCACATTTCTCTGTCATCTTCTGCACACATCCCATGTGGAACTGGGGCTAGGATTGTATTACATTATATTGTATTGTACTAAGCATGTCTTGTCTGTGGTAGTCTAGGTTTAATACATTCTAATGGCTACAGAGACTCACATAGGATATGGCTCTGATGAACCAATGTAATCAGAAATGTGGCTTCTATTACAGAACTAATCACGCATATGAGCCAAAAATTACGTAGGCCAAAACGTGTAATTGTCTGTTGGTGCTACTGCACCCTCTGTCTTCCGTGATTCACAGTGCTGATTGAGCCCTGGAATGAACGGTGGTCATAGGGTTTTGAAGGAAGCACCGTGTGACTGTACTTAGACCCTAGTTGGTCCCCACTCTCTAGAGGACTTTGGTCCAGAGGTGAGCATTAGGGCACGAGCGCTTATGTTGGTTTTACCTCTGTTTTTTTCGTATAGTGATTAGCAGGGGCAGATATTTTACCTTTTACTTCCAGTGTATTCAGAAATGCTTTCCATCCGTGTGCCTTGGGGCGGGAAGCCTCATGGACTTATCCTTATATGGATGTCATTTGGCTCTTCCAGACTAGTTCATCTGAAACCAAGGAGTCAAACAAGAACTGTGAATGTTTCAGAATTAAATCCAATTACTCATGGTCTCAAACTTTCATCCTCGTTTCAAGATGACTGATTTTTCCTTTTAACAGGAGAAGACCAGGGCAATTGCTTTGTCTTTCCATTCCGGGCCCAATGGTGAACCAATATCCATAATAAAGACATTGTCTTTGGATGCTCTTTGTATCAGTCTCAAGCCCACTTCAGATATGTTTGCTGTTACAAAGAAATGAAGTTGTTTCATCCTTATTTGTTTTAGTCTATCACTAGATAATGAAAACACTAACAAGGTTGACTTTTTGAAAAGTCCCAGGAACATTCAGTGGGCTTTAGTGTGACATCTTTGTAATACCCTGATAGGTGCTCTTGAAGCTAACATTTTTCTGCGCATCTGTACTTCAGCTGTAAATTAATCCCTTTTTAAAATGTCTTTCATATGTTTGCAAACAGCTTTCTGTATGCTAGCCACACAGATGGGTGGATAATCTTTCCAAAGGGTGACAGCATCTCCAAGGACAACTTGAGACACTCTCCACAAGGAAGGGTATTGATGGGAGTGATTAAAGATTACTCACACCAGCTTCACAGAGGTCTACCAGCTGCCAACAGCAGTGAACCATTAGTTTTGAGTGTAACCAGTTGATTTTGAATCTAAGATCCTCTTCACGTGATGTAGACTCGTGCAAAATGAGAGTGCCCAGGTCCACTGGTTCTAACCTGCCAAAAGGAATAGATGGAAAAACACAAACACAGAGCCGTGTGGATACAAGAAGGAAGTGTTTTTACATGTAGTTTCCATTTCATTTTGACTCTGATTTCTAAAGTAGTAACAGAGGAAGGTACTCATGACACCACTACTGAGGCAGAGGTGTTGAGCCATCAAGGTTAAGTGTTGTTAAAAACTGACAATCTCTCCAAATTAAGGTCAACTCAAGGTGCCAGTTATTGTAACACAAGATTTAACCACCACTATTGCTCTAAGAGAGTGGTTTTCACCTTGAATATACGTGGCAATCATCTGGGAAGTCTTATAAAGTCTGAGGGCCTGATTCTATTCTAAGAGATTCTGACTTGATTGTTCTAGGATGTTAGTCTTGAAAGTTCTCCAGGTGACTATAATCTGCATCCAAGGCTGAGAACTACTGAATGACTGCTCTAAGAAGCAGCTGGACAAGCACTTAAATAGTTTGATGTGGGAAACTACGGGAAAGACGCTCAACTGCTAGTTTATTCTACCTTTTGAGGGAAAAAGGGCATAATGATGGTCATAAGTAAGGTCACCAACCAGACTGGCTTGCCCATGATGAGTTGGTTTGGGCACTGAAAGTGCCATGTTCTGCGAAATCTAAGATGGTTGGTTTCCTAAGCAATAAGACCATGAAGAAGGGAAGGAGACATGTTGTTCTAAGTACAGAAGAGTGTGAACTAGGAGGAGCATAGGCGACATCCCTTTGCCAAGAGAGTCCGTCTCCATCTGGATGAGTCAACATCAATGTCAAAGGAGTCAAAGCCAAGCAAAAAGCTTGGCAGCAAGTCTTGATGACAACACCAGTTTTTGTTGTCAGCACATTGTCTTGTCCTCGGATCCAACCCAGCAGTCTCAGCTGCTTTGAGAATTGTCACAGAGGAATCAGGCTCATCTGCCTCACAAGCCCATCACTCACTGTGGCCCATGGTCTACTTGAACCTGGCTTTCTAGCTCAAACTTGCTCAGGCCACGCCCACTCCCTCTCAGCCCCAGGGAAGGAGTGGTGCCATCCATCTTGCTCCTTGCCACATTTTTCTTTTCTTTTATTCTCTTGTCTGGGAGAAGAATCTTCCTTAAAGTTTTCCCAATCATCACTTTTATTCATTATCCCACCCTCTAAGAAGACTTTTTAATAATGACATTTTATTTCCTATAACTGCCACCCCATGAAATTACAATAGCACAGATGTGTTTTCTATCTGCTTATGTGATGCAGCCCTTTGGGGAGTCACTGTAAAATCTAAGGGATTTTTTTTTTTTTTTTGCTGTCCCCAAGAATTAGTTTTGCTTCATTAGAAGGATACGGCCTTCGTGGGGAATGCACGACCTAGTGTCATTCTCCCACTAGACTTTTCCACTTCCATTTATCTTGCTCCCACTGTACCTTGTGGAGATTTCCATCACAGCGTGTGTCAGTAAAAATCCTAACAGGATGACTGGAGAGAGTCTAAGAGACTGGTTTTCCAGAGAGGAAGGTAGGGTAGATACCTCGGCAGTGCTAAATGTAGACCGACAAGGAAGAAGCCACAGTTTTAAACTTCCCAGTTTTATCTTGTTTAAGGTTCAAAATGAAGAGTGCCAAGAACAGATCAAACTGAATCAACGCAGCCCAACTTGAGATGCCTGGCTAGTCCCAGACTGGCTACCAGAGTTCACCAACAAAGGATGAGATTCAGTGCATGTTGTTACCAAGGTAGGCCTGGAGGTTCAAGTGAAGGTGCTGCCAGCCCCGGGAAACTGGGCTAGTGAGTTTAATTAGAGGAACAGAGTAACAATGGGCCAAGAAGGGCTTAAAGGGCTCTTCTGTCTCTTCTCATCCTCCAGCAGCCTATAGGCACCTGTTGTGCACTGGAATCCATAGGGTGGGGACCCTCCTGGGCCACAGAGGAGGGCAGAGAAGGCAAAGGATGGATTGTGAAGGGACCTTGGAAAACAACAGGCCCAGATCGCAAGACCCGATGCCAGGAAATCTGTTCAAGTGGATGTCTCCTGATTGACTTATTCTGAATACTAAAGGTTATATGACATATTCTCAGTCACAGTTGGTGAGACCTGAAACTTGGTGAAGATTTTTCCATCTAGAACACAGAATCTTGGAGGACAGGGAATCACACCTGCCTTGCTCATTGCTGTTGCTACACCCCATTCCTGGGCACAGTTCCAGAACACAAGAGGCACTGGAAAACAACATTGATTGGAGTCAAGTCCATCCGTGTGTGTTTGTGCTTTGGAAAAAGACGAGGCTCTTTGTCCCTGGATCCTTTTTCCATTCACAAAAATTGGCTCATCCTCTGACCTAAATTTAACTTGGGCTTCTCCTATTCTCCAGGTTATAGATAAACCTCCATCCTAGAAGCAGCTGTAGCTCAGGCTCCAGCTAAGATGCCCAGGAACAATGGATAATTTTGTTATCTACATATCCTGGGAGAGTTCAAGGTTAGGTCCCTTAGCTGACAGAACAGAGGCATAGAGTTGTTGTTGTTGTTGTTGTTGTTTTCAGATCTAAGATCTGAGCAGAGGTCCAGATACTTGTGTTTGAAAGGCTGCTCAGGAGGAGATCACAAAAGAAATAGGAGTCGTCCCTCACATAGGTACCCTCACTTCCTTACCATACTTTTCTTAAATATTAGCCCTTCACTAGGCACTGTGAAACCGTTTAAACTGATGGCAAGCCAAGGTAAAACCATGTAAACTGCATTCTTATCCTTCAGTTTCGATGCTGTTGTTGAGGAAACAGAGAATCACTGATAAATTTTCAAATCAGCTCTGTACTGAAAGTGAAGGAGGCCACAGATGGGAGAGACTGTTGATCTTTCCCATGCATGGGTGGGAGTACAGAAGGCCAGGAAAGCTTAGCACATGGAGTAATTCCGGAGGTCACTCTCAAAGATCTGTCTCAAGGTTTCCAAAAATACAAAGGACCAGGAGCCCAGTATGACACAGGGAAGAACAGGCAGAAGGGCTGTGATGACGGGCAGAGAATTGCTTTCAGGAGCCTGTCTTAGGTTGGGCTGTATTATGGGTTAGATATAAGATGGCCATCCAAACAGAGGTGAGGCTTTGGGAAGGTGATTGGGTCATAGAGGCACTCTATCCATCAATGGATCTGACTCATGGTGAGTTTGTAGCTGACTCTGCTATTTGGAGGTGAAGCCTGGTCAGAAGAGGCAGGTCACGGAGGGTGTGACCTGGAAAGGCATATTCTCAACCCTGGCTCCTTCCTTCCCTTTCTGCTTTCTGGTGACGGTGACATGAGCAGGTTTCCTTTGCCAGGCCCTTCCATCACATCAGATTTTCTTTCTTTCTTCCTCTTTTGCTTTGGAGCCAGCCAAAATAAAGCTCTCTTTTGTGTTGCAGGTTTCAGGTATTGTGCCCCTGACAGGAAAGCTGACTAATCAAGCCTGCTTAAGATTACTGTAGACTAGGTGGCTTAGACAACAAATTGCTTTTTTACAATTATGGAGGCTGGAAGCAGAAGACTAGCGTGCCAGAACAGGTGGGTTCTGATGAGAGTCTTTCTTCTGACTCACAGGTGGCCATCATCTTGCTCTGTCCTCCCAGGGCAAAGACTTTGTCTCTTCTGCTAAGGGCACTAATCCCATTAATAACCACACTCTCATGCCTTAGTTACCTCCCAAAGGCCCCACCTTCAAATACCATCACAATTTGGATTAGAATTTCAACATATAAAATTTGAAATGACGCCAGGATTCAGTTTGCAGCACTGAAAGAAGCTCTCCATGGCCAAAAAAGACTAATCAGGATTCTCAAATGCTCTGCACGGGAGTCTGGACTTTATCACATATGCTGGATACTGAGAAAAGAAAGTGACATAGCTATGGTATTGTACAGGCTCCAACACAGTCAGGTTGGAAAATTTTGGAGGATATACCTGACATTTGCCTCATTGCCATATGCTCCAAAGTAGTAGATTAGAATATCTCTCAAAGAAGGCATATTGCCTCCAGGACACGTCTCTTGTTGGAACCCTAGGTATGGGCACAGGTCCGTTTCTAAGCCTGTATTCCCCAGTGGTTGGGAAAGTCAATATCATTTCCTTAATGAGCAAACTATGGAATTTATCCCATTCTTTTGTTTAGATTCACTCTAATAGGAGGCTAATTTCAGGTGACTTAAGAGGATGTCAATAGACCTGGGGTAGGTCAGACACCTGAGCTACCAAGAGAAGTCTTCTTTCCCGGTTTAAACTTAAGGAAAAGCTAAAATAAATAAAAAGTTGCTAAAAGAACAGTTAGGTTTAAACTCCTATAGAAAAGCAACTTTAGAGAGAAAAAAGGAAAGAAATAGAGGAATACTTCAAAATTCATGTGCAGAGAAACCAAAGCCAGTAGGTTCACGTAGGAAACCAGGAATAACAGAGGTTCAAATGGCAGGTGTGAGTGGGTGGGCTCTCACTGCTGCCCAAAGAAAAGACTCCTGTCCTTGGCAAAGAAATCTTCTTGCATCTCAAAGGCCAAGCGGGAAAATAATCAGCTTGGCCAGCGCTAAACGTAGGTACAGCTGGAGATGTAGTCCAGGGATGAGAGTACTCTCCTGACAGTGCAAGGCCCTGGGTTCAAATCCCCAGAATCATATCTGGGCGTGGTAGCACATGTCTGTAATCCCAGTACTTGGGAGTCAGAGGCAGGTGATTTCTGTTTCCATGTGTTTGAGGCCAGCCTAAGAAACACAGTTATTTCAGGATCACCCTGAACTACAAAACGAGACTTTGTCTCAAAAAAGAAGAAAGAAAGTAGATGAAAAAATTAGATGTAAATTCTGAATTCAGGCTAATCATATGATATGGTGTCTCTATGCCAAAAATTTAAGACAAAAGCTGCTGATTGATTGAAATCCATAGGACTTCTTGTTGAGAAACATTCAAAACTGCCTGCTAGGAATGCTGACTCCACTCAGGTTCAATAAAGTAGTAAGACAAGCCAGGGTCGAAGATCAATACTTATCAACTAAAAATTATAAAACCTGCATGAGAGTGAGGGGAATAATGAGGCCTTTCAGTAATGGCATGCCAGCTCTGGAACAAGCTGACAGCATGGTATATGAAAAATGACCAAAATTTTGTTAAATGTGAACTAAGATTACCTGACTACAAAAACTAGCATGCCTTTTGAGAGAGGTGAAAGGAGGTAGGGCTAAAATTATTGGGGAAAATCATTTGGAAAACAGGTAGGAAAGATCTGAATAAAATCTGTATGTTGCTGACAAGAGACACAGTTCATTAAAAAAATAGTTAAAATAGTTGAAGTAAAGTAGGTATTGAATGAAAACTCCCAAAAAGAAAGCTGATAAAGCTATGAAATTAGAGAAAATTGAAAATGTAACTGGGACGTAGTGAGCTCAGGACCAGCCTGGGCTACAGAGTGAGACCCCAACTCAAACAATAAGTAAATGAGTAAAATGAAAATAATAGCTGGGAAATAGGCAGGGGAAAGAAAAAAAAATCCCTACAGAATCATTAGATCAAATTTTTAGATCTCTTGCACAATCCTAAAGAACATTTTAGTTAGCATGTCCCAGAAATGCAGATGAAGTTAAAGCTCACAGAGCAACACAATTTCAAATGTTTTGAAGGCTGTCATGTGTGCATAGTTGCAGAAACATAAATTGAAAGCAGATGTATACTTACCTATGTGTAGAGTGTTGTACTATGTGGCTCATCTTCAATACACATATATAGCATATATACAGATATACTATTCAAATATGCATGGTTGTAAGTTAATATTATATATGTATATTCTATTAAAGAACATTTATAAATTTTAAAACAATTTTTGACCCTATATTAGGTCATAAAAGGATTTTTGATAACTGGAAGGTAGTTATTATACATATTCCATGTTCTTATAAGTTATGCTAAACTAGAAATAATGAAATCATAAAGACTGAAAGATATTTGAAGTAAACACACATCTGTATATTCATAAATCTCAAAGGCAACATTCTAAACATCTGTAATAAAATAGAGAAGAATGTCTACATGCTGTGAGACAGGAAAGGATTTTTTAGACAAGACAAAAAGAAACAAATGCAATAATTGAGAGATGAGTAAGTTAAACAAGTTAAATGAAAGCATCACAACCCTTCAAGGAAGAAAGGATTACAGGAAGAAAGTAGGATCAAAAATTTTTAAAAGAGCCATGAGCTGGAAGAATATATTTGCACTGCATATGACAGAGTCAAGATTAGTTTCCACGTTACACAAATAAAAGTTTTAATTAATAAAAATGAGAAACAGGGACTGAGGGCACAGCACAGTGGTTAAAGTGCTTGCCCAGCACGCACAAGGCCCTAGTTTGATCCCCTGGTACCATATTAAAAATTAGGTGGATGTGGTAATAACGCCTGTAATATCTGCTCTTGAAAGGCTGAGGCAGGAGAATTGCCATGAGTTCAAGGCCAGTCTAGGCTACATAGTGACTTCAGGGCCAGCCTAGGATATAGAGTGAGATGCTAGAGAGAGAGAAAGAGAGAGAGAGAGGGAAAGAGAAAAGAGAAAAAGTGACAGTATAATTTTTCATGGGACACTGTAATACATTAAAATACTTAAAATATTTCATGATAATTATTTTTAGAAAAGTAAATAAAAAGTCAGGAGGAACAAATTTCAACTTTGTACATATCTTTTTTTTTCTTTAATGAAAAACATTTTAAATCGGCAAAGTGTTAATACTTGTTAGTCTGAGTATACACATAAATTTTATGTTTTTTGTATTTTATATATTTTATTAAGTAGTTCCAAATTTAGAAATTTGCAACAGCAAAGGTATACTGGCGTGTGTGTATTTTTGTGCGTGTGTGTGTGTGCGTTGCCTTATTGCAAGATTGCATGACAATATTTCTTCCAGAACAAGACTGATGCATCATCCTTCACATAAATGAAAATTCCCATTTCAATTGATTCAATTTGTCAAAATACGTTAACATGCTAATGCCCAGTTTATGTACCTAATTTTCAGCTACAGGAAACAAATTACATTGTTACATTTTTACAATGTGCACTGGGTAGTCGTAAAAAATCAGGAAGTAGAATTTTATAATGGACGTGTTCAAGACTGAAGAAGAATAAGAAAGCAACTTGAGAGACACATGATCGGGATCCAACCTATAACTCCCATTTCACAAAAGAGAAAAAGTGTTGTGACAGGACTGCAAAGAAGGGCCACATTTTAGGGAAAGTTGCAGAGAAAGTCACGGTTTGCTTCGGCTTTCGTGCAGATAAGGAACTGAGAGCAACTACAGCAGGCGCACCTCCAGCTGGCCCCAACAGGGGTGACAAGCATTGTGTCACACACTAGCAAAGTAGGCAGCAGCATGGTTGGTCACAGCTTGCCTGGTACCATCGAGCTCTCAAGAGGGTTCTGCTTCGTCAGGCTGAGCGTTGTCACTGATCTTGAGTGCAAACTATGTTCTTGTAGCAGTTCACCGGTCACAGGCAAGAGGGCAGACGAACCACCATCAGTCAAGCTGTCCAGATTGCACGGATGGTGGTGAGCTAAACACCAGGTCCTCCGTGCCCTCCTGGAGGTTGGTTGTTTCGTCTTTTTCTCTTCTGTGCCCTTTCCTATTTGCTTGTCTCCTTTCTTCCTGACCAGACTGTAGAGTAGTTCCCATTGCGGTCTACCTTCCCCTTAAATAGAGCCATGCCAACCAAAAGGTCTTTGGAAAACCCACTTAATGGATGTCAAGTGGAGGCGTCCATAGAGACCTACAGAGTACTGAGTAGTGAGCTTTGAAATCATGCCTTCTTTCCCCACTGTCACACACACACACACACACACACACACACACACACACGAGACAAACACTTGCAAGGACAAGTCCAATTACCGCTAACCTCACCACGCAGAGAAAGAATTGAAATTTTTGAAATCTTTTGTAAGATTGATGAAATACAAAAGGTATATACAATGTGATCAGAAAGTATGGTAAAAGTTCAAGTTGAAAACATTTATTACAGTACAAGACTCACTCACATTAATTCCCTCCAACATACTCCCCCTCTCTTTGAACACACTTAGCCTGTCATTCCTGCCACTGTCTGAAGGAGTTCTGGAAGTTCCCGTCCACAAATGTCTGTAGTCACGCTGTCATGGCTGCCTCAGTGTCCCAAACTGATTCAATACATTTACCTTCCGTGGTCATTTTGACTTTGGGGAGGGGCCAGGTGACGAGGCTGGTGAGCAGGAGGGTGAGAAAACACCGTGATGTTTGCCTCGCCCGCCTTTGTGTCTGGTGACTCTAGGCAGCAGCTTTCCCTGTACTTCTAATCACATTTTGTAAAGACACTCAGAAAACAGGACCTCTGGAATGCTTCAGAGTGGCAGGAATGATGGCACAAGCATGGTAAAACTGGGGGAGTGCTTTGAAGGTTGATTGCAGTGTATCTTTGACTGTGAATTTTTTATTTTAACCAGCATCATGTCTTTGGATCACACTTCATGTTTGGCTTATATATTCTTGTAGAAACCGAAAAAGACTTCAGAGCTATTTGAAAATGCTTGATTTGGGGCTAGAGGCTTAGCACAGTGGCCAGAACACTTTCCCAGCAAGAGCAAGGCCCTGGGTTTGATGCCCCAGCATCACAGAAGCCAGGAATGATAGTGCATATCTATAATCCCAGCACTTGGGAGGCTGAGGCAGGAGGGTTGTTGCTGTGTGTTCGAGGCTTGTCTGGGCTAAATAGTGAGCTCAGCATCAGCCTACACTACAGAGTGAGACCTAGCCTCAAAATAAAATAAAATAAACAGAAAATGCTTGATTTGAATTTTCCTCACCTTAACATCACCCCTGCCTTAGGGAACATGTTGGTACCTATATTCTGAGTCACTGAATTCTGCATGAGTAATCACTCAAATTCTGTGGGATTAGGTTTCGCTCCAAAGTGTCTGGCTCTACTTCGACTCTGGAAGAACATCCAGAGCTCACAGGTACTGACTGGCCTTGGTGACTAATGCAGAACTTTTTCTCCCGAAGCCCAGAGACAGGGAAGGGTGTGACTGGAGGGGTGCTCTGCTCAAGAGCACCGTGATGGAACTCTTGTGTCAGCAAGCTTCATTGTCTGGCTAATAGCACCTCACTTGGCAAAACTCAACCTTTCTTCGAAGCAAAAGATCCAGGATCTGTGAGCTGTAAAATTGGCATCTTGTGGTGCCAGGCTGACAAATTACAGATCAGAGTTGAACATGTGGCTATTCACATAGACTTTAAACTTTGCACACTGCTCTTACCTATTATATTTGCCATCACTCGCCAAGGAAGGAAGCCAATGGCACGAAGCTTGGCTTCACTCATGTCTCTCTCCATGGCCAACTGAGGCAGGACCCAAGTGAGGAGCAAATTGATGTCTAGAGACTCAACTAAGGGTCACAGCCTTCCCAGGAGAAGCTGTTAACCATGTTTTTCTTCTCTCTCTCTTTTTTCCTTCTCAGTTTAAGCTCCCAGGTGGGTTACAGGTAGACTGTCTCTGCAGCTGGTGTCCTTGGAAAGACTGACCCTTCAATGATCATTCTCAGAATGGTCAAAATTGACTTCTTCATATTTTTTTTACTTTAGATTATCTTCCCTGAATACTACTTTTATTTCATACTGAATGATTTTAACTGATCTCTAGTGTGCGGAATGAATAAAATACATTTCTTCGTGGCCAGAGGTGGTAGTGACTCAGTAGGTGTAACCTGACTTCTCTGCTTTGTGACAGATTCTATGGCACTGCTGTCACCAGCAGTACCCTATAGACAGAAGCTATGATATATAGAGGCATATTTTCTGTCCTAGGTCTGATTCCCTGTTGACTGTCTCAATAGACACTGTCTACCTTTCTCAGTCTTCGTTAACTTTTACTTATTTGTACCTAAAATATAGTGGCCAGGATGTCTACAGAAAGATTTGTGTGATGCTTGAGGAAAGATAATGAGGTAAAGCACCTACAATTTTTAGGACTTGCCACATGCTCATTTAATATTATATTTGTCTGCCATCTCTGTGACTCAGTGACTGGAGCTCTTACTTGTATATTATCCACAAAGAGAGGACGTGATTTTATAATGTTAACAGAGCTCATAAATTAATGGGTTAGGAAATGAGAGAGAAGCTAAATCTCAAAAATTTTCCTTTTTCCAAGTTTGAAAAGTTAATGCGTTAGGCACAGTTTTAAAATACAGAAAAAATGCACTTGTAGTGCTCAAAGAAAGGAATGGTGGTTGATGCTGACTCTGTGGCCACCGAAAGGAAAGCCAAGCTTCCCACAACACACGGTACCAAGAGACGCCTCATCAAGTAGCTCCCAGCTTCACAACCATGGAAGTGCTAATAGCGATGAGAAATAGCCACTAAATTCTGACAAATAAAATCATATTGCTGCTCTATATGGCAATGTGTAGATAATGAGACCAAAAATAATTATGAAAGTAAAAGTCCATGCTGTAGTTTGGATCTGGAGTAACCCCCAAAAGCCTGATATACTTATAGATATTCTATACTTTTGAGAGGTGGGGCCTGGCTGCAAAGGGTGGATTTTGAGGCTTAATCTACAGGGATGTGTGTTGGTTTTGCCCTTCTTCCCAGACATGGTTCTGTTCTGCCATTCTCTGAGGATCTGAGGATCTCTGGCGCTAGCTCTAGCTCTGGCCCTATCATGTTGACCCACCATTTTCCAGCCTTCCACACATGCACGGACTGTAACCTTCTGAAATTGTGAGCTAAAGTAGATCTTTTCTCCTTGATGTTGTGGGAGTTCTGTCCCTACAAGAAGAAAGTAACTAGAAGAGTCTCCTAATTTCATTTCATGTCCAACACCCACTTGGTGGAAACAAAGAACTTTTGATGTTGGCCAATTTGGCTTGTTCATACTAAGAAAAGCTGTGGCAGAAAATTCATATACACAGGCCAATTATGTCTGATAGCAAAGAAGACTTAGAATATACAAGATTTTACAGATGAGATCTAATCTTGGAAAATAGCAGGAGAGAGAGAAAATATCCATGGAAAGTCATTGCAAGTAAGGTCTTCTAGCTGCTGTACGGACTGATATTAACAGGCCAAATTTTACCTCATGAGGAGAAACCTCAGTCTATTTCTGATGCTATAACAAAATGTCTTAGACTGGGTAACTTTTAAATAGTATAAATTTATTTCTGGAGCCCAAAAAGTTTAAGATAAGAGCACCAGCAGACTTAATGTCTGGCGGAGACTCATTCTCTATATCACAGATGGTGTCTTCTATGTGTCCTCACGTGGCAAAAGAAAAGAAGCACAAGGCCACCATGGCATCCAAGAAGATAGAGCACTTTGGACTTATTTCCCTAAAGTTTTTTTCTCCTGCTATGAGTTGGATCAGAAGTGTCCCCCAAAAGTCTCATGTATTTGAATGTAGTGGGATAACTGTGGAACTGTGTGCTGTTGGAAGAAGGGACCTGGCTGGAAGGCATGGATACATGGGGCTTGACCTGGAGGGACTGTGTCAATTTGTAAAGAGTAGAGAATGTCCAGGGCAGAGCTTCCAGGAGTGTTTTATTGATTTGTAGGCCAGGAAGGAAGGGAGGGACACCCACCTTGGGTATGGGGGACCCACCTGGGAGCTTAAACTGAGAAAAAAAGTGAGAGAGAGAGAAGAAAAAACATGGTTACCAGCTTCTCCTGAGAAGGCTGTGACCCTTACTTGAGTCTCTAGACATCAATTTGCTCCTCACTTGGGTCCTGCCTCAGTTGGCTATCTATCTGCAGTGCCATGAGCAGTTCTCTAGTCTCTATTTTCTTCCTTGCTGGCTGCCTGTAAATAAACTGTGTGAGACCTTCAAAAAATGTGAGATAAATAAATCTTTCTTCTCTTGAATGTTGAATGTCAGCTATTTTGTCCCAGCAATAAATAAATAACATATTTGCTATCAGTTTTGGAGTTAACTTCTAACACTTTTTTTTTTTTTTTTTTTTTTTTTTTTTTTTTTTTTTTTTTTTTTTTTTTTTTTTTTTTTTTTTTTTTTTTTTTTTTTTTTTTTTTTTTTTTTTTTTTTTGCTGTCACGGGTGTTACTCTGTGGTAAATAATTTGTCTACACTTTGGCCATGTTCTGAGATTTTGCAGGACACTGAGATTAGTCCAGGGCAGTGGACTAACTAATCAGAGGGGGAAAATTACAAGAGAGGCCACAATTCAAGCTGTAGCATTGATAATAATGGATGCTTTTAGCTAGTTTGAGAGTAAGAGTCAAGAGCACAAGGAAGAACACAAAAATGTAAAAAAACTGAAAATTTGACCCAAAGAAACTATCTGTAAAGTTGCGACCAGAGTTGTGGCAGCTAATGAGATTAGCACCATTAAAAAAGAACCAAAAGCTTTGTATAGCGACAAGAAGAGAGTTATCTTGCAGGTATCCCAAGAGTCAAAAAGACCCCATCCATGACAAGTTCAAGGATGCAAATGTGTCAACCTTTCATTTGAGAGGAGAGTCCATGGGATCCCTGCCTTAGGAGGGCCTCCTAAGAAAATGGTTTCCTGGGAGTCATTTAACTGTGCCCAGACATTCAGTCAGAGGCTGCTGTAGCCTTGGTACTGCTTCACTAACAGCAGACCTTGGGATCACCCATGTAATCTTGGTTTCACTCGCATGAAAAATTCAAAAACTATAGAATCAGGAAGGCTTTCGTTCAGACATTAAAGGGAGGACTGGGAGGCCAAGGCAAAGAGCTTCTAAGAAGAGAATGCACGAAGCCATGGGAATAAAGCTGAAGGTGCAGTGGAAATTCCAGAAAGCTGGAGATATCTGGAATGTTGACCATCAGATAAGGCAAGGTGCAGGCAGTGAGTGACTAGTCTAAGAGGAAAGATTTAGGGACTGCAACTAGCAAGGCTATAGAAGTGGGGCTTCCAATGTCCTTTGAAACTCGTGTTTTATGCTATGTGCCCTGGATGGGTGCTATTGTAGAATCAAAGAATTTAATGTCTGTTCTGCTAGTTCTGTCTTACTTTGATCTGATTTTGGGGGGATAGGAATGCTTACCCAGTGCCACTGTACCTGTGATTGCATAACATGATTTTTTATTTTTATAAAGATTCTCTGCTAAGAGTTTGCCTTCAGCCTCAGAATAGACTTGGAGTTTTGAAAAAGCTAGGACTTTTGAGACTTTGGGAAAACAGTTATTCCATTTCTGGCTGGAGTAATAATCATTGTACTATATAAGGTGACATTGTGAACTTGTTATTGCCTTTATCTGAAGATTAAATATGGCTAAGGAGATATGTTTGAGCATGTAGTTGACAAGGGATCTATTATGACTATTAACCCTGATATGCCAACTTCATTGGAGTAAGAAATGCCTAGCATATTAACAGAGCGTGGTCTGGGGTTAATCCAGGTGGGTCATGTTCTTGGTACAGTGTGGGGCCCCTCGTCCTTTCCTCCCCATCCAAACTAAGCAGCTTTGTGACACCACACCACACACTCTGCCATGATGCCTCTACTCTGAAACCTACATATCACTGACTGATACTATGAACAATTTAAACCCATCCTCCTTTAAGTTGTGGCTGTCCAATACTATGTCTATACCATGAGAAAGTTGCCTAGTATCAGAGTTGATTTATAATTCATGAATTTTGAGGAGACATACGGTTGAAACTATAGCATCATGTAAAACCAGCCTTGGATGAATGTGTTATGGAAGCTAGTAAAGGTTCCAGGCTGTTTCACATCATAAGTAACAGTGAGTTAACATTGGCGTGAATGCTTCATGCAAACTTAATGGAGAAAAGTAAAAATCCATACCATGTCTCTTCCTTCTTGACGTTTACAGTAAATAAGTATAAAAGTTTTATAGCAAAGCTTCTAATATTAAATATAAGCTATACCAACCTGTCATGGAATGAACTTTGATTTCATTGATTTTTATTCATTGATTTTTCATTTTCTATTTTACTAATTTCTACTTCAAATTGTGTTTCTTTATTTCTGCTTGTTTTAGTTTTAAATTGCTAATTCTTTTATTCCTTCAAATAAAAAATTACTCTGGTTCTTTCAGATCCTTCATTCCTAATACAAAAATTTCTGTTTGTAGCACTGATTTTATAGCATTTCACAAATTTTGGTGGGTTATATTTTCATTTTCATTAAGTGAAAATATTTCATAATTTGTCAAGTCTTCCTTAACAAGTATTCCTAGGTATGTATTCCTTAGTCTTCAAATACTTGCATATTTTCCAGCTGTGTTTTTGTTTCATCAAAATTCCACTGAAAATATATTCTTCATGGAAGTTTTATCATTTTAAACTCATTAACATATATTTATGGCTCAAAATATGGCCTGGTTGAATGTTCCATGTGAGTTTGAGATGAATGTATATTTTGTTGCCATGCCAGTTAATCTTAATTGTTGACTTGGCTAGACCAAGAGATTTCTAGGGAGCTGATTGGATCGTGGGGCTATTCGCTTGGTCATTTGTAAATTCTGTCTTTTTAAAGAACCCATGCTAATACAGGGAGGTAAGATTTATTGTAACTTAAAGTTTCAGAAAGTCACAGTTCATTCACAGGTGGGCAGCTGGAAAATGATGAAATTACATGCTGGGACTAAAGCTGGGTCCTGGCCAGAGCCAGGGCTCCAGAGACAGAGATTCTCATGACAGCATGGCAGAACCTAGACAAGTCTGAGAGGAAGGTTGGAAGCAGCACACGCCCCTCCAGTTCAAGCCCGAAGCACCCACCCTTCCAGCTAGGCCCCACCTCCCAACAATACATAATATCCATAGGTACATGTGGCTTTTGGGGACACTCCACATTCAAACCATAATAAATGGGAAACTTTGCTAGAAGTTATTAATTGCCTTAAATATAGGTAGCCTAAAAACATCCATCGAAAGATAAAATTTAGCAAAACAATGTTTGCTAAAAAGAGTTGACTCAACTATATAAAAGAGGCATGAGGAGCAAAGTCAGTATGCAGATTTTGTTTTAATTCTAATCTAAATAAACTACTTGCAAACCGATACTTTTCAGGGTGATTACAAGATTAAATATAGACCATGAATAAAATATTAAAGAACTATGTTTATTTTTAGTAGCTGTTCTTGTGGCACACAGAATTTTTTATAATGTGCTTATCTGCTTATTAAATTGTAGATGAGTGAAATAGTAAATTGTCTAGCATCTTAAAAATTTCACAGGAAAAGAAGTCAGCAGGATAAGTGAAACAAGGTTGGCATAATGCTGATAATTGTAAGGAGTACATGGGATTTATTAGTGTCCAAATGTCTCTACTTCCACTCCAGCTTGAAAATTCCCAGACTCAAACACTGTTTAAATTTGGTTCTAGACTATGTGTAAGGAAGAAAAGAAAACAAAAAAAGGATATAAACAAATGAACAGATGATAGAGAGATGCTCATGTAAAAGTAGTGTTTTCAATTAAAAGAACTATGAGAAATTCACAATAAAGATTTTACTCTTGAATTTAAGAATCACATGCATTTTTGCTTTCCTTTTATAAATAATAATGAACTATTTGGATTCTTAAACTACAGACTTCAAGTTTGTTGTTTTTCTATTTCTTGGTGATTATTTTTTAAAAAGCAGATGTTATTTAAAATGTCAGAGTAGCTGATCTGTCTCTTAAAATCTGCTCAGATCTGCTCTCTTAGTCACAGAATCTCATCTGCTTTCTTAAGGATTGGAATGAACTGACAATTAAGCAAATGTGGCAGGGAATTGTTTCATCTCCTTGTGCTTCTTACTGATCCAACGTATGTTTGCTGTGGAAATGGGAGGTGGGGGGATTTTACTTGTCCAATTAATTGCAGATGCAGAGTCATGCTGTCTCACAGATGGAATGTCACTGAGGAATTCACAGAGCGGGTTGGCGGGACAGCTCTGATCAGTGGGTGGGAATGGGTGGGGTGCCAGGCTCTTCAGCCCAGGGTGAGTGCCCTAAGGCAGCCACTAGTGAAAAGAGCCCAAACTTCCTGCTGTGTTCATCTCTCCTCTGGCCTTCATGTACTCCTCTAATATACCTCATGGTATATACCTACTCTTCCAGCTCAGGATCCAATAACTTTTTTGAAGATGTGGCTCAAATCCATAGTAGGAACAGGAGGACAACCAAAAAAGCATCAGCAAGTTGTGCTAAATCCTTTTCCCTAAATAAGTGTTAGAACTTTCCAAAGGGCGGGGTCACCTGGTAGCTCCCAAGCTTAGCACTCAGGAGAGCTCAGAGTGCCTACTCCCCAGACATGGGGGCCATCCAGAGTTTATTTCTCATTGTATTGCCTGTGGGTATATGTGTGCATTGGGTGTGATTACTGAAACATGCGTGCTGCATGCTAACACACACACACACACGTGGCATTGGCCTCTAGCATTCAGCTATTTCTGCTCCAAATCCTGACATTAAACAGTCCTTTGGAATAATTCCTGAGACTCCTCAATTAAGATAATTTTTAGCTTGTGAACTCTATTTACCTTGAACACACACACACACACACACACACAGGAAAAACAATCTAATCTACCATGTATTCATCATACCAAGCATCACATAAACCTGGAAAACTATAAGGCATGAGTGCTGCAGAGGCCAAGGTCATGGTGGCCATCAGAACTGACCATGTCTGCTCAGCATTCATTCCATCAAGCATACTGCATGGAAAATGAGGGAAGGGTGCATTAGTTTGGGTTCCTTCAAAAGGCAGAATTTACAGAAATTATAACAAAAAGGATCTATTTGAAAGGTGTACAAATCTGACGATAGAGATAGTCCAAGATGGCGGCCTGCACGTGCGAGAGCTGGAGTCTCTGAGGGCTGCTCAGCCGTGAAGTAGGACTTCCATCTGGGACTGCAGAATGGCCCGTGAAAGTCTGCAGTGGTTCTCAGTTGTTCGAAGAACAATGCCAAAGACTGCAGATTGAAGACTGGTGACTGAAGATCAGCAACAGACAGACAAGCTCAAGTCAAGAGTGGAATGAATCTGTGTTGAAGATCTGCGGCATGTAGCAAGTTGGCATCCATAGACAGTTAAGAATGTGAGAGCTCTCCCAAAGAAAGAAGCCACAGCAATCTTTTGTCTTCCCTCCTTTTATACAGTTTGAGTTCCCAGTTGGGCCTCCCACATCTAGGTGGTTGTTCTTCCCTCATTCTCTGGCCCACAAATCACTCACATTCTAATCCAGGCTGGTTCTCAAATCCCAGTCTAGGCATGGTTCCCAAACTCTATTCCAGGCATGGTTCCTGGTTGCCTCAGGTTGACCTAATCTCTCCAGCTCTCGAGGAGGGAGAGACGCCATCAGCTGCATGTCAGTTTAAGTGATGCTTATAAAGTGGTTTTACAAGTCTTCTCATTTTGTCTTTGTAGCAGTTCTCTGTACAGATGAAGAAGCCACAAAATGTTAGGAAGTTCGTTAAGGCTGGGTAGTTATCTCATCGGTTCATTCGTTTATCCACTTATTAGCACATTCATCTTTCACTAGGGTCTCATTTTGAGCAAGCACTGTAGTACCTGCCTGGGGTATATTTGCTAGAAAAATAAGCATGGCTTTCCTTCTCACCGAAATCATCAAGTAGGGAAGCAGAGTGGTGTCAGTCAGCTACATAAAAAAATCACATAAAATTGTCTAAAAATAGAGTGAGATAGGAGTTTTGAAGGATTTGAATATATCATGTAGGAATGTAATTCAGACATACTGGGTCCTTGAGGAAGTAATGGTGAGTGTGAGTGTGAAGGATAGCAAGAATCAGTCAGATCAGGAAGGCCCTGGTCAGACAGAGTCTCAGACTCTGCATGGGAATGCGCTGTGGCCAGACACACCATGCATCATTAGGAAATTGAGTCAAGGTCATTATAGCCAAGATCAGGGACAGAATAGAAACATAGGCAAGTTGCGGGTCTCACAGGGTCACCTTAAGAGCATTGGCACGAATTTCAGAGCAATGGGAAATTCCTATAAAACTTTTAACAACCGGAGGGACAATATTAGGCATTGTCAGCAGTTCGTTTAAGCGCCTCTGACAGATCTAACTGGGTTATTGAAAGCAAAAAGGAGGGCAACAGGATAGATTTAAAATTTGTTTAGGGTCAAAATTTATAGCAGTTGGTCATGAACCAAGTGTTGGAGTTGAAGGCAATGAACATACAAGGATTGATTCCTGGCCTCCTGGCCTTCTGGAATATATATATATATATATATATATATATATATATATATATATATATATATATATATATATGTTTTCAATTGTCATTCACAGAAATAAGAAATAGCAAAAGGGGCCTAGGTTGTGATGAGAGTCAAAATTTTATACTGGTCTTGGTTGTGAAAAGACCAGTGAGAAATGCAAACTTCTAAGTGTAGGTTTGTAATGACTAGCTGAGCACGTGGGTTTATAGCTCAGAGAGGAGGCTCTGGGTGACACCTGGAGGTTCAAGAGCCATGGACATCGAGGAGGTACCCAGTGCTATAGACGGAGATGAGATTCCTGTGGTAAGTCAATGTGAGGAAATATGGGATCTCAGACACAGCTTTGAAGGATTCCTTCAGGTTGGTTGGAAGAAGATAACAAGCCCACCGATGCTTCTGAGGAAAGGCAGACGAGAAAAGACAGATAGGGCCATTGGCAGCCCAGAGGTGTGTCCATCAAGAGAGAGCCCAATGCCAGCCGGGAGGTAAGATGAGGATAGGGAGGTCCTGCTAGGCTTGTTCCTGGTCTTCAGCCTCTCAACGGGAGTCTCCCAATTGACTTTTCAACTTGAAGACTCTTCTTTTAGAAGAACGGTTCTACACCTTACATCTGTTTTCAAAGACCATGCTACTTCCTTCTCTCCTCTTGCTCGTCTGTCCATTCAAACATAGTTTCATCCCTATTCTCTCCTCCACCTCCCACCTGCCCTACTACAAGTGCCCTTGCATTTTAAATTCTGGTGGTGTTTTGCACTTTAGGTACTTGAATTCATGAGTATGTTTATTTTCTCCTCTGTGTTGGATGTTCTACACAGACAGGTCTTCTATTTCTCAAATTTGTAAAAAAAAATCACTATTATTATAATTTTAATTATTTTATGGCCATATACTCTTCATTAATATGTAATTCATTAGAAATTAAGTTTTCCATCAATACAAGGTGAAGATTTAACTTTGATGATGCTAAATTGTTTTGAAAACATGAAGTGAATATTTTCTCCAATTTGAAATAGGTTTTCTATTGTTTTCTCTTGATCAGTAATCTTGGAATAAATCCCCCAAAGCTTTGCTTTTCATCCACATTCTAATAAATTGGCAAACTTATAAGCACAAGGAAAGCAAAACTGTAGACTACTGAAAGACATAGTACATTTAAAACAATATTCAGGACATACAAAGTTTTAACTTCTGGTGTTTTGCTACCATTGGAGAAGTGACTTAAAAAAGAATATCTCCCTATAGCAATGACAAGAGAAAGCACTCACATAGGTGTGCACACATGACCCTGGATACTCGTATCTTTATCAATCCTTGGATGCAGAAATATTTTTGAATTAGTTTATCTTCTAAATTTGTTTTTTTCCCCTGCAACCTGATGGTGTCACATGAGACTTTCAAAATTCCAGAGTTTATTAGACTCTTGTTTTCATCTCTCCTGAAATAATTTCCAATCCCTGGTTTTAGTGTGTCTACACTAAAATTTCTGGTTTCTCCTTCATTAGATGGAGACTCCCTGAAGGTGTGTCAGCCCTGTCTCCGTGCAGCTTGATGTCTAGCCTACTGAGTTCAATGCCAGGGAATAACGCATTGCAATGCTTCCTCCCTTTCATTGAGCATGTAACAATGGGTCAAATTCTGTGCTGTGAGGGAGAACAGTGTATATATTTTGGCATGAAAATAAATGCATTTTATAGAAGAAGAAGGACAAGAAAATATGTGATTAAGATAAATAAGAGTGTTTCCATATGAATTCAGAAATCTTATATCTGGAAATAATTTTATGAGTACAGAGAATGAATCCTTTACTATCAGTGGGTGACGAGGGTAGGAACCCGCATCATTTGACCTGCATCTAGTAGAGAAGTGTGAATTACGTAAGTGAAGAGGGAGGACACTGGCGCATGATACAGAGTGAATGGCCAGCAGAGAGACAAAGCAGACCCACAAGACACCGAGCCCTTGAGGGATTGTGGCTGGAAGCTGCCGAGAGTATAGGGTGGCTTTTCTAGGAGAGGGGAAGTCAGCACCATATTGTAGAACTCTTTTCGCTAAATGAAAGAGCTGGGTCTGCATCTTAAGGACACGAAGACTGTTGAAGCTGAACTGGTGACCGAGCTGTGGTTCTGATAGATGCAGACAGCATCTGGAGAGGCAACTGGAGAGAGGGACTGCTTGGCAGATATGTAACCATAGTGCAAGGCTGGAGGTTTATATTTAACAGGAATCTGAATAATCCTAACCAACTCCACATCTTGACTCTTGCCTGCACTGTTGCGGGAGCCTTGTGGTTGCTATCCCTGCTCCTAGCTTTGTTTCCCTCAGGCTTTATGTAAGGCAGCAGTCCCAGGCATCCCTGAAAGTCCAAGCGTGAATATAATTGATTATATTCTTCTTAAAACCTTCCTGTGGCCCCAGTTCACTCATTGTCGAAGACAGGTCATCCCATGGCTCCACAATCACGATCTCTCTGGGTTGTCCTTCTGTTCATCTCATCAGTCACCTTCTTGCTGTTCCTCCAGCATGCAGGGCGTTCTTGCCTCTGAGCTAGCTGTTGCTGTGGCCTAGATTGTCCTTCTCCTCACCCCCCACATAGCAAACTCCCTCACTTCCTTGATTTTGGTGCAAATGTCACATTGGCCACCATAATTAAAGAAAAACCTACCACACACTCTACCTCCACATTCAGCTTCCCGCCCCCACAGCACTTGAACATTTTACCTTAGTGAATAATTTACTAAGCTGTTAGTCATCCAATTCTTTCTGCTAAGATATTGGCACTTAGATAGCAGGTGTTTTTGCTTGATTTCATCATTTAGTCTAAGCATGGTGGAGAGCAACTGAACACACTACGCATTCCAGAAACATCACTAATCAAAGAGTAAATGGCTAAGCTGATGGTGGAAGATGGATACATTATGAAAATTATTTAAAGTTGTAAAAGCCCGCAGAAGACAACTGACGAGATGTAGAAGGTACTGGGGAGAGAGGGAGGAATCGAAGGTGGCTTCCTGTGTCCCTAGAGGCACCGTTCTTCAAAGCAGATACTACAAGGAAGACCACATTTGGTAATTTAGGGGAAGAAAAAAACAATTAATTCCACTGTCAATGTGCTTATTAGACATGAGTATGGAGCATTCACTAATAGATTTCTGTGAGCAATTAAATATGAATATTGATAAGACTCCAGGGCTAGTAAACCAAAAATGAACCTCTTAAATAACGTCCAATGTCTGGATTCAATAAAATAGAAATGTTACAGTTATGAATTTATTGGACACATAAGTACTTTCCTAATTATGTATACTTACATATATTTACATATAAAAAGGGTGCTCTGCAGACGAATAGCATCTAGTAAATCAGATGCTGGATAACACTCCAAGAGCTTGGGCTCGCTTCTGACCCACTGAACCATAATTTTCATTTTAGTAACATCTTCAGGTGATTTGTACTCCAATTAAAATTTTAGAAGTGATGAACCCGAACAGTGAGACCATGCAACTTTGAACTTCATCATTTCTTTGCTTTCTAGTGGTTGGATGAGGCAGAGGTTCAATATTTATGCAGAAAATCAGACCAAGAAAAAGCATAAAAAAGGGATGGAATAGTGGGTCAGTGGTTACAGTGCTTGTCCAAGCAAGTTTATGGCCACAGGTTGAATTCCTCAGCCTCACATGAGCTGGGCATGGTGGCTCATGCCTTTCATTCCAGGACTTGGGAGCCTATGGTAGGAGGATTTTCGTAATTACGTAACATTATGGAGTTCTAGGCCAGCCTGGGCTATATAGCAGGTTCAAGACCATCCTTGACTCCAGTTTGTTTCCATTTCAGTCTCAAAACGAAAACAAACCAATGAAAAAGCAAAGCCAACAACAATAACCAAAAAGAAAAGGCATAAACCGTAAAAACCGAATTATTACATAAGTAAATCAACATTTATGTGGGTCTGAACTTTAAGTCTCTCTCAAGCTAGCATAGAGACAGAGGCAATAGGATTGTCTTAGTTATTTTTCTCATTGCTGGGACTAAATATCTGACATCCACACCCTAAGGGAAGAAAGATTATTTTAGCTCACAGTTTCAGAAGGTCTCACTCAGTCCATTCATAGGCAGCTGGTGACAGCGGGAGCACATGGCAGAGACCGGAGAGCTGCTCACTCTGTTGCAAACAGGAGCCAAGTCCATGCCTGGAGACTCAGAAAGAAGCTGTAATAATGTTTCTTTTTCCTTCCTTTACTTAGTTCAAGCTGCCAGTTGCTCACCTCTCGTGCCCAGGGTGGGTTCCCCTCCCTTACTTTCTGGATCACAAGTCAATAAAAGACACCACAAAGCTCTTCCCCGGCAGTCTTCCTGGGTCAGATCCAAAGCACCTTCCCCTTCAGCCAGGCCCTACTGCCCAATAGTACACAACTCTGTTTATCCTACTGCATCCAAATACAAGAGGCTTGGGGGAGCTCCAGATCGAAACCATAACGAGGATATTTATGTAAACATAGGTGAATGCACATAGATTTAAAAATACTTATGTATGATATATACGTAGCTGTATGAATATGCAGCCACGTGTGGCTTAGTGATGGGGACACGGTCTGAGAAACACATTGCTGGGTGGGTGACTTCATCCTTGTGATAGACTAGCATCATAGCATATATTTACTCAAACCAAGATGGCTACAAAATGACTAGGTGATATGATCCTATGGGAACACCATCATATCCAATGTCAGTGTGTGTGTGTGCTTGTGAGTGGTGAGTGATTTATATGTGAATTATATAAGTTATCTTTTTCAGAAGTCCCAGGCCCTCTTCTGCTGTAGACTCTCCTCACTCTAGATTGGTTAAACCATCCGCAGGACCCTGGCCCTGCCCACATCTTTGGACTTCTCTGACTTTTTTTTTTTTTTGTACTTCTCAACCAGTTCTCCTAACTCCCATCCAAGCTGTCACTATTGTGATTCTTTCTGATATTGGTGGACTTGGGAAGGCCACACTTGCTTTGGCTGGCCTTTAGGGCTCATGCTTGTGTGTTTTCAAGTCCCATTCTTCTAAAAGGAGAAGACAAGATTTGGCCGAGGGGGCTAATGTTAAAATGCTAAGGCATGTGTACAAATCAACTATGACTTCTGTAACAAGGGCTGATTAATACACTTAATTAACAGTATGTGGTCTTTTAAAAAATGTATACTGAGGATTGAACAGAGAGCCTTTGCTCTGAACAACATCCTTCTTCCCCTTAACTTACCTTTTATTTTGCGACAAGGTCTTGCTAAATCCAAGTGGGTTTGAACTCACAATCCTTTTGTTTCAGTCTACCAGAGAAGTGGGATTAGAGATATGCACTATCAGGTGGCCACAAAACCGGAAGTTTTAAGTAAAACTCTGACATTTTACGTGCAACAACACAATCTGTCATTCTGGGTGAGTTTAAACCAACCCATTCATGTTATCCTAGACCAAAGATCCTTTACTTCAGCGACAATAGGTTTGGAATAGAAATTTCCCTCATGTGGAAGGGCCATGAGCACCGAATGACGCTTATCAGAATTACTGGCTTCTACCTACCATATGCCAATACCCTTCTTTCCATTGAGATAATCAAAAATGTCACCAGACATTGTTAAATGTCTTCTTTAGTGAGAAAGGGCAGGCAGAGGCACGTTTGCTTGACAAACCAGTCTGAGATATTTATCTTCGTGTGCAAGGGTTCTGTAAGACACAGTATTGCATCTTGGAAACAAGTAAGAAATTTCACCACCTGACCCAGAATTTCTCAGGAAACAAGTGCTTTTCAGGTCCCATTGTATTCCACTGAAGATTCCTGGGTGTACAGTGAAGGAAAAACCATCGGTTTTGTTTCATTTTGCTGATGCAGTTTAGGGGAAAATAGCAAAGTGATCTGGGTGTGCGTGAGTGAGAGAGAAAGTATTTTCATAACACCATTAGGATGGAGAGAAATACGTGCAATTAGGCTGAAGAAAGCCTTGTTTAACGTGCATGCGACAAAACACAACCAGCAGGTTGCTCATTACGGGATATAGATTTTCATTATCAAGCCTGCAGAATGTGTTTCTCGCATTTAAGGAGCCAGATTTGAGGGCTGGCAGGTAGCATGTAAACTGTTTGGTGCTGTAACTAAGGCTTAGCACTTCCTACCTTGAGGTTTTATTGCTGGTCCCATATTTTAAGCACGCTTTCTGTGGCATCTGCATCTTTTTGCAATTGCTCTTTTTGCTAGTATGTTTCCCTCGTGTTCTCTGCCATTGGCTATCGATGCAAAATGAAGAATAATTTCAGAATCTCCTCACGATGGAAGACAGCAGAAATATGGGGCTTGGCCATCCCCAGAGATGCAGCCACTGAGATGGCTGGGAAGTCTGGGGGGCTGTTTATTCAGTGGCAGGAAGAGAAAAGGTTGTGATCACCACGCATTTTCCAATTCCTGCTTGATGTACTCCGATTTTTTTCATTTTTCAACAATTTATCAAAATGACCCATTTTAAGCCTTTAAGAAAATCATCCCTGCATTTCTATCATTTTGCACAAAGTATTCCACATGGCCCTTATTTTTACCCTTACGATTTCCAATGATATATGCAAAAGGTTCTGGGGACCCGCCCCTGCTCCAACTGGCTATTCCAACTTGTGGATTGTTCAGTTATTTGAATGAAATGTCATAAGATTTGTATGTAACCTGCCCACGTCCTCCTGTATACTTTACAATATCTGTATTATAAAACTAATACAATTTAAGTGCTATATAAAAATAATGAGAAGAACAAAGAATATATTCATGTTAGGCATATGTACGCTTTTCCCCAAAATATTTTTATCTCCAGTTGATTGAATCCATGGCTGAAGAGCCCATATATACTAAAGCTAACTGCAATCTATTTGCCCTGGTTCAAATTTGCCACTTAGTCACTGGAAAATGAAATATTCACTTAGCTGCTTCTTGTTCTTGTTCTTTTCCTGTTTTTTTACTCCTTCTTTCTTCTCCTGTTCCTCCTCCTTTTAATCCTTCTTATTCTTCCCCATCTCCTTCTTCTGTTACCACTACTATTGGTATTGATTGATTGATTGCTTGATTGACTGCAGTACTGGTTATTGAACCCGGAGTCTTCACACTGAGCTACATCTCCAGCCCATTTTTATTTTTGATTTTGAGACAATGTCTTACTACATTGCTAAATTGCCCAGGCTGGGCTCAAACTTGTAATCCTCTTGCCTCAGCCTCATAGAGTACTGGGATAATAGGTCTTCACCACCAGGCCTGGCTCTTAGATTCTTATGAGGTGTTATAGCCGGCAAGAGCGGACGCACATGGCAGATGCTGGAGAGCTGCTCACTCTGTATCAAAAAGGAGCCAAGTGATGTAGTATAGTCATGCATACATACATACAGTCAGTATGTGTAAATCGGTGAGTTATGCCCAGATCTAACAGATGACAACATCATTCAGGAACAGAAAATGGAGACTCCTGTTATTTCAATCAAAAACCCCTGGGCAAACGGATGATGGGATGGCAGTGAGAAGACCAGGCCAAGCATGAGGACCAAAGGAAGCTTACCCCAACAAGGGCCTGGGGCATCTCGGGGGGCAGAAGGGTGTGTAGGTGGACCCACACCGTGGATTTACCATGGGTGTGAAGGCATTTCGGTATCTTAATATGGAAATGTTTCTATGTCTTAATAACCACAGACCATGAGTACCTGGCCTCATTAAATCTCAGTTGTCTAGTAGAAAATGAAAATTGTGTTTATTTGTTAAATATATAGAATTATGGTGGTATCTGACTGAGATTCTTAAAAGAAAGCCTAAAGCATTGGGCTGGCACAATGTTAGTGCTCGGTACGCAGGGCCAGTGCTATCACCACCACACTATTTTTTCCTACTTCCTGGTGCTTTCTTGTTGCTTCTCTCTATCCTCACATCCACTTCGGGTTTCTGGTTTCATGTTTCCATCCCTCTACCCTTTTTCTGTTTTTTTTCTCAGTGTCCTCTCATGTCCTTAACTTCATTTCTGTCCTTTTGGATTTCCCATTTCATTTCTCCTTTCTTGTTAGCTTTCTACCATGCCTTTACCCCAGATTGATGTAAGAATGAATATATAAATGGAAAGGAGATACAGGTGATTTTAGAAATAATGAAGCCCTTCAAGTGTAAACAAATAGAGTGTGGACATTTCCCTAGTATCTTAGCTAGGGTTCACCATCTTTTTGCTGATTTTGATGCCTACATAAATCTCATGTCTCTATGTGGAGGAGTTTTGAGCCTTGAGAAAGAGAATCTGGACACGATTGCTTTGGTAAAGCCAGGAATTGAGTTATAAGAAAATAGCATGAAATACACCCAGACTTGAATCAAATACCAGTGGACGGAAAGAACTAAGAGTGAAAGCCTAGGGAGTCATTTTTGCACAAGATTCTGAGATTCAGAGACAGGAAGTACAGAACCTGAAGTGTGTGTGTGGCCCCACTTGGAGCAGATCCTAGCACAAACCCTGTAAAGCAGAGATAGCAAAGGGAGCCCTGGACCACTGGGATACCTATAAGTTCTTACTGCACTGGAAATAACAGGAGTCTCACGGAGCAAAGCAGAGGTGTTCTCATGGAGTTTATGGCCCAAGGCTTTGTCCAGAAGCTCACAGGGGTGGGCAAGTGTAAGAAGACCAGCAAAGAAGTTCCCATGGGAGTCTTTGTTAGTTCCCAAAGATGCTCAAGACAAGTGCATAGCAACTAAGAAGTCATCAGGTACAAGATGCTGACAGGAAGCTATAAATTTTTATGTACATTAGCATGAAATTGTCCTTGGTTGGGTCTATGTGCTGGTTATTTGGAGTTGCAGAGGCAGACAAAGAAGGAAAAGGTATGCTGATTCCTGCCCCTAACCTCTCCCCTTACCACATTCTTCAGAAATTAGAATTCCAAGTAGATCAGGTGTGTTGAGGGTGGTCTGGCTGTAGGCTAGGGACTGTGGCTCACGGTGTCTGTCATGTGACATAGGATTTGGGTTTTAGTACCGATCCCTGTACCTGTGTCACATGGTAGAGCCTTTAATATATGCCAGATATAATTACATGCTGCATTAGAGCAGTATTGAATACTTCCAGAAGAGAAATCACTCATCTGTGGGAAATTGTAAGTGAAAATATGGAGAAAATTTAAAAAGATGAGGGCAGAGGGAGAACTTAAAATGGATTGAACTACGAATAAAGTCCAGACAATACCAGTTAGAAGATTTAATCTTTCCCTACGACTCTACGACCTTCTCCATAACTGGATATGAGGTAGATTGATTGATATTTTTGAGAAGGTGGTTTGTGGTTTTATAAAATATTTTCGTATTTTCCATACATGTTAGAAAATGATATGCAAATTGCTAACATTTCAGTGTTATTCACCTCATTTCAAGAAAGAAAGAGATGGCTTTTAATTGTTTGCATTATTTCTTTGGGTCGTGATGTGGAGGCTTGTAAGGAAGATGAGATAAGTTCATGGCCCAGGACGATTTTTGTGGAGTAATGAGAACAATGCAGTAGGCCAGATGATAAAACTCAGATCCACAAGTCAGCTCTCAATTCATGGCTAACAAAATGAGGGAAGTGTTCTAGATGATATTTCTTGTATTTAGAGATCTGGCATCTCATAGCTCTAAGTCATTCCTTCGTTACCTGTAAGGAATATTGAAAAATAAGCAGCTATCAGAATATCCCATCACAATCTTCTATTACTAGAAGAAAAACTGTAATCTACTCCTACCGGCCGAGCCCATTTCAGGGCTAGGTGGCAGAGAAGGCAGGAGGAAGGGAGGGCGATGCTGGAGGGAGAGCCTCTCTCCCAGCTGCTCCTATGATGAAGAAATAATTACTTAATGGCTGGGCAATTTGTTAAGCAGCTGCTGGTGGTTTAGGGACCCAGCTGTTGCAAAAAGAAAAACGAATTGGGCTTTTTTCTTTTCTATATCCCATAGTAGGCAAATTAGCTATGTCATTTAAAAATGAATGATTAACTCCCGGTGAGAAAGTTTTTTAGAATCCCTTGACAAGAAAAGGTCTGAAAAGTTGATAGAGTTTTCAAGTTCACATCTTAGGAATAAATCTTAAAAAGTATAAGAATATGACAGAAATATAAGCGTATAGGAAATTTATATCAAGTCTTCAATTTGATGCTGCTATAATTGATGGTCTTTTTTTTTCTCCCAGAGGCAAAATAAAATCAAAGCAATGACATTTCAGAGACAACTTTTTTCCCCTGGTCACTGGGTCCAGAAAAAAAGGATGATGCATGTGTTGAGGGCATTGGTTGGATAATCAGGGTGGCTGGTCATTTCTGGGACAGGTAATGGTAATGTGCTTGGTCATTAAATATTTGTAAGCAGAGAACACCTTGGGGGTTCTGAAATTCTTTTTATATGATCCTCAGAGTCCCTACAGGAGAAGCACTCCTTGCCTTTGCTGTATAGATGAAAATAACCAAAATTCAAACTATTTACTCAGCTGAACTCACCCAGTGTGGCAGTCCGGAGTCAAGTGGAAAAACCAGAATGGGCTTTAAGGGACACCGATTTGGAGTCCGGCTGCATGGCTCGTAGACCTGCCACCCCGTTAAACTGGAAAAGTGACCTAATCATTCAGTCTTTCTTTCTGCTCGGCACAGTCACCCTGCAGACTGAGAGCTCCAATTTGATGGGCTATTAATTATCTTGACTGACTTTAAAGCCCGTACTCCTTTATAATTCCTTGTCACACTGAAAGTTACACAGATTCGCCAAAAAAAAAACCCTAAATAAATGCACCCACTATGAGAAATTCACCTCATATAGCAAAACAGTAGGCGTTAGCTTGACTAACGTTACTTTTGTGTTGTTAAGAAGGGAACATGAATCAAGACGAATGTAATTCACACTCTGTTTGGAGACGGTCATCCAACAGCCTCTCCTCGGCTCGCTCCTCTATTAACTTCTGAGCTGTCAATGGTCCAGGCAGGAACCGTACAGCATCTTGCATTCTGAGAAGTTGCAAGAGGCCATCTTTCAATATGCTCCCCCAGGACGGAAGGAAATAATAACCTAATCTCATCATCTCCAGATTGAACAAGATCTGGTCTGTTACAAATCTGCTTAGTGAGGGAGTAGCCTTCATGGTCGGCCTTTCTCCAGCTGTCTAAATATAACTGAGCTCCAAAATCTGTCCGAGTCCCACTTCCTCCAACAAATCTTGTCCCAAGGCCTTTTGGCCACACTGACCCATTTGTCCTTTCCAGACTCCCAAAGTTCTTTGCATCTGGGTCACACATTTTAGGATTTGTTTTACATATCTTATATTGTCTTCTAGTTGCTTTAAACCAACATTTGTTTCTGGAAAATGAAAAACCTTTTTAGAGTTCTTTTTGTTCCTTACATAGCTTTGCATAGGGAAGGAAGAATAAGAGAAAATGAATACATGTTTAGTCTTCATACACATTTCCATGGCTGGAATGACTTCTGCCTCACAACTCCTCAAATTGAGGCAACATGGACTTATGATCTCTCATTGACAAAGAACAAACTTGGCTTTACATCTTGGCTATTTTGATTATTTTATGTGTAATCTCAACTTCTTCATCCACGCAACGAGAATGATAATATCTGCTCCAGACTGTATGGTGAAGCTTGATTTATATAATTAACATACTAAAACGCTAAATTCTAATAAATAGTGAAGGCCATTTTTCTGTCTTGCTATTTTCTATCTACTGCTACTAATGACTGATCGGATCCAGGTTCCTAGGTCAGTTCTGCAGAAAGTATTCTCCAGAACAATTTGTGCCTCTGGCTGGTCAACCTATTTGCAAAGCTACGCTGGCAATCTAGAACTACATGCACATTTTAATGAGTTTTTTTAAAACTATCTTGATGCTATGACATAGGTCCCATAATGTGAATTTAAGTGTGACACGTCTTTTTAAAGAAGGACATAGACACTCAATATTTCTTTATTTTTTTAAAGAAGACAAAGTATCACGTCTTGATTGTTGTGACTTACCTTTATCTTGAGTAAGGACTCTTGGCATGGGCTAAAAACTGGGTAAGTGATTGCCTGAAAATAGATTAGTGATTCACATTGAGCAAATTATTTGGAGAAGGCTTCTTACGTACTGGGACTGTGTGAAGCAGTACTTTTCAAGCTTTTGCTTGCATCAGTATCACATGAAGACTTGGGGAATGCAGATTCTTTGACCCTGACCCATAAAGAGATTAATTCCGTGGGGTGGCAACTGCCTCTCAAGAGCCAATTAATCCATTCTCAGGAATTTTTTGGGTTAAACGTAATGTTAATTTGAAGTTGACCACAATGGGAATATTTATACTATAGAAATTGGCAAATGCTAAAAATTAAGTCCTTTTAAACTCTCTGGAGAACTGATTCCTAAGCATTTACAAACATACCTGTGGCCCCAAAAGCTGACCATATAATTTGCTACTTAAAGCTGGATAATTTCATGATCTTAAGAGAACATCACTAATAATTATACCAGGACAATTAATCTTAATCAGAAATTGTGATCACTTTAAATATATAGGTAGTTAAATCTTATGATGACTGTGAAATGCAGTGATCCTTGTATTCATTCAATGATGAGTCCACAGAGACTCAGAGAATCTAAATTAGTCCCTCAAATTTCTTTCATACAATTTAGAATTAAAGGGATCAGAATTGAGCTCAATCTGACTCTAGTTAGCCTACTGCTCAGTGGAAAGCCTGGAGATATTATTGGTTACTAAGCAACAGAAAAGAGTGAAGGCTTTGTTTTGTAGATAGCTCTCATTCACTTAAGTTTATTTAAGGGATAACAGTAATCTAAAATAGTGAGTCTGATAGAATGTCCTGATCGTAGTTTTGGTGACTGTGTAGTAATTTAAAAACTGAGAGTGCAAAGAAATGATTATAGGAATAATCAAAGAATAAATGCTTGGCTGAAATATCTTATGAGTGACTATGATTTGTGTGCAAACATGGAATGGTCTCTCTGATATGAGAGACCCAGATCACAACTCCTATGGAACTTAAGACGAAAGACAAAGTGAAAGAGGGGAGTAGGGTGGGGGAGAAAGGGTGAGTAGGGGGAGGGACAAAAGGATAGTGGGAAAGCCTAAAGATACGTATGGGCACAAAATGCTCAACTTCATTGTAAACCTTGAATTTTGCACGTATACATATCAATAAATTGTGGGAAAAAAACCTCATTAAGCGATGTTTAAGAGAGAACTTAGGAATTGTCTTAGAATTAGGAGTTTGTTATCCGGGTTGACTGGAGACAGGGAAAGAGGAGAGGAGGGAAGGAAGAAGACGTGAAAGTAATGAGGGGGAGAGAAAAAGATACAGAAGAGAAGAAGAGGAGGATGGGAAAGGGTGAGGGAGACAAGGAATGAGATAAACACATCAGTGACCTTTTCAACTTTTCTCTCGTCACTGCCTTCTAAACACATAGCGCTTTCCAAACTGTCTTCGCTTTCAGTGCAATCTCATTCTAGCCTCCTTTCCTAATTTTCCCAGTTCAACTTGCCTCCTACTTTAAGGCAAAAGTAGAAGCTGTGACATTGGAAGGCTTGATCCCAAATTCACACACCTGCCCACATGTCCACTCATCCGTCATCTTCCAGGTCAATGCCATCTTTTCCTTTTGGCTTTTGATTGCATGTGTGTCCCTGACGTAGCGGATCTCCCCCGCGCATTGCTGCCTTTCCCCTACTGCTTTCCTACTTGGCGGCTGCTCGCTTTGCTCTTGAGAAACCAGCTATTCATCTAACTTTCGCTTCACTAGAAATAATTCATCCTGTTCAAAAAAAAAAAAAAAAACCCTCTCCCGTTACTAAGATGATCTCGTTGAGTTGATAGCCAGCAGTTCTACTCTGAAGTACAAATGAAGTTTTTGATTATCCTATGTGGGTATCACTGAGTTTTCTTTTCGATATCATTAATGTCTTTTTCTTGATAAGTAAAACTCTTAGCCATTATCATTTCAAATATGGATTCATTCTTTAATTTATTTTTCTTTGGAAATAAAGTTTAAAGAAAAGCCTAGATCCTAAGATTTCTACTGGATGTGTGTCACCACTTAGAGCTTACAAATTAGGTTGCAGTTGTATCTAATGTAATGTAAAACTTGCCTGTTGAGTGATTTATTTTGGTTATTGTATATTCAAACCAGAAGTTAGGTATATATATGTGTGTATATATATAAGATATATATAAATATATATAGTATATATTACAATTTAAAGCTCACCTTTCTCTAAACATAATATAATGACTAATTTTAAAGACCATTTAAAAATTCAAAATCTAGTGACTTTGTGAGTCACCTCTCTTATTTATTCTTGTTTATGATGTTTTAATTTCTCTGTTACCTATCTTTGCCCATGAAACCACTAAAAGGAAAGCTTATTTTTTTATTTTCAATTTTAATGGATTTATGGAAGCGTGGGTATAAAATTCACGCAAAAACAGTATCTGTTTTTGTGTACCTTTCTGACTTTCCATTTTTTCTCTTCCACCTTCACTTTTAAAAATCTCCTCTACCTCCCTCCCCCCTGTTTTTTTTTTCATCTTGATAATTTCTTGTTGTCTTGAAAGATCTTTTGGCACTATTCTTCAGTGCAAAAACTACACGCATCATTTCTTCAGTTTTTGTTTGCTTTTGAGGTGCTGAGGATTGACCTGAGAGCTTTGCACATTCCAGGCTCTACTCCTCAGCTGCGTCCAGAGCTCCTCAGCTGTCCCGAAGTTCTTGCTGCTCGTAATAGAAGCATCAATCAAAAAATCTGTGATCATAGTTTCTTTCAAATATTTTTTGTGTCATAATTCATAACAATGAGTAATTTTTAAATATAGCTGTTTTCATAGATAGGAATATGTTCTAATTTTCAACAGTACGATACGTTAACTGTAGTACACAGTAAACTAGTATATTTTATGAAAGACTAGATGAGAGGATCAGAGTCTCCAAACAGAATGAAACAATAACAGAAACACTGTTACCTTCACTATGTCAGTACACACTGTGTGTGTGTGTGCTGAAACAACACACTGTACCCTATAAATATATATATTTATGTGTTCATTAAAATTAAAAAACATTAAAAGTAAAAATAAAGCAAATAAAAATATATACAGTTGTTTCCATGCATTTCATCTTCCTACCCCCATTTTCACACACAAATTAATAAATCAATCCATAATAATCTAGGTACTTGATGTAGTAGTCAAATTTTCATTACTGTGGCAAAATACCACATATAAACAACTTATAAAGAGGGAAGTTTATTTTGATCCACAAATTCAGAAGATTCCGTCCATAGCTTTTTTTGCCCCATTGCTTTGAGCCTGTGCCAACACAGTACACCTTGGTAGGAACACACGGTAGAGGGAACCACTCGCCTGATAGTCGTCGGAAAGCAAAAGCAGAAACAGGAAGGGGCTGGAGTTTCAGTAACCCCTCGAAGGCATGCCCCTAACTTGCCATCGCTAGGTGCCACCCCCTAAAAATCCCACCACCTCCCAGGAGCAGCAGTGTCTGGGGGCCATTCATCTTAGAGCATGCAATTGGGGTGACAGTCAAGATCTAAATTGTGGCACTGTTTACCAGTGCCTGTGAAAGCTTACAACAAATCAGCAAGAGGGAGGTCAGTGATAGGTCATGTCCCCTTCTCTGTATGTCTAGCTCCTAACATTGTGTCGGACACAGTGGCTTCAAAATAAGTACCCTTTAAGTGGAATAGGTGTGATGTGACTAACAGCCGAATCTAGCATTTGCCTACAGCTGCTTGATTCATAGTGAGCATTTCGTACTCTTATTTGCTCAGTTTCCTCATCTGTAAGTTGACTAAATAATGCCCAGCTTGTTGATTTGTTGTAAGAACTAGAATTAGTAGTCCGTGACACGTGGAAGTGATGGTTATAGGTCATTACAGATAGGTACCAACTGATGTAAAGTAGCTGGCTCCAACACAGGACTCTACAGCACGCCGAATTTGTTCTAAGTTATATCGGTTTGTTCTATTTCTAATTTGCATTTCTTTAAATTTACTGAGAGTCTTCTTATAGCTTTGACTACTGACATCTAAAATCTTGAACAACTAATATCCACTCATCTCTGCTGAGATGAAGATGATCTTTCAATCACACATCATAAATATTTGCTGTCAGTTTGAGTCTCTCTTTTATGGATGTTCCGGTTTTTAAATTTATGCAGCATTTAAAGCAAGGAGCTTGTTTTTCAGATATGAGTACTACATTAAATATTTTTTCTAATAGCATTTGAAATGGCCAAAATCTATTTAAGAAGAGATTTCTCCCTGCATGTTACCATTATTTTTCCCTTTGGGCTTTGAGGGGTAGGACAGGCTGAAAAAAAATAAAAAACAGAAATGTCTATCTTTGCATCGTAACCCAGCTTCTTAAGATCACAACAGGAACATATGCAAGGAACAGGTGTCTGGCACACATGATCCGCATACTCCCCCTGTCACTTGAGCCTCAGAATCCACTGCAGACATTGACAATTCTTTGCTCTCTGTTCACTTGCATGCACTGGGATCATGACATTAATTTTGCGTGCAGGAGTGTTCACAAACTTTTATTCCCATCTGAAGAAACTATTAAATGTTATGTGATTAAAAAAAAACATGATGGTTAAATAATATCTTACACTTTGATATTTGTTTCTTGGACAGAATACCCAACATTCACCACTACAGGGAGGAGCGATGTGTTTAGTTCACAATTTCAGAAAATCTCACACAGTCCATTCATGGGCAACCAGCAATGGCAGAAGCATGTGATGAAGATCTAATAGGAGAAAAGCTCTTCAGGGTGGGTTGGGCTAAAAGTCAAGAGGAGGAGGAGCAAGTTGATGGCTAGAGAATAAGGGCCAGAATGTAATAGTGTTTCTTCTTCCTTCCCTCATTTAGCTCAAGCTTTGGGCTGGACCTTCCACAACAGGGTGTGTGTTCTCTTGTTTTCTGGCCCACAAGGCAAGCCCACACCCCCAAAGCTCTGCTCTTCCTAGTCTCAATCCTGCAGGTCAAACCCCAAACATCCACCCCTTCCAGCCAGGCCTCGCCTCACAGCAGGGCAGTTTTCCTAGGTATTCCACTACATCTAAATGCACAAAGCTTTGGGGGAACATTCCGGATCCAAACCATAACAAACAACTTTCGGCAAAGTCAAAATCAATATTGCTTGCTGCTACAGTTATTTTCTGTTCCATGAAATGAATACTTTGGATCCAGTAATATTTTTTTTCTTTCTAACATTTTTTTCCTCTGTTATAGATTACAAAAAAAATTACTGATTCAGTTTTGGCTGAAGCTTCAAAGATAGAGAAGGAACAGTAGTTATTAGTTCCCCTCAAAGTCATGTGCTAAACTTCTAACCGTATTTAAAATGTGTCCCTGAATGGAGGGCTCAGGATATTTCGGGAGGGAGATTCCTAGTAGGGTTGTAGTTCTCTTCGTATTGCAGGAGCTGTTGATTGTGGAGGCCAGAGGGGGAGTGTTAGGTGGTTACGCTTTGGGATCCATCTGCCCAGTGGATTGGCACAGCAGAATTGTGATATTCTATATGGCTTGTGGAGGGAGGGCCGTGGTTCTATGTCTGCTTGCTCACTCTTCTCCTGGCGCTCTTCCCCTGCCGTGCGTTCGACTAAGCGCTTAGCTCCAGCCCACTCCCTGCCATGGAACCTATGACCATGGACTGAAACCCCTTAAAGTATGAACCAGATTAAACCTTATCTCCTTTGAGTTGAGGTTCTTGGGTATTACGCCCAGCACTGGGAAAGCTGACTAATAAAATATCTCCGCACTCTACCCCAGCAAACCTGCAGGAAGAATATGCTATTAAAATTTCAACCCCCAAATGTCCCATATATATTTCTAAGAACAGACAAGAGGTTCTTATTACTTCCCATTTGGAATCACTTTTATGCTAACCATCTCTCTTGAGTGGAAGCAATTTGAAATTAAAATGCAGAGAGAATTTGCGGAGTTTGTATCATCCACACTCTGTATTGCAGAGCAGATCTTTATATTTCTCCAAATTCATATTTGAATCTCTAATCTTAGATTTAGTGCTATCTGGAGATGCTATCTATAGTGTGTGGTGAGGACAAAGGTGGCAGAGATTGTGTGGTTGCAGCCCTCTGGATGTGATTAATGCCCATATTGGAAAGACAAGAGACAGTCTGTGCGCTCTCTCTCTCTCTCTCTCTCTCTCTCTCTCTCTCTCTCTCTCTCTCTCTCTCTCTCTGTCGTGTGTGACCGCAGTGTGAAGATGCTGTCTGTAAGTAAGGAAGAGCGCTCTCTCATCAGACTCAGCCCTGCTGTCACCCAGATCTTGGACTTCAGTCTCCAGAAGGATGAGAACACAAATTTCTTCTGTTTGAGCTGTTGGTGACAAAGACACGTTGCGACATCAAGGAGACATAGTGCTTCTTTCACTGGCATTAGTCAAGGGGCTGGGAGAGCCCTTCAGGGACTCTGCATGTGTGAGAATCAAAGTAAGTGGAATGAGAAGAAATTTGAGTCTTCTGAATCAGTATGTGGGACACAGAGAGAAATCTGAAATTCTGCATTGGCTTTTCTATTGAATTGCTCAAAGATACGTCCGGGGGAAAATATCCTGAATATCCAAGGAACGAGTAATTTGTAGCAATTTCCTGTTCTTAATATTCACTTTTTAAATACTTTTCATTATGCTATGATAGAATTTACCATTTTAACCATTAGCACATTTACAATTCTGTGGCATTAAATCTAATGTGAATCTAATTAATTACATCTAAAGTAAATCACATGATCTGAAGACCTCAACAGTATTCATCTGAAGAAAATTTCATCTTCCCAATCTAAACTTTGTATTTCTTAAGTACTAAATTCTTATTTCTTCCTATGCCTCAGCTCCTGGCGACCACTGTACCTTCTGTCTTAATGAATTTGGCTGCTAAATACTTCAGATAAGTCTAATCATGCAGTGTTTGTCAGTTTTGACTGGCTTTATGTAACATAGTGTAATATCATCAAGGTTTACCTATAAGAAAATGTGTGTTGAACTTTTTTTAAGGCTGAATGATAACCCACTATCCATTTAAATTTCATCAGTTCTTCTGTTAATGGACACTCCTTCCTGTCAATTCCACCTTTTGGCTACTATAGCCAACAGCATTATCTACTATAGATAATGCTGTTGTGGACAGAGCTTTCGAAATATATATTTATAAATACAAATTTTTTTATGAGTCTCTGCTTTCAAATCGGTTGAGAATAAACCCAGAAGTGAAAGCAATGTATCTTATAATAAATCTATGTTTGAGTTCTTGAAGAATCACTGTACGTTTTCCATAGAAGCTGTGGAATTTTTATCATCCAATTTTCTATCTCCTTGCCAGCCATTATTGTGTGTTTTGTTTAATTTTGGAATTGCCATCCAAATTAGTGTGGATTATGTGAGGTATTCTTTTGTCTTGTTTTCCTTTTCAGCTGCATTGAGATATAATTGACAACGTTACCCATTTTTCAAGGAGTACAATGTGATGATCACATATATTCACATCTTCACAATCAAGTTAATTAACAAAATCATCAGTTACTTTTCTTTGTGTTTTTAAGATGCATTTTCCTAGTGATTAGTTAAGCTAAACATCTTTTCATATGTTTACTGACCAGTTGTATACCTTCTCATAGAAATGCATATTAAGTTCACTGCTACTTTATAAAGTTGCCTGATTCTGTTCATGTTTGTTGTCAAATTGTAAATATTTAAACATTTGTTCGTAATACAAATCCTTTATCATAAAAATGATTTGCAATTTCTTGTCGTTATTCAGTCTGTCGGTGGTGTATTTTCATGCACACATAATTTTAATTTTAAGATCCAACTATTTGTCTTTTCTTACTATGTACTCTTCATATCTCGTCTAAAAAATTCTTGCCAAAGCCAATGTCATGAAACTTTTCTTCTTTCTTTCTCGCTTTTTTTTTCTTTTCTTTTTTTCTTTCCTTGGTCCTGAGGATCCAACCCAGAATCTTTTCACCAAGACACTTTCCCAGGTTTCTATTATTTTTATTTTGAGATAAGGCTTTTCTAAGTTATTGAATGGCCCAAAATGGGCTCAAATTTGGAATCTCCCTGCCTCAGTTTCCTCAGCGAGCTAGAATCAGAAGCACGTGCCACCTCATCCGGCTTGTATTTTCTTCTCAGAATTTTTTTTATCTCTTTGATTAATTTTGAATTGATTTTTATAAATGGTGTAAGATAAGTCCAACCTTAGACTTTTGCAAGGAGACGACCACTTTTCCCGATATGTATTAGAAAGATTGACTTTTCTTTATTAAATACTAAACATCTGGACACTCAGCTAATAACTTTATCCAAGTGTGCAAGTGATCCCAATTTATTGTGAGTACTTTGTCATGAAATTTTAGACTAAGCTTCAGAATATGATAACCTTATAGTAAATTTTAAAATCACTAAATATGACAGATTTTTTCCCTATTTAAACATGATTTTACCCATTTGTGGTATCTTCGATTCCTTATGAAATTTAAAGTAATTTTTTCTAGTTCTGTTAAAAATATCATTGAGATTTTTGACATACATTACATGGAATGTGTAAACCCCTTTGTGTATTGTTAGCTTCTTAGCAATATTATTTCTATTAAATGATTATGGAATATCTTCCCATTAATTGGTGTCTTTGGTTTTTCAGAAATATTTTGTATTTTATAATGTATAAGTTTTTTTCCACTTTTATTTCTCAATATTTTATTAATGTTCACAGACTTGTAAAGAGAATTGTATTTTATATATTTGTCATGAATGTTGTTTGTATACAGAAATGCAATTCATTTTTGTGCATTGCTTTTGTGTTTTGAAACTTTGCTAAAAATTTCATTCTAGTGATTGTGCTTATGTGTATGTGAACGCGATCCTTAGAGCACCAGTCAGGTTGGTCTACCTGTGAACAAAAATAATTTCATTTATTCTTATTTCAAAGCCTGTTAATTCTTTCTCTAACCTTATTGCTTGAACTAGGGCTCCCAGTACTTATGTGAACTAGAAATAGTAAAGTGAGAATTTGTGTGTTATTCTCATCTTAGGAGAGGAGAGAAGCTTTCAGTCTTTCACTCTTATTTTTTTCAGTAGGACTATTTATTAAACTGGTTTTCTTCTATTCCTAAGTTGTAGAGTCATTTTATTTTTCCCTTTTCCATTATTGTGGTTACTGCTTTGATTTTTGGTTTGTTGAAACACCTTTGATCTCTAGCAAGATTGATACCTTGTTATGGTGAATAATATTCTAATATACTGCTAAATTCATTGCTAGTGCTTTGGTACCAATATTTGCATTAATTTTTGTGAGCATATTACTCTGCGGTTTTATCTTTTCTTATAGTGTTTTTCCCCCTAGTTTGGTATCAAAATAATGTTGGCTTCCTGGAATGAGATAGAAAATGTTTTTCCTCTTCATTTTTTTGGATGAGTTTGAGAAAGATTTGAAATAATTGTATAAATGATTGGTGGAATTCAGAAGTGAGACATCTGGATCAGGAATGGTCTTTACTGGGAGAATTTTTATGAGTAATTAAACATATTTACTTGTTGATTCAGTCTTGTAAGACGCATATTTCTAAGAATTTGTCCATTTCATGATGCTAATTCTGTGACATATGTTACTGACAGTATTTTAAGCAATCCTTGCAATTTCTATAAAACCATCTTCTCCTTCATTTTTACTTTTAGTTGATTGAGTCTTGTCACTTGTTTTAGTCAACCTTGCTAAAAGGTTGACCTATTCGCCAATTTTGTTAACCTTTTTAAGAAAAAAAAGTCTCTTTATTTCGTTGATTTTTTTTTTTGGTCTAATTTTTCATTCTCTATTTACCTCTGCTCTTTTTTGCACCTCCAGGATGCTTTTCCGATTTCAAAACTGAACCTCCATCTCCATGACTATTAACTTCCTGTTTCCTTCTGCACCCAGCCCCTAGCAGTTGCTGTTCGACATTTCACAGGTATAGCTATGATTTCTACAGATGGTTTACATAATCGGGTCTCATGTAATATTTGTCTTTTGGGATCTCATTAGTATAATATCTTCAAGATTGTTTTTGGGGAGAGGCACATACCAAACGTTCCTTTTTAAAGCTGAATAATAGTTCATTGAACATGCAAGTCATGTTGGTCACATTTGGCTTATTCATTGGTCTGTTTGGCTTTGTTTTCCCTTCCTTTTCTGGGCTCTGTGATTAATGCTGATAGAAACACAGATGCTAAATATCTGTTTGAGGTTTTGCTTTCAGTACTTCAGTTCTAAAACACATATGAGAAATTGTTGGATCCCAGGGTAATCCTATTTTTAATTTTTTTTGAGGAATTGCATTTGCTTGCTTTATTTTTTCTTTATGCTAGTTTCAAGCTTAGCTTCTTCCTGTTTATTGCCCCTAATTGTGAAGCTAAGTTTTTGACTTGAGACCATCTCCTTTTTAAATTATTAATGTCTACAAATTTTTTCTTCGCTCTATTTCATGAGTGTTAGTACATTGAGTTTTCGCTTTCGTAGGTCTCAAATTTTTATATCCACTTTTAATTATACATTAAATATTTAATGATGCATACATGAATTAATTTGTAAAGTCTTTTATTCTATTGATATTTAGCTTTATTCTTTTGTGACAAGGAAATGTGTCACGTGATTTCAATCTTTTTACATTGGTTAAAGCTTGTTTTGTAGCCTAATATGTAGTTGATTCTGGACAGTTGAGAAGAATGTGTTATCTTCTATTGTCGGTTGGGGTGTTCCCTCTACGTCTGTGGAGTCCAGCACCTGCAGCGTTGCTAAATTCTCTTCATCTTTTATTGATTGCTTGGCTCTTACTACGTCCACCACTGAAAGCAGAGTACTGAAGTGGTCAATTTTTCTTGGTGACCTATCTATTTCTACATTAAATTCTGTCAGTCCCATATTTTACCACTCCGGTATTAGACGAATATATGTTTATAGATGAATCTTCTTGACTAATTGTTGCTATTATATAATGTGATTTTATTCCTTCCAGTTTTTTATATACCATATTTTATATTAGAATAGTCATTGTTGCTTTTTTCTTCCTATTTGTATTTTTTTCTTCTTTTTCTTTCAATCTATGTGAACCCTTAAGTTTAAAATAATTATAGGCAGCGTAAAGTAGATTTTTAAAATAGAACTACTCTGCCAATCTATGTCTTTTGAATACGAAGTTTAATCCATTCACATTTAAATTAATTGCTGATAAAGGAGCATTTATTTTGCAAACTTCAAATTTTTAAATTGTTTTCTGTATTACTTTTAGTTCTTTTGTTCCTCATTCAAAAATACTTTGTGTTGGTTTATTTTTTTGAAGTTATATGTTGATTGCTTTCTCATTTCCTTTAGAAAACGTATTTTTTTGGCTACCATTGGCATTACATGTGATACAAAGTGACAAAAAATTATCTAGATATGAATTTAATTCAAATTCAAAGAACAAGTGTATTTCACAGGTCTTCTCTTCCAGTTCAGACTACCAGTGTGAACATTACATCTTAAAATATTTGTACCAATTAACTAACAAAAATTTAGAAGTATTTTTATACACTTCTTTAAATCCTGTAGGAAAAAAACTGAAGTTACACGGAAAAATTTTAGCGATATTGTTTTTAGATATACCCAGATATTTACTTTTATAAGAGAACTTTATAAATGTGCATGACTTCACTTAGTATTTAATATTTTTTCATTTTAATGCAATGCGCCCCATTACTGTTTCTCATGAAGCGACTTCATCACGAACGAGTTCTCTCAGCTCTTAGTTTTCCTGGAAATTCTTGGCTTCCTCTTTCATTTTTGACAAACAATTTTGCCAAATAAAGATTTCTGGATGAGCACTTCTTTTTTATCTCCTATTTAGAAATTGTATCGTTGCCTCTGGCTAGCAGTTTCTGTTGAAAACTCTGCTGATGGACCCATTTAGGGTTCTTTCTATAGGACAAGGCATTATTCTTCTGCTGCTTTCAAGATTTTCTGCCTTTTGGCAGTTTGATTACAGTATGTTTTGACATGGGTCACTGGGTTCACTTATTTGGAGTTGAGATTCTGGTATTTGTATGTCTATGTATTTCCTCAAAATTGGCACTTTTCTGCCATATTGCCTTGATATAATCCCACCCCTTCTCCCTTTCTCCTTTGAATTTTCTATATGTAATTTTATTTATTTGACGATGGTCCATAAGTCCTTACACTCTATATACTTCATGCTTTTTCTTTTCCTCTTCATATTTGATAATCTATAATTTCTCACCTTCAATTCACTGATTCTTATTTCTATCAAGACTCTGGTTGGATTTCCTGATAAATATTCAATTATTGTACGTTTAGTCAATTATTGTATATTTCAGCTCCAAAACTTCTACTCGATTCCTCTTTGATATTTTCATTTTGTTCACATATTTCCCAAGATGTCTCTCTATGTTCTTCCAGGGAATCCTGAATTTTCTCTTGTGTTCCTTTCTACACATCTCGGTGCTCACCAGGACCTTTACATGTGCGGAACTTCCTAACCCACCCTTTTCCTGACATCACAGTAAATATCCACTTTTGTACCTAATTTTACATCTAAAGTTGTTCATCCTTCTTTTCCAAAGAAGTTCTACCTCAAGATGGGTTGCCAAGATGTGGATCTGCTCCTGCATGTGGAAAAGAAGAAGGTTTAATTGTGAAGCAAGCTAAGTTTTGGTTCCTTGACTAGATCCATTCCTACAAAGATAGTTCATTTTTTTCTCTATGGAAGCAAGACATTATTTTTTTAGTTGAGAATGAAGCTGATCCCTCTAGCCAATGTTGTCTAAAGAATCTATCTAGAGTTGTGGAATGCAAAGAAAACTGTGTGGTGTGCATATGTGTGTGTGTGTGTGTGTGCGCGCGCGCGCGTGCGTGCGGGAGTGTGATCATGTGCGTGGATGCGTACTGCCCTTCTCTCCTCCTCTTTCTCCTTTGCTTTTCTCCTTCTCCTCCTCCTCCTTCCTCATGTCTTATAATCTAGCTATATAATAAGATATTGCAAAGGGGAAACAATAATGTTTAATTTGAGAGCCAGTTATGTCTTTAAGAAATTTAAGTGGACACTGGTTTCATAGTTAGATAAACTTGCGTGTGTCATTGGTCCGTTTCAGTCACTTCAAAACATTATTCTGCACCTCTCAGTTTTCTTGATCTGTGAAAAGGAATTGTAGAATCTATTTTAGAGTTACTCTAAGACTAAAACGAGCTAACTCAACTAGAAGCATCAGAATGTAGAAAACACTAACATTCCAAATTGGCTATTATTATTTTATTATCACTTGTTAAATATTTGGAAAAGCAAGTATTTTGGTTTACCTAGGTTATTGTTGGGTGGGTAATTGCCAAAAGTTTGTGTATTTTGCTTATAATAACTTAGGAGCTACTGACTATCCCTTCACTTGTAAAATGTAGAAATTATCAACATTTTTGCTTTTCTACTCATTAAGTACTTAAAATTATAGCTATTTCCGGGCTCTGAGCTGAATGTGCAATATCTTCTGAATGCAGCAGGCAGGTGGGGTTGGACTGCGTACTTTTCTAAGAATTTAGTCCTTTTCTTGCTTATACTGCTGGAAAATCAGTGACCTATGCCAGACAAGTTGTTTTCTTTCTCCTGACAAAAAGCGAGTTTTCACATTGTGCTATTTTCAGTGGCTGGAACATCAACATTTCATAACAAGAAAAAAAATTAAAATCCTTCAACCTTTGGAAAAGATATGCTTGTAAAACTTTTCACATCCATTCACCATCTGGAAAAACAAGGTTTTACAGTTAGGCCCGGTGGAGTCAGCAGGCCTCCTAGAAAATGACCTCTCGTTTTAATTTATCTCCTCCACACCATTTCACAGTGTTCACCTTTATACTTGATAAAAACTCATGGAAAATTAAGAGAAGTACACATGGATGGCCAACTCCCTAGCTTTTATACTGGGGAATAGTTTGACACCAAATTAAATTGCAAAATAAGTTACACGTTCATGAGTAAATCCCAAAGTGAAGGTTGGCTTTTTTTAAAATCTCTATTCAGTTTTACATGCAAAAATATTTATGGATTACTCCTGCTATGCCAAGCAGTGGTGTGGAAATGTATACTTCCAATGGCAATCCACTCATACTCATTCTCTTAGAGTCGAAAACTTGCACATATACAAGGTCCTCCTTGCTGTTTCTCCACTTTCTCGGGGCTTGGCCAGATGTGATACTCCTGCTCCACGAGATGCCTCCGATCTGTGTACACGCAGCAGAGGGGTCTTTAAACATGTTTTGGAATAATGACTGATTTTCCCCATCTGTGAACAGAGCAAAGTTTACTGCATCTGGACAGACTGAGAAAACACCCATGAATATGTGAAATGAGTCCGCAGTACTTTTTAAAAGCCAAAAATGCTTCAGGAAATTGTGTTAATTAATTAATGCTTTATGTTTCCATTTTCCATTTTGGAGTTTTGACCTCAATATGCAAATAGATGTCTGCAAACTAACGTGGATGCGTCTCTTTTTTGTACCTGCTTACTTTAGGTTTAGCTGATAAATGGATTAAGAGTGCATTGGGATTCTCCTATTCCATTCGTGATTATTCTGAGGTTAAAGGGAGGTCTGTCTTCTCAGATATCGAGGTGATATATTCATTATTTCCTTCATAATGAATATAGTTTGCATTGATATGATTGATCTTTTCACTTTCCAAACGCTGAAAGCTTCTTTAGAATTAAACCTTGTCTGTTTCCCAAGTACGTACTTCCAAGTCACAATTCCGAGCTGCTATCTGGCAAAGAGTCATTGAAAACTTGCTACTGAACTTTATCTACTCACATTGGAAAATCACATTTTCTCTTTCTGGGCCTAGATATCATGGTGTTTTACTCATCAGCAACAATTTAATGGCTACCTAGCCCTCCGCAAGAAAGAAACCTAGTGACATCCAACTTAGACTCATAGAGAGAAAATTCTAAGTCTTAAGCAGAAAGCTGGATCATATGAAATTTGACCTGTGGTGTTACCAGTGTGTTCTAAGAAGGGAAGATTCTCTGAGCTACAGTACAAGGAGAGAAGAAATGGGAACCTACTCTGTCTCCAGAGGTTGGTCTCTGAACCATCTGCACCAACGTTCTCCTGGAAATGTGTTGACATTAAGATTTTCAGAGTCCACGCCAGTCAAACTTGGGACGTGGCCCAGCAGCTCTTGTTGGAACCTTCCAGGTGATTCAGATGCACGCCTAAGTTTTCAACCCTCTTTCCAACTAGACTTGCTCTTTTCACTTCCTCCCGTGATCTTCCCATTGTGTCGTCAAGAGTAGAAGAGATGAGACAGTAACAGGCTTGGTCCATTTGAGCTGATGGTTTAATTGGCTCCAAAAATCATTCAACCAATGATATCTATTACACAGGATACTTCTATTCATGGTTTTTGTTCTCGAAGCTCTTAACTCTGTTTGTAGACATTGTGACTGATTAGTGAACTGTCAAATGAGTATGGTTTGATGCAGTTGTATATGTAAAAACTAGAATCACAGATATGATTGCAGCTGTCTAGGGCAATAATGTGATTACGGAGCATTGGCAAGGAAGCTTTGCAAGAGATTGGAGGGGAAAGCAAATTTCTAATTGAATATTCACAAACCTGGTTTTCCATACCAAATACTGCTTCCTCAAACCTTACCCACTGGAACCTGAATTACCGCAACAGAATTCTGAAGATTTTCTTTCTTTCAACACTTGCCTGCTCTTGTCTATTACACATCTAAGAGTCAGAATAGTATTTTTCAAGGCTTGCATCACTTGTATAACTTCTAGAAACCCTCCCGTTTGTAGGTGGAAGCTCTTTCTGTGCTATGTGCTCATTGTGTCTTGTGAGTACCTCTACATCAAAGAAATTGTTCATGTGTCTTTCACTAGACCAAGAGTTTACTATGGAGAAAAAATAGTGCGTTAATTACCTTGTATAATTGTTTTTCATATTCCTGGATTTAGCATTTCCCCAAACTGACCTATATAAATCTACAATGATTGTTTATTTAATAAGTGATGAAGTTTGTGCCCCTTTCATAGCTTTCTTTGATATTTCACCTTTGTTCATTTCTTTTTTTATCCTTCCCTTCGTTCATTTCTTTTTTTATCCTTCCCTTCGTTGACAGTATAAATCATCTACAAAGCCTCCGCTTGTGGAAGTGGTGGGTAAAAACCTCACTGGGCATTCACGTACATATTGGTGCATGACATCACATTTCAGAGTTCACATTTAAATGTGTCAAATGCACAGAGAACCTGGTTCACTTGTACTTCTTTTGGGTATATCTGGTCTAGATATCCAAGAGACTAGCTTTTGAGCAGCTTTACACTTTCTCATCTAAAAGAAAATAGCTCCTTGTTTATCTTCAAATAGTTATTTTTTAAATGAAGCTGATAGAATGATGGAATATTTGACGATAATAATTCAGTGAGCTCTGGTGGTTTGATTCTTGGATGACTCACTCTCAGGTTAAACTGTAAATCTGTCCCACAAACTATATACCTTCTTTCATGCAGTTCTGGGTGCCCACTCTTTTGTGCTGTGTCCCAAAGCACCTGAGGATGAACCTTTATAATGTCTGCATTCTTTAAATTACTCATCAAGCTTTCAGCTTGCTCAGGTATTCTGTGAACTGATAAAAAATCAGCCTGACACTACACTCTGGTAAAACATCTTAGGTTAATAGATATCTTTTAAAGGGGCTCAATGTCGGTAGCAATTATTTTATTACTTCTGACTCAAGTAGCCACAGTCACATCCAAAGATGAGTGCAGGGATTGATTGTCCCCAAAAAAGATGGGGACAAGATTTACTTGTGGTCTGATTTGGTCCTGACTTGACTGAACTCTTGCAAATTTCAAACTCTTTGCCTAGAAAGAGAGACATAGCTTGGCCTCATTCCCTATTCCAACTTCCTTTAGTGAAACCATGTTTCCAGTCTATAGATACTTTTGGTTTCTAAACTAATACCCATGAGGGACCAAGGCAGAAAATGCAAGCTTGGCACACCAATACTGCTACCACTTGTTAACTATAGGTCACACGTGCAAATTTTGCTTAAATTTACTTATATGCATTTGTAGTGCTTTTAATATTTCATTTTAAATTCAGTATTAAGAGATACTTTAAAAAACACAAGGTAATATTTCATGGGACATAAAGACGTGAACTCTGGAGGAAAGCAGACCTGAATTTGAAAGTCAGTCCTAATATTTATTATACTATGAATTTGACAGGAGTTTCTTGCTCAATCCTTGTCATTATTCTTATGCATAATTTGAAGACTATAATTCCTACCTTAAAGGATTAATGTAAAAGTAATTAATGGTTTATTTGTTGCACAAATTCTTTCAGCACCATGGGAACTGGACCAAAGAGAGAGTATGCAGAGGTGAAGAAGAGAGACATCTTCTCAAACTTCTCCTGGGGCTCCGACAGAGAGGCTCCGGAGAGCAATCACAATTGTTCTAAGTTTATGAAAGAATAAAATGAATCACTCTAAAGGAATCTGTCCTTTGACCTCTATAGAGTCTGGGAGTCATGGAAGGAACCTGTTACAACACATCAGTGTGGGGAAATGTCCAACGTCCAGTAAAGAAAATGCAGGAATCGCATTTGGCCTGAATGTGGAATACAATTACTTGGCACATTCTTGATAGATGATAACCATACTTGTCATTTGAAATTCGTGTCTTAGTTGATTTCCAAAAAAGTAGGCAATGTTTTGGGTAGCGAGTAGTTAGAAACTGATTTAAAAATTTTGTATTCAACAAAACATCCAGCAGAACTTTCCAACTGCGGTATAATCAACCCATAAATGGAGACTTGTGGCCTGAAGTCAGATTGTTCTCAGGCAAACAGTAGCTTTCTTTTTTTAGTACTGTACATTTAGTGTTGGCCAACATTTCCAAGACTCCCACAGGACACTTAAGCCCAATTGTCATGATGAACTTAAGACAAGAGAATGCCTGCCACCTCAGGCAAAAGCTTTTGGCAGCTTTGCAACTTTTAAATGTCTCATTTTGAATAAGCCATGCACTTTTCTGGAAAGATTTAAAACCCTGTTATATAAGTTGCAATTAGTGGCTTCCCGCAAATTGCCTATCACTCCAGCAAGTGAGAGCGCTCTAAAGTGCTTTCTTCACCGGGCCACAGAGTTGTTCTTCCTTGTTCTTCAGAGGGCAAATATATTTCTATTCTCCTTTCACACTCACCCACTTAGGGGCACGTCATTTCAGGTGTGAATTCCAGGAACCTCCCACCTGAGTATTTATAAGATTTAAGAGGAACATACAAAAGCAACACCACATGCTGCATTCTAAATATACTTTATTTTTTAAAAGGTATATTTCAGTTTGGAGAAAGCTTCTGAACAACAATAAAAATGTTTATCAAGACCAAATAATTTGATTAATTCAAGAAAACAGCTGGTTGAGTGACATATGTCAGCATTCAGGTGGAAGCTGAGAGCGTTGTGCCAGGAAATCCATGAGTAGGAACTGTCCTGCTCATGACTATCAACTAGAAATCAACTTGGGTAGAGTACAGTGTCCTTTGTAAACTTGATGGCAATGAAATTCAATTGCTAAACAACCAAACAAACATATAAACAAACAAAAAACCAGAACATAGTAAGAACATAGATGCCTCAGATTATGTGGTCTGCCTCTTGCCAGGTCTTTGACACGGACACATCACTCATGGACTCTATGACTCTATTTCCTGGTTTGGGAACTAAAAGAATAAGGCAGAGTGTCTTCCGGATGGAAGATGGAAGATTACCTGGTTTCAAATCTGAGGTCATTCGTTGTCTCTGGACAATAATATTTAACCTCTCGACCTTTATCTGCTATCTCCTAGAACAACAAATATATTGCACATCTTGAAAGTGTTACTTATAGATCAACTGAGGAAAATATGTGAAAGTCTCCAGAAAAGGAACAGACACATGGTAAGCCTCTCAGTACTTCTATAAGAGCCTTGCTGGCAATAACTTTAAAAAATAACTGAAGTGAGAGATTGGAGGTTTTGTAATCAAAGATTTCTGAATTTTCAATACCGTTGCTTAGAAATGATGTTTAGGTACTAGAAAGACTGTTCCCTAAATATTACTTCTTGACCTGGCCATTGGTAGCATTTGAGTGGATTAGAGAGTCAAAAGAAAAAAAAGCAGAAACAAGATTTAAAATAGTTTCAAGTTCACCCAGCAGCCCATAGAGGCAGCGATCTCATCATGGCCAAGGCAAATTTGAAAGGAAACACAATATAGCAGAAAAGAATTGAGTTCAAGATCTAAGGGGTGCAGAGTCTGCGGCCATTATTCATTGCTTTAGAAGGAAGGGAATCTTCCTTCTGCAGTGTAAAGAATGTGCAAGGATAAGGCTACCCATTCTGTGCATCTGGTTTCCACCTTTGTATACCCTACACCTGAGATCCATCTTCACCTCTTGCATGTGCATAGAACGTTGCATGGCACTTCTAGGGTACGGGTGTACACTGCAAGTTTGCTGTTCTGTTCCATTCTTTGTGTCAACTCTTGTGCCAAGGCCTTAGATATAGGCAAAATAATGGATCAAAGCACCCAAGTCCTCTGTCTCCTGGTAAGCTGTCTTTGAACAAGAATAATCTCCATTGTGCTATGACACCAATAAGAAATACGTTTCTATTATATCAGGCAACAGGAACTTTGGGAGATATTAGTTCTTTCAGTAGGACTAATATGCTCATATGGCAATATGGATGGATCTCAAAACATTACACAAAAGAAAAATAAAATCTCACATGAAAAAATTATAGGTCACATTATCACTTTTACATGAAGTTCCAGGTTAGGCACAATGAATGGAAAAATGTCAGAAAATTTGCTTCATCTACAAGGGTAGGGTGAGGCTTGATTTTTTAGGAAGTCTAGGATATTTTACTGAGTGATCTTAATGGTCTGTAACCCTGATCGAGGTTTGGGTTTCACAGATACATGCATTTTTGAAAGTCAACCGGTATGGAGTCAAAATGCATACAACGTCTTATACATAAATTTCACACCAAAAGAAAAGCTATAAACAAATATTAACTGTAGTTAATGATATGTGTGTGCTGAAGAATTTTGAGGAAAGATTTTATTGTCTACGACTTGCTTGGAAATGCATGGAAAATAAGATGCCTCACAAATAGTTTATAGATAAACTGAAAAATATTATTAGTAAGCAGTTTGAATTTTCACAGTAAGAATGAAATTGGGTAGAATTTGAACTCTGTCTGTGTCTCCCTAAATTATTCAAGTCTGTATCAGAATTACTGAGTAGAAAATTCAAATGGTTTGCTATGAATCATTTTAGGGAGAAAGGTTTGAGGAGAAAAATATCTATGAGAAGACAGAATTCCAAACATACTAAAGTAAAAATCATACAGAGTTCCAACAATACGCTGCTAATTGGCTCTAGTGCTTAGATATAATGTGGGGTTTGCAGAAGGTTGTAACATTCATAGATGACTAATTAACCTGTGCAGCAAATCCATTTCATTTGCTGCCATGATACAGCCAATCAAGACTGGCTTACTGTTTGCTCATTTGGAAAATGATGCGGATTCCCATTTAGGCTTAATTACAGTGCAAAGGTTGACAATTATCTTCGCCATAGAAGCATCAGATGCTACAATATCACTGTGAACATGTGCCTATAATTATGTACATAATTTGTCTTGCAGATATTGTAACCCAGTCATTACCTGAATCTTATGCCTGTAATTAAAAATAAAAAAAGCTCAAATAGGAAAAGTAGGTTGGTGGAATGTTAGGTCCATTACACTGCAAGGACTGCATGAAGGGAAGCTCTCAGCAGAACGCGGCGACAAGCAACATCTCTTGAATTGTTGCCCGCTCTTAAAAACAATTAGGAAGGGTGAAAGAGTGGTGAGAATTAGGTACATGAAAGTACAGTACAATCACTTTCCTGGAACTTGACTGAAACCATTAAAAAAACCAGGTACCTCAAATTCAACACTTCTGTAACCAAACTCGTGATCCACTTCCTGCCAACTATACTTGCTCATTCGTGTGTGTCTTTTGTCTTAGATGACAACAAGGCATTCTCGAGTCACCTGGGACTATCGTTGCCCAACTCCTTCCTTCCAATCAGAGTTTTAGTTCTCATTATTCAGGGCTCCTCGGGGTATCAATATTCTCCATGCTGTGGCATTTTGTAGTTCTGCCTTCGTCATCACTGCATGGTCAATTTTACAAGGACACACAAGTAGTTCTGTCTTCTTCTTGGGTCCCCCCTTTGTTGCTCAGTCACTGCGTTTCTCCTGGAGCAAGCATCTGCAGTCACAAAGGTAACTATGTCACTCGACCGTTCAGAGGAGTTGCGATGTCTATCCTTCTTCAAAAACAGGCTCGCTAGGTGTTTTATAACTCAGAATCTGTGCCAGCTTCATACCCTCCTTCCCGACTCTGCGCTTGAATGGTGAGCTCTATCTATTAAAGGGCTTTCTGAACTAGTCATGTGATATGTTCATTATCTCAGTAATCACTTGAAGCATACTTGACTTCTCCTAAATTCAATGGCTGAAAAAGCCCCTTTTTATTTTGCTCATGATTTTGTGAATGTTGAGTGCAGGAATGAAGTGACTTAGTGGCCATTTCTTGTCAAGATTGCATTGGTGAGGGCAGAACAATCTATCGAGTATCTCAAATTGACAAAATGCAAGAAAAACTAATGAACTCATGTTTCATTGTATATTATTTTTATTTTATTTTACATTTCCCTATGTATGATGACTTTTGGGCCACCTATACTTTCAAATAGCTTTTTTCATCATGCCTTGACTTCAAAACACTTTTACTTATCTCTCTGTCCATCTCATTCTTGAGAATGCCTCCAGTGGCTTGGTTTCTTGCAGTATGAACAGCTAAAGAAAGTCCCACTTTTTACCTGAGGGTTGGATTCCAAGAGGTAAGCTGTAGAAACTTCCTGATTAGACAAGGGTTATAATAGGAAAGGCACAACAACACTTTTACCGCGGGCACTTTGTGACAACAGTTCTGGAGTCTCTCAGATTTAAGATCATGGAGAAAGAGACTCTGCTGCTCAGTGGACAATGTCAATGGAAGATATTGTTATGTCCATCTTCGGAAGATAGAATCTTCTATTTTTATGCAATTTCCTCCCTCTGAAATGCCAGTCCCTTTATCTTACTTGACCCCTGCTTGGACTTTATAGCAAACTTTTCCAGTAGTTGCTCAACTTTAGATTCCATAAGGAAATACAAACACATCTTCTCACAATACCTTGATGATGCTTTCTCTTTCCCGGCTTGAAACATCAATGTCTATTCACTGACAAATTTCTCTTTCTTTTCAGACTGTAAAGCTGAAGTCATCTATCATTTTAGGATATTCTGTGTGTAACACGGAGCCTGGTCCCGCGTATATGGCAGAAGTGATGTTGTGAGAAAGATAGTAAGAGACACGGCAGGGTTTTTGTGTGTGTCACATTTACTCAGGTGTATGGCATCTACCACAGTATAAGCAGTTCTTTCGGGAGGTCCTCACGGTGATGAACCAAGCCTTTTGTCAACAGCCACATGAGTGACCTTGCAGTCAGACCCTCCAGCCCCAGCCAAGCATCTGGGTGCCTGTGCCCCAGGCAACAGCTTGAGTGCAACCTCAGATCTTGAGATCCAAAGCAATCAGCTAAGTTACTCCCAGATATCAGATTTCTGTTAGACAATATATTTAGTTTTAATGGGCTAAATTTGTGGGTCATTTCTTATACTACAAAAGATAACTAGTTTGCTTACTAATAAATTTATGTGAAAGTCATTGGGAAAAAAACCTTTGGTAAATATCCCAATGAAGGGATTGATTGGATTCAGAGAAGAGGCATCAAGATTTGACCACTGTGACCCGTTCGAGGAATAGGAAGCTGAGTGAGAGTGGTGACTTAAGTGAAATGATTTAGATGCGGAAGATTAATATGTTAAGTACTGTATAGTCTCTCTGACTTGGGAAACCTAGAATGCAGACATTCTATAGAACCACATGAAGTGATAGTCAGAGCTGGGGAGAGGGATAGGGAGGGGGTGGGAGGGTCAAAAGGGAAGGGATTGTAAAGCTGATATGATATATATGTGCACAAAATACTCAAGTTCATTGTAAACACTGTATTGCATATGTATATTAAGAAAAATAGTGGGAAAAAAGTAACAGAAATGAAAATGTTCTCTTCCTCTTGTATTTGCAGGCTCTGTATTTTGCTCTTATTATGATAGAAACCTGGGTGGTAATTCCTACTGAAGCCAAACACCTGGCTTTTCTCTCCAGCACACAAACCTCTTAGATGCCACCACAAGTAATGATCTCATTTCTTGGAGTACTTGAGCTAATTAGCGGCACGATGAAGTTCAGCATGTCAAACAATGAACTATTTGTACTTAGTCTTCCAACATATTTTTTTTCTAGAAAGTACATGACACCAAAGACAGAAACACCGAGCCACCAGATACCATTCAATCATGCAGTGTTGCCTCCCTGTGCTAATGCTCAGTTCGTATTTCAACCCCCAATTATTAAATGATAAAATCTCTAACTAGTTTGATTGAAATTAAGAGCTCACATTTTGTCTCCACAAAATTGTAATCTGAAAAAAATAGTATGATCTAGGAAATAGTTTATTGATATGTGCTTCTCAAAAGTTTAAAATACAAAAATCAATCATCAAATACTTCTTTTGTATTCAAACATTTATGAAATGTTTGCATCCAGAAGCATTGGAGAGCGTCAAAAGTTACAGATATAACAATTATCATTGCATTCATTTAGTAATTCTTTAGTTTCCTCTGACCTGTTCAACCACATTCGAGTACTTGCCGATCAATCACAAAGCATCAACTGATAACTGGTCAACAGCTTGAATCTTGCAGGGCATTGGTCCTCAACCTTTGTGACATTTGAAACTGATTTAGCTGAAGACTATTCCCCCAAGGAGGAAAGGGGGAAGTACTTATCAAGCAGTAGGTTGTTGGGGAATAATTCTGAAAAGGCCAACAGCGGCAGGAGGGAATGGAGAGTGAAGCCCCACCTCCTGTCAATCACCAGTGACGTCAGAACCTTATAGGAGCTCGCTGATAGGAGACAGGGCTTTGCTCTTTGCTCACCTCTAGTTAGCCACCTGTTTGTCTCAGCGTGGGGTCTTTCCAAAGCCAAGAACCGGTACTGGTCAGTTTCAATGGCTCCTTAATCCGATTGTTCCTGTCCTCTTAGAAATCATCCAAATGACCACAAAAATTAAACAGGAAAATAAAAAAAAATCCATGCGCATTGTGTTCAGCGAAGCCTGGAGACTAACACAAGTCCTAGACCTCAACACACTTCTCTGGGCTGTGAAAAGCAGCTGATGTGAAGCAGAACACAAGCCACTGTGGAGCTGCAGGGTGAGTAGGGACAAAATTCAGTGGCAAGGAACATTGGCATTGGCTGGTCTCAGAAAGGGCTGCACGGGTATACTAATTAAAGGAAGGGCAGAAATGTGAAGTGAAGCCTGAATTTTTTTATTTGCAGTATTGTGTGTAGGAACTGTGTGGACTGAGCAGGTGCCAGAGCCTTCCTAGATCCAATTTGACTCAAAGAAATTAAGGACAAGTGGTATTGCAAAAGGTAAATCAGCCATACTTGCTGAAAGCTCACCTTTAGAAAAACAGAGACACACTGGATGGTAAAAGCCAGGTACACCTGAACAATATCCAGGCCCCTTCTAACCAAAAAGACTTAAAAATAGCTTGCTCCACAATTACAGTTTATTCAATGAGAAATAGTAAAAAATGAAATACCATAGCATCAATGCAATGATTTTGAAGGAAGCAAGAATATTAACAAACACAGGCTACATCCACACATACGGATTAAAATGGATTTTAGTAATAATGAGCAAGTATACTCGAGGCACAATTTTATATTCTAAAGCATCTTTTTTTTTCTGTGAGGTAAACCAAGAAGACAAAAGGCAAGAATTTAGAGAAGACATAGTAAGTTTAGTAAAATGACATGAAATATGTAATAAAAGTATAAGAAAGACATAAATGAGAAATAAAACCATTACAGAAATTAAGACAAAGTTAAAATAAATCCAAGAAGGAATGTACACAAGGAAAGTTGCAATGGAAGATATGAAGGACAAAAAGGGGAACTCAAGTATAAGAAAAGGAAATAAAAAATGGAAAATGATTAGAGAGAAAGTGAACATATGCTTGATACAAAGGCTAACACTTGTGCCAAATCCTTCAGCAAAATTATGAATAAAACAATTATTTAATATATAATTTAAAATATTTATTACAATGTAAAAACCATGACCTTGAACATGGAAAGGTCATACAACATACATGGAGTAGAGAATACCAATGGCATAGTTAAATACTGCCATATACTCCACTGACATCAGTGGTCAGCTCAACAAAAGAAAAGCTTCCCTTGGCACAGAGAGCAACAGATGAATCATTAACGGGAAGGAATAAAATTCAGGTTCATTTCAGATTTATCCTAAGCAGTATCCATTTACAGAAAACAGAGTAGCAACTCCTAGAAGATGCTGGAGGAAAGAAAAAAAATTTTTTACTTTAGAAATTAATTAATTAATTTATTTTCCCCACTATTTATATGAATATATTTCACATCCATCTAAGGCTTTGTGTGCATACAGTTCACAGACAGGGCCAAATGTGAAAACATCACAAGAAATATGTGCCGATAGCCCTTTCTTGATGAAACTGAGGCAAAACAAACTTGCAACAATGAAAAAACTCAGAAATTGAGAACAAAGAATTGGAGGCGACCAATACATTGAATATGTGTAGGACTGCGGGAGAGAGGCATGTCAGAGGACGAGGACAGAATGTGCACATCATACACCCTGATGACGTAAAACCAAATGACACGCACAGGAGGAAGAGAGGGAAAGTGAGAAGCGGAACAGATTGTATCAGCAATCATCCTTGCGCAAGAAATCATTTATTTAAAATGACTGACCACATGAGAGAAAAACAAATATATTTGGGTATATGAATCAAACACAAGGAAGATAATAATATTGACTAAAGAGAAGAGAAAGAGAAGAGAAAAGGTTGTTTTTCATAGAAAACAACTGATAGTTACTGCCTAATGCAACAAAAATCCTATGAAGAGTACTGAATTTATGGGCATTCAATATCTGTTAAAGTAGACAAAGCTTAAAAAAAGGACAACCTAAATACTCTAACTTAAAAGTAAACCTGATCAATATTTAGTAGACATAGAATAATAACAGAAATTGTACCTTGCAGAGAGACCGTAAGCAAAAATTAGCTAATATATGAAGTCAGCAGGTGGACCACTACCAATTCTAAATAGTGAATATACTGACGACATTATGTCATACCAAGTTGATAAATTTTAGTATTAAGTAAAATAAAGAAACATGCGCTCCACTAACTTGGATATTTGTAAGTTATTTCTCAATAAACTCCTGTTTCTGAGAGAAATTGATCTGGCATAATATCACTTTATACAGAAAATTATAAATGTAAATACCCCCAGTGGGCTGCAGCTGGAGGTCAGAGAGAGTCCACATGCTTTGCTGAGCACTTCACTAAGTAGACTTAATTTTTGATGCAAGAAGTTTAAAAAAGACAACAAAATAAACCTAAGGTAATCAGAAGAGAAAAATTAAGATATATCTATCTATCTATACCTCTATACCTATCTATATAGAGATATAGATAGATAGATAGATAGATAGATAGATAGATAGACAGAAAGATTGAAATACTAGAAGTAAGCCTTAAAAAGCAGTGAAACTAGTCATCCCAGTCTGATTTTACTGGGCCATCCACTAACTGGTCAAGCCAAAATGGAAGCATACAAATTAAGGAATAATGTAGAGGAGGCAATGACAAAAGAGTAAAAATAATAAATGAATGAGAAATTTTACTACTCAATTTCTTGGGAGTATACTTGAAAATCTTGATAGAATGGAGCCTTTTAAAATGAAAATTACTAAGATTTACTCCAGGAAAAGTATAAATATAAGAAGTCCAATTTATTTTATGTAGAAATAAAAACAGTAAAGTTGTAAAAGAACCACCCAGGGAAAAAATAACCAGGAGAGTTATATTAGCCTCTACAGAGTGGATAACTACAAAATTATTCCAACTATCCTATAGCACAGGTGAAGAGAGAAAATGTCCTAACACTTCCAGTGAGATGAGCATTTCATTTTGACCAAAGCCAGATAAAAGTTACATACATAAAGAGAACTGCAGACTCTTTTCTCATAACTATAATGGATATGTGTGTGTGTGTGTGTGTGTGTGTGTGTGTGTGTGTGTGTGTGTGTGTATCTTATATATTGAATAATGTGGAATATGTGTTATTAGCATATTTTATTGTTAGTGTTAACAGATTGCAGTAGTGCATTTAAAAGTAGTTAAAGACAAAATCAGATTATTTTAGTAATTTACAAAGTAGACTAACATAACTTACAAAATCTTTTGACCTGAGGTAACCAGCTAACATATTCTGTAATGACAATAAGTCTGGAATCGCTCTAATCACTTTACATCCATAAGCTTAATTTACTCCCCAAAACACTAATTTCCCACGTCCAATCTCAGCAGTTGTTCAACTTAGGAGGTTGAAAAATGAGTTTAAGGATATCCCAGGCTACATAGCAAGTTCAAGACCAGCCAGGTACAGAGCAAGACCCTGTCTCAAACAAACAAACAAACAAACAACAAAAAAAAAACCCAAACACTTATTTTTTTCATTTTATGGACATGAAAATAAGACACAGAGAGGTTAATTCACATGCCCAAAGACATACAGACAGTAACTTCTGTGTGTTGGAACTGCTGGGGCTGGAATTCAACATCAGGAAATCTGGCTCTTGACATACTATTCTCATTTTTATTTTATATTTCTCCATAGCCTAAAATAACTAAAGGGGTTTTTTGGGACAATTTCCTAGCAATTGCACAGAGTACACCAGAACAGAAATGAATTACCACATCACTGCATACACCTATGTTTCTGAGGTACCTTGAGGTCTGCCTGTCACCCCTCTGGTGGTGGTCTGTGCACACCCCACCCTCTGTATGGCCGCACAAGCCCTTGGCATAAGTTGGCCCCACCACGCTGTCATGGAAGGGTGGAGCTGAATGATGGTGACTACTGTGTGTGTTCCCTTCTGTGCGCCAGGACTCCTGAAAAGTGACTCAGAGCCCCTGAGAAACAACCAGAAGCTTGTCTTTCACATTGGACCAAAGTCTTTTATTCTTTTTTGATTAGGACCTTCACACTGGGTTCCACCCCCAGATTTTTTTCTCATGTTTTGTTTTGCGACAGTCTTGCTAAGCTGCCTGGCCAAGGGAGGTGGGAGACTGAAACCTGGTATTCTCCTGCCTCAGCCTTCCAGAGCACTGAGATTGCAAGTTCGTTCAGCCTTCATGTCTCCACCTGGAGTCTGATTCTCTTCGTTAGTCCTCACAAGAATTCAGAGTCGGGAAGAAGTTTGGAAAATTTAAGAAGCAGCAGGCTACCTAGATGACAAGTCTTCGATGCATCTGTTTTATAAACTCAAGTGTGCATGTGTTTGTTGCTCTTTCTTTCAGGAAAAATCTGTGCTACCTAAGAGAGTCACAGGCTGAGGGTTTCTAAGAAGGGAATCCAACAACTAATCAACACACGGAGCAAGTGTCAGCAAAAACAGTGATGGGCCTGTGGGCATCCAAAGCTCACCCATCACCCTCCAGGGATTCTGGAGGCTTAATTCCAAATCGGCCCATTTCTCTACCAATGAGCATGAGCGTGGAGAGTGGTGGAATGGGATTCCCAGAGGAGACGCTGCAAATCCTTCCCTCTCATGTGCTACTCAGGCTCTTGATGTCACCAGCAGGAGGTGTCAACTGAACCCTGTCATTATGTTCATATCAGCTTTGTTACCTTTTCTAGTGCTAATAGGCTAGGACTCCAGAGCCTTCCTAACTGGCAGGGTTCCAAAGGGGTAAGGAAGGACAGACAGCATCTTTAGATGTGTGAAAAGAAGCTAATTCATGTGGTGCCTCCTGCCTCCTCTCAAGTAAGCTCTCTCAAGTGTGTCTCTGATCTTGGTAAACAGCAATTAGTAGTGATGATGGGTGCTAATACTTTCTTAAAATAAACTCAGAAGTCCAGCCCAAGATGCAGAATAATGGAAATTCCCTCTCTCGATGTGAGGGAAGGATTAACAGCTTCAACCCACACAGGTTCCAAAGCATCCATCTACCAAGTACCGAGCACTCCAAATATTCTAAATACACGTTGAGTTTGATCACGTAGGTTAGACTCAAAAACATGCCTTTAGAGGCTGGAAGTGAACCGCAGGGGTAGGACAGGTGCTAAGCATGAACAACGATGTGAGGTTTAAATTCTAACATGGTGTGGGGAAAATGGATTTCTTTAGTTTTGTTTTGTTTTGTTTTGTTTTTTGAGACACAGTCTCACTCTATAGTTCAGGCTGGTCTTGAATTCATTATGTAACCCAGGCTGGCCTTGAACCCATGGCCATCCTCCTGCCTTAGCCTCCCATGTGCTGGTATTACAGGCATGTACCAACATGCCCAGTTTTTGTGGGGGAATAGAACCCAGGGCCTTGTGCTTGTTAGGCAAGCACTTTAACCACTGTGCTATTCCTCCAACCTGAATTTCTTTAGTTTTTAACTATTAATCTACTCTCTAGAAACCATTTTTCCCCCTTCAAGAAGTAGTGTAGGAAAGTGGTTACATGTGGTATTTGGAGTCAATGACACAGTTTGACCTTCTTGTAAGCTGTGAGGGCTTAGCTGGCTGGTCCCTGATCTACGGCAAAGATAGAATAACAGGAAAGTTGAATTATACCTGGCAGATATTTCGTGTCCTTTGAATTTGTCGTATTTGTCAGTTTGGCCAGCTGTGTGGGAAAATCAACAACTAACCAAAAAGTTGCCAGGTAAGTCTCACGTTTTAGGCTGACAATGCAGTTCTCATCAAGAATATGTCACTTATTAATGTCCAGAGCCCAAGTAAGGTCAGAATAAGAGAAGAAAGATCCAGAATAGCCAATGGGAACACAGTAGTGTCATCATGTGCTGCCTGGAGTTGTCACGAGAAAGGAGTGTACGTGACACTCAATTTGAGGTTATTTCAAAACCACTTAAAATTTTAAATCTTTCCTGAAGTCCACCAATCCGACAAATGCCCACATTGTTTTCTTCTGATCAGACATTGTGGGCACTTGTGTTGACAGGACGGGTGTTTTCTCTCTCAGGAGGAAGAAAATGGGTGTCGGTGAGAGCCAATTCTACGCTTTTTAAAATGGTACCAGTAGTGAATTCTTTTTAAACAGGCTCATTGGTGAGATGAGAGGAAGAAAACCAAGCAAGGCACAACCTAACCCTGCCTCTGCGAGGCGGAGCACTGGCGAGGGCTCGACACCATGGACTGCACAGCGCCTAACTTCCCTGGCCCAGCTCACAGCCAGCTTTCCCAGGGCCCGCAGCAGGCATGGCGGCTCCTGCTGAAAGCTCTCTAGCACAGTCCGGGGCATCGTCTCACAGCCTCCTTTTGTCCTGGGCTTTCATCACCCTCTTTAGGGAGAGAAGAGATAACGCCTGTTTTCAGGTCTATTTGTGAAATACTGGACTTGGCAGAGCAGCCTCCCTCGGGGAAACTGATAATTATGACAGCTGCCTAATTAGTGCGATGGTGCTCTGTCTGCAGGGATGCCAAGCGCTGTAATTACATTGTGAGCTTCACATGCGCCCTCAAGCACTTGAGGTGCGCTTTCTAGGTATTTGTTCACACCGTGGGGATGAAAGGGCTGCTGAGTGCTCCCACTGGTTAAACACCTTGGGTGAGTTGGGATAATCATAATTGTAAGTTCTGGAGACAGGCTCCCTGTCTTTAGCTCACCACTTGGCCACTCATTGGACTCATTGGAAGTGGGATTTGAGGCAGGATTCTTCAATCATCTGAGGCTCACTTCTTTCTGTTGAGCAAAAATGATAATGCATGTGCCAAAATATTGTTACAATGTTAAATAAAATCATGTTAATATAGCCCCAAGCAAGTATGAAGTTATAATACTTTAGAGATTTTACCTATACATTTAGATATTAACATCTGGATTGGTTTGACAGATTTAGTAACTAAAATTACTCATATGTGACAAATAATTTCTGGTATAAATGACTCAACTTACATGGGACACAGGACACGGGCAGTCCATACACTAAAATTCTTTGCTATATACCTAAGATTCAAATTTAACTGGGTATTATATATTCTGTCTGGCAACTCTACGTTTGAGGGATCTTAGTATCTTCCTTTCAGAATATTTTTTCATAGAATGCTGAGTGAAAATGATTAAAACTCTATTAGAACTTTCTAGTCAAATTTTGGGGTTCTATATAGAATGCCCTTGCACAGTATAGATCTTATATTTTCCAGCTTCTTATATTCAAGATGGGAAAATATACTCAATACAGAGCCCTAAAAAGCAGGACTAGGAGGAGGGTAATGTGTTATAGCTTTAAAAGTGCATCTAAATGAATGCCATCTAAGAATTCACCAAATCTGAGAAAACCTCCTCTGACTTGCAATTTCTGAAGGGCAATTGCAAATTGCTCCTCCTTAGTTTATGGTGGAGATGGCGTGTTCTGGCCTCTTCTCATGCCCTCCAGCCCTGAAAGATCGGACATGAACCAGAGCCTGGAAGGCTGCTGAGTGTACAGGCACGCGCGCGTGTGTGCCTGCATGTGAGTGTACACATGTGTGCATGTATGTGTGTGTGCTGGGGGAGTGAGGTTGTTCTTCTAGGCATATTTGGTGAAGTAGCTTCAAAAGCAAACATCTCCCTTGTTGAGCTTCCAGTGTAGCTTCCTGCTTCTTTCTAAACCAATGAGCAAACTAACATGTCCAGGGTAGGAAGAGTGGGAAAGAGGAGGCTCTGGCTATAACAATAAATATCTCATGGAGGTGTGGTGCTTAGAACAGATGAAGTTTTCTAGAAAGTCTTTAGCACGGTCCCAGCATCTAAACAGCATCACCAGAGGAGACCACAAAGGGCACTTGACAATAGGAAGGGCCTGGAGAGGACTGAGAGACACTAAGGCTTGCCCAGGCACCTGTTAGGAAGCAAGGCCTGTGGAGGACCACAAGGCAGGTGGGGTTTTCTCTATTATAGAAGGTTTTATAATTTAGTGATGAGGCACAGTAAAGAACAGAAAAACAGTTTATGTACAAACAAGGTACAACGAAGACCTGGAAAGGGGAAAGGGCTTTACTAGCCCTAACACCAGTGCAAGTCCTTATTTTTAGTATCAGTCCACAGTTCAAGTGCATCCTAAATTGCCAAAAATACAAGTAAATTTGATCATGATCTAGGCTGTCCGTTAAAAGCATATTCATAAAGAATACATTTTGGGGGAAAGTGCTCACAATAATTTGCCAAAGAAAAAGAAATAGCGTACAAGGATAATTTTATTTGGACACACATAAAACAGGAAGGATAAGCATCGAAATGTATGTACCATCATATTTTATGGGCTATGTGTGATTTGACAATAGGATTAGTTCTTGGAGCTTTGTGCATTACAAATTTTCTGCACTGGGTTGGAAGAAAAATTAATTTTCAAATTTGGAACTGTAACACTCATAAAAAATACTATTAAAAATTCATGGACAACACTTTCAAACATCCACTCCCTAAAATTATTTAAGAGAAAGTTACTATCGTTTGGATCTGGAATGCCCCCTAACAGTCTCATGTATTTGGATGCAATGGATTGTCTGTGGAACCATGGGATGTTGGGAGATTGGAGCCTGATCTGAAGAAGTGGATTATAGGCGTGCATTGAGGCTTACCACACCTTCCACACCTGGAAGGGGTGAAACACTGAGGCTGGACCCAGAAGGTGCGAATCACTGGGATAGGAACTGAAAGTGCATATACGCTGCTTCCTTCCTCTGGGAGGAGACTGGACTTGCTGAGACTTGGCTTCCTGTTTGTAACGTCATGAGCAGCTGCCTCCACCTCTGCTCCTATCATGTATTTCCACTGGTGCTGGCCATCCATGAGTGGACTATGACCTTCTGAAACTGTGAGCTGAAATAAACCTTTCCTCCCCTAAATTTGTCGATGTCAGGTATTGAGTCACCACAATGGAAAAGTAACTGAGACAATAGTAAAGGATTGAGGACGTATTTGTGGAAAACGATGGACCAAATCTAGGTCATTTCAGCAAAGCAAAAGGGTGGAAATCAAGTAAGTTCACTCCGGCCATGTGCTGCGTGTAGACCAGAGTGAAAGGCAAGGCTGTATGAAGGCCCAAGGTACTGATTCAGCTGTTAGTCCCTTACAGGTAGTAGCATCCTGCTTAGCTGGCCCCTGTGCTGTTCAAATTGCTACGTGATAAATATCACCTTGGATGTGAGACAGAGACATTTGAGTTAGGAGATCAATCCCTTTCTTTTTTTCCTTTTACACGGCACAGTTAGGTTGGTGTAAGTGTTGACAAACTAATGATAATTGGATTGGAATATATTACCCCCAGGTCTTCTTCAACTGTAATTTCACTTGTGCCTTTTCAGTTGCCTCTAGTGAGACGTAGCCCAGAAATATTAAGTGAAAGAATTTCAGAAATACACTCGTAAGCTTTCATTTGCCAAGGATTCTGAATATCGTGATGAAATATTTGCATCTTTCTGCTCTGCTTCACCTGGAGCAGGGATCATGCCTTTCTTTGGCATATGTACATTGTATGTGCTACTTACTTAGGTGATATCTTGGTTTTCAGATCCACCTTTGCAGTACTGAAGAAGAACTTGTGTGGAAGTAACTCTTATTTTACTTAGTAACCCGTTTCAAAGTGCTATAGCAGTGCATGTTATATCAAAATGCTATGCCTCTTTGGATAATCCAAAGAAAAGGGCTAAGGTGTATCCTTTAACGTTTATCAAATGTCTCAAGAAGATGGGTGCATTCAGTACAATAAAATGTTTTCAGGGAGATCACATTTCATAGTAGTACACTATTATAATTATGCTAGTTTAATATTATTATTGTTAATCTCTTAATAACTAATTTCTTAACCTCTCATTTATAAAATTAAAATTTATCATATATACATATATATATGAAAGAAATGGTATGTATGTGTTTGAATATTATTCACAGTTTTAGGTACCCACTTGGAACCTTGAAATTTATTTCTCCAAATAAGGGGAGATTAAAATCAATGTCTATTTATAAAATTCATAAAATGTACCAGGCACTGACTTAAAATACCACCCTTTCCATCATGTCTCTTCCACCTTCTTTAACTGGTTAGTGTTTCTATTTTTCCCTCTCTTCTCCCTTTTTTCTTTTTGTTTTCTATCCACAATTTCCCCACCCAATGATCTCTGCGTCGAACAATCTTGTTCAACCGTACAAGAAGGTGCAGTGCAGTATAACACAAGTGGAACAGAGAAAAGAAAAGTACTTACTGAGGACGGAGCAGAGATGCCAGAAAGACTCAAGCAAATGGAGAGTTATGAATGAAATGCCCAAAACATAAGAAATGGGAAGGAATCAGAAGATGATTGTTCCAGAGCGGTAAAGATGTGGAAAGGCAAGGGGGCTTATAATATGTCTAGAATTTGATTGGTAAGACTTATTTTAAGGGAACATTTACATTGAGGTACAGTAGAAATGAATTATTTTTCAATTGTGAATGCCAAGGAGTTGGGTTTTTGTTTTGAAGAAGCCCATCAAATTTATACTCAGGGAGTGGAGAGTTAGGTATTGCTTCTCCATGAGAACTCAGTTTGGTTCTATGCAGAGTCTGAAAACAGAAAATAGAGAAACTGGAGACTTTGCTTCAATGCTCCTGTGCTAGTCCAGGCATGAAATGAGAAAGCCTTTGCTGAGAACAGTGACCATGGGAGTTGGAGAGGTGGCCTGAGTGTCCCCAACTTTCCCTTGTGTCTCACCTTAGAAAAGGAACAGACCAAGACAAGCTGGAGGCCTTGAGTCTGCATTCAATAGACAAGGATGTTCCCCAGACAATCTGGAAGTCTGGAGCGGTGAGAGAAAACATTTGGTATTAAGTATGTGGACTTTGAAAGAATGCTCAGACTCTCTATGGAAATGATCCAATCTCTGGCCTATAGCTCAGAACACAATTCCCACCTGCATATGAAGATTTAGAAAGTCATCAGCTGAGAAGTGATGTTTGCAATCTTGAAAGCAATAAAATTACTAAGGAGGAAGTTGATAAAGCAATGGAAAAGATAATTTATTCAGCTTCTATGTTCTTGTGGTTTTGATTTGGAATGTCCCCCCAAATGTCTCATTATTTAGATGTTATGTTTCGTCTTTGGAGGTATGTGCTGTTGAGAGACTGAGGCCTAGTCTGGAGGGGTGGACTGCAGGCCTGTGGATTGGATTACAGGTGTGTGGCGAGGGCTCAAACCTGGAAGGGGTGAAACACTGAGGTTGGTCCCAGAAGGGGCAGATCACTGGGATGAGAACTAGGAGGATATATGTTGCTTCCTGTCTCCCATCAGGGACTAGAACTTGGCTTCCTGTTTGCAGTGGTGTGAGGAGCAGGCCCCATCCCCACTTCGCCACGCCCTTCCATTGTTGCCAGTCATCCATCAACGGACCATAACCTTCTGAGACTAAGCTAAAATAAACTTCCCTCCTTTTAGATTGTATATATCAGGTATTGAATCACAGTGATTAAAAAAGTAACGAAGACACATGAACATATATGTGGGACTAAAACATACTCTGCAGGTTTCTGGTGATTATTAATAAAAGGCTGCACGCAGACGTTCCATTTCCTTTAATATGCACAGATATGCAAGTCCTTACCTCCCTTGACACTGACAGCTGAATTCAAGGGCAATCTCAACGACTATTTTCTACACAAAATAAAATCTACTTAAGATTCTACAAATATTCTTACATGAAGGTCAGGATCCCCCTTCAGTTTCATTATCTTAAGTCGGTTGCAGGAAGAAGAATAAATAGTTATTGAGCTAACACAGTGTGCTAGCATGTAAGTGTGAACTTGAAACATGATTGCTTGTCACAAGATGCCTTATAAAACAGATAATCATAGTAGTATTGTAGTCCTCAGAGCAAGAGCAGCAGTCATAATAGTCACTTCAGTAATGGCCGCAACAGCAGTGACAATAGCAGCATAATGGTATTGTCACTCTAGTAATAGCTGCTGCACACTACCAAATCCTTCTTACATTGAATAATGTTACAATTAAGATATTAGGATATTTAGCATGTACAAGATAGTTCATGCACATTTCCTGTAATCTTTATAAAAATCTTAACAGCTGATACAGTTATTCTCTTTTACAAAATGAAATAACTCAGAATCTTCAGAATAAATAACTTTCTACCAAGGACAGAAAAGAGAGCTCAAACCAAGACTTCGTCAATATGAACTTCATTGTTTTTAAATGAGGGATATTGCTACTCTTTTAAAATGTCTACTTTTGTCTTGGTTTGGGTTCTCGCTGGCTTGCTAAGAAACTCAGTGTTACCAGTTTCTCAGTGTTATCAGTTTACCCTGAGTCTGTCTATTAGGCTCAGGACTTGTTGATAGAAACTAAATCACGGTAATCATGAGTGAAATCAGCAGAATACATGTTCTTTATCCTGGATGCTTTATCTATTGGGATAACTATGAATCATTTACCTAAGGAGATACTGCTAGTGAGAAGATCGTCCCAGGGGACACAGTAACAGAGCACCAAGAGTCCCACCCCCACCTCCCAAAAAAAAGGAAGGAGAAGGAAAGAGAATGGATGTTCTTAAGAACTATCTTCATATCTAAGACTCGTAAGTGATATCTCATAATATTTAGTTCTAGAATAATGGAAGGGCATTCCCCTAAATTAAAGTTCCTTCCCTCTGCACGGAGACACTAGAACACTGTGAAGACTGAATTCCATTTTAAAGAACCTGTTCCCATGGTTGTGTTGTATGGTGAAATTAGTATTACTTTGATACTTCACTTCAGATGTTTTTCCCCTACGGTTTCAGGCTGGCAATTTTATGCCCTTTCTTGAAACCTCTGTGACTTTCCGCTGAAAATTGTTATGATGGGGACATCAGCCCCTGTCACTCTTTATGAAAATGGAATGTTCATATGGATCAGGAGAGAAATAGGCTTCAGAGTCTCTTGTAACATAACTCCACAGAAGTCCCTGGGCAGATTGATTGATTGCGCTAGGAAACACGACACTCCTCCCCTCTAAAAAACCCCACATTCTTCAAATAGGTGGAGAGAGCACATACATGTACCAGCAATGTGCGGGAATATGTTGCTAGTTGATAGATGAAATAAAATAAAAGAATTACTTGCATGAAGATATTTGTCATTTCAATGGGTTAAATCATCCGTTATTGCAACTCACTGAATTCAAATGTTTTCAAAAGGTTCTCTGATTTAAAAGGGCAAGGGGGCCTCAATTTGTTATGCATTTTAAATTTCCAGCAAAATTTCCATCAACAACCTGAATATCTGAAAGGAATTTCAGGTCATGCATTTGGGGGAATGGGATTATTAATACAAATCTTGCTGACTTAGCACTGATGGAAGACAGACCAAGGGCTTCGTAAATCTTCTAGGAAAGGAGTGCATTCTGGGAACACTTTGGGGTGGTCAGGGGAGGAGCACGGTTGGCTTTGAGGAAGAGAGAAAGGACGACAGAGCTCTAATCTTCTTCCAGTTCCTTCACATGGCTTCAATTTGCAGAGCTGCCTTCCAACGGGTTACTTTGCCTTAGAATCTAAGAACAAATTCTCCCTTCTCTGCCCCCATCCTCTTTTCTGATTCCTGAATTCCACAGTAATAAATAAAACCTGCACTTCAATCAGACCTCATTAAATATAAAATAAAAGTGGTTTAGTCCTAGTTCTAACATGAATTACATCCCTGTGGCCTTGAACTGAAGCACCCCTCTTAGCCTCAATCTTATCGTGATTAAAGTATAAATAATATTTTCCATGCCTAACCTATGTTTATTATAAAAGTTAATAAATTATCATAGGAGACATTAAATCTTATATCCATAGTGCTGTCTTATAGCACATGAAGTGAGCGTTACTGCTTTATTTGTTCCTTGTAAAGAGAACTGTCCCTGTCTGTTTATTCTTTCATTAGTTAATTATTTTATGCGCACAGTAAATAATACTTTGTGTTAGACACCAGGCCATCCCAGGACTTCCCTACTGTCTCTACACCAGCTCCTAATGGGTGGTCCATTCTTTTCCATCCTATACTAATTGCTCACAAACTTATATTGCCCGTGTAGTTTCTCTTCTTAATTGTAACCCAAATGCTATTAAAGCATTTTCTCTTGACAGTCTTTAGGCAACTTAAATTTATCATGGCTAATGATGAGCTTGTGAACACGAAAACAAGCAAAACCTTGAGATTTGTCCTTGATAAATTCTTCTCTTTCACCCAAACTCCTACGATGATTCCAACTAAGCACCAAGTACTCCCAATCTTACCTCCTTAACAGTCCTTGACTCTGTCATCTTTCTCTTGCCTTGCCACGACCACATTGGTAGAAACTATTGTAATTTGCCTCTGTTGTATTTTAGTAGACTGTCACCTGGTTTTCCCTGTATGATTGTTTCCTCCATTACAATCTACCCTCCTCATCGGCCTGGGGGATGTCCTTGACTCTGTCCCAGGAAATGAGCCTGGGAAGATGGGCTGAGTGGTTCATAATAGTGGACAAAGGTGAGGACATTCAGAACCTCCTACAGTGCCTGGCACCTGGCAGATTCTACATGCATGTGTGTTAGTCTACCAAAAGCAAAAACAAAATCAGTTGCTTTGAAAAACCACACTATTCTATAAAATTTAGCTCAGGATAACACATTTTAACTTAAAAATGGCATTTTCTCTAATAAAGTTTTGCTTCTTCCATCCTAAAGTAAGGCTGTGAGTCACTGCTTTCTTTGTATGTTCTAACCAAAGAGACAGCTAAATGTCAGAGGTGAGGAAATGAAGGTACTAACTTAGGAATTCATCAAAAGCTTGTTTCAATGGAACTGGGTAAATCTTACAAGATGTGGAGAAGTGCTGGAGAGTTTGGGAAACAATCTAAGAGAAGTGAGATTTTAAAATTCATCTTAGTAAATTAGTATTAGTAGGGCTAACATCCACTAAACTTACTGTTGAGGCTGTAGTATTGTGACCTTACAATTGACATTGACTTTTGAAATGTACAAAGATGTGGACAACTGACATACAGAGCTCCCTGGAGGTACTTTTCCCTGTATGCTATAACTATTCCTTACATTAGATATTCTATTTGCTTTGTTTATTGAAGGTTCTTGGGAAGGCTTGATTTGTTGGATGACACAAATTTTAAAAAATGAATCAAATCAGAACCTTCCCTGCCACTAGTAAGACCTTAACTTTGTTTTTTTTTTTTAAACTTTATTGCATCCAGGACATTCACACTTAGCTACATTCCTAACATACTATATATTTTTGATTTTCAGTCAGTTTCACTAAGTCAATAAATTACCCCAGCTGGGCTGGAACTTGTGATCTTCCTGTCTCAGCTTCTCAGAGTGCTGGGATTACAGGCCTGCACAACTGGTCCACACTTAAAAGCCTAGCTTTTTGATATTTACTTTCCTACTTTTGAAATTTTAAAATACCATATTTATATAAATTATAGGTTGTCCAAGGACAGAATATTTTCTATGAATTGACTAAAAGATAGCACAAGTGTCTTTATGAGTAGATACCTTAGAGATACTAGAATCAAGTGCTGTTCACTAATTGAAGCATGCAGATATAAGATACTGTAAGTCACTCTCCTGTTTGGGGCAAATTATCAGCACCTGGCACCCACAACATGTGAGGAAAGGCTTACAGTTTCTGAGGGCTCAGTCATGGTGAGCTGGCTTTGAGGTAAAAATGACATAGCAGAAGGGGCCTGGATGAAAAAGCCTGCCTAGCCCATGACAGCAGGAGGCAGAGAGAGAGGAAGGATCTGGAAACAAGAACATGCCCAGATCACACTCCCAGGACTCCATCTCTTCCCTCCAAACCTCACCTATCTTCATTTTTAGCTACAACTCAAGGTCTAATAACCTTTCAAAAGCTTCACTTCCAAATCTATGAAACTTCTGGGGTGTACCTCTCCTTTTATCTAAACCCTAACAGACACGTTGGCACAAAGTGAATACTCACTAAACATTTGAAGTGTGTGTGAACTTGTAAAGTTGTTTAGGAGCTATTAGTGTCTGGAAGTTTCTTAATTCAGTCAAGTTGACTATCAAGATGACCCATAACAGGGCATTTCTGGAACTGATTATGTGGGTAGAGGGTGCTTTGGATTTGTAGCAGATAGTTATCCTTTTATCTGCTCCACATTCACTGCTTCCTGTTGTGAATGTCATGGATTTACTAGTGCAAAAATCTTTTCTCTTCATTCAGTGGTTCTAATGAGGTTGTCATCCATATATATGCCTTTCTTAGGTTAAGGAGAAGACGCACCCTGAGTCTGAGAGGTAGACTCATCTTTCCAATTTGAATCTTTACTCAAATGACAATGACAACGTAAAATGGATGAGGCTCATTCATGGCCACGGGCAGCAAAATAGCAATTTCAGTTATGTGAAAATCTCTGCAGTTTGTGAATCTGAGCCCTCCTACCTTGCCCTGGTGTCTGCATGAATTTGGGATACCCATCTTTCCAATGAACTACATTTTATTTATGATTGTAGTCAGAATATTTCTGTGCTTACAACAAAAACTATGTGATTATTATAATTGATTCGTATATGATGAGACTGACATATTATGTTATCATAAGATGGACAATTATGTTACAGTCAATCCGTTAATATTATTTCCACTATTTCTGTTCCTTTCTTCCTCTTCTCTCTGTTTTTCTTTCCTTTCTGTCTTTCCTTTTGTCCTTTCTTCCTTTGTGATCTGTCAAATATTTTGTAGTACACTTATTAAAAAAGATAAAATTGTACGATCAGATGTGCTGAGTAAATATATGCATATCTATGCATATATATAATATGTGTTATTTATTATATAATAGGTTTTTAATGAACCTTCCCAGATTTTGGAAGAAACCATCAATGCTCAATGACTATGGCTGTTTCCCTTATTTTTGTCTCAAATGAATGTAAGAATATTCTTAAGGTTTTAAAAATATCATTATAAGACATCTTTCCATTTTCTAAAGTCTTCTTCAATCTCTTTCTTTAGGGGTTTGTAGTTTTCTTTGTAATGACATGATTTAAAACCTAAAAATTGTTCTCACATTCATTTGGAAACTGGAGAGGAAGAACTAATATTGTCAAAATGACCACACTCCCAAAGCTACTATACAGATGCAATGCAATACCAATCAAAATACCAACTGTATTCTTCACAGAACTAGAAAAAACAACTTGAAAATTCACGTGGAACCAGGAAAGACCCAGAATCTCTAAGGCAATGCTGAGGAACAAAGGCAAAGCTGGTGAAATCACAATCCCAGACTTCAAAAAATACGACAAAGCAACAGTGATTAAACCTACATGTTATGGGTATAAAAACAGACAAGAGGATACTGAAACAAACCAAAACGCCCTTAGTCACCTGATCTTTGATAAAGAGGTCAAAACAATCCACTGGAGAAAAGACAGCATCTTAAACAAATGGTGCTGTGAAAGCCGGGTCTCCACATGCAGGAGAATGAAACTAGACCCATATCTGTCTCCACACACTAAAATCAGATCAAAATGGATCAAAGAACTGGACATCAAAACAGAAACACTGAACTTGCAGGAAGACAAAATAGGTGAAATCCTAGAAGGCACAGGGACAGGAAAGGATTTTCTGAGCACACCACCAACCGCACAAGAAATCTCAGCAAGAATCAAGGAATGGGACTACATTAAATTGAAAAGCTCTTGCACAGCAAAAGAAACATTCAGCAAGGCGAAGAGACAGCCCACAGAGTGGGAAAAGATATTCACCAGTAACACTTCAGACAAAGGATTGATGTCTAGAATAGTCAATGAACTAAAAAACATAAGATCCTCTAAAATAAATGGTCCCATCAAAAAAATGGGCAACTGCAATGAAAATAAACTTCTCAGAAGAAGACGTACAAATGGCCAACAAGCATGTGAAAGAAATTTTCTTCACCACTGGCCATCAGAGAAATGCAAATGAAAAAAATCGTTGAGGTTTCATTTTACTCCAGTGAGAACGACCAACATCAAGAATGCAAAAACAACAATTATTGGCGAGGGTGTGGGAAAAAAGGAGCTCTACTCCACTGTTGGTGGGAATGCAAGCTGGTACAACCATAATGGAAAGCAGTCTGGAGGGTCCTTAGAAAGCTGAGAATGCAAATCCCATTTGATCCAGCTACTGCCCTACTGGGCATGTTCCCAAAAGAAATGAGGTCAACACACCAAAAAGACATACTCATCTCCATGTTTACAACAGCACAATTCATAATAGCCAAATTCTGGAATCAACCTACCTTCCCATCCATCGAGGAATGGTTAAAGAAAACATAGTCCCTACATACAATGAAATACTATGCAGCCATAAAGAAAGACAGATATGAAGCGTTTGAATGAAAATGGGGTCACCTAGAGCTAATAATGCTCAGTGAAATGGACCAAGCACGAAAGACTGGCTATAGATCAGTGTCTCCCTTATGAAATGCACAAAAATAATGATATCAAAAGGCCTCAACATGAATGACAGGGTAGAAAGAGAGGCACTGGTCAGGTAGGAAAGGGGTGAACTTCTGAGAAAAGGTGCCCACTGATTCCCTGAGCCTTATGGTTCTAATGTGTTACAGAATTTGGAATTCATGTACCTACAAAAAAGTTAAATTATATGTCGTGAAATTTTTACAGTTTTAAAATAAGCAAATAAAATATATCATTATAGCAATCCTTTCTTTCTTGGGAATCAGTTCAGATTAGTAAGAATCATAGACTATGAAAAGTGTGCTTTGTTACATAAATCTGTATTTTATACTATAAACACAATATAATTGACATTTAATAATGTTGCCTGCTACTCACTCAAGATTTTTTTGATGAATTATCTTCTAAACCATCAGTCTGTCACCTTGTTCTGTCGTCTTTCGAATAGTTTTGACTCAACATTATTCACAATTAGTAAATATGAGACAATCTTGTTTTCAAGGCAATGATAAAGCCATCATTTTCTTTTCTTGGGTCAGGGTGGGGTATAAAATACTGTGTTTTACAAAGTTGACCCCACTAAACACATTTTAAAACTTCTTTCCCTTTGCATATTATATTAAATATCATAGAAAGCTCTCTGAAGTGACCTGCAGTGGAAGAACTCTCAGAATGAAATCATCTGTCGCCTCACAGAGGCCCACAGTACATGGAATGCTTAGTTCTCATAGGCCACATGCAAATGTGCCTACACACCTCATGATTAATATGTTGTTAAATGAAAATTATTAAAGACAAAAACGAAAAATCTAGAACAACTTTGTACTAGCATAGATTTGCAATTGATTTTTAATTCTAGACATCCTGTGAAGAAAACAAAATTGATCCTCTATAACACATGAATGAGTGTGAATGCCACTAATACACAGATGTCAGAGATTGATTATTGAGCAGACTGCATCTACAATTAACATATTCAAATAGATGTCAGTTTTATACAAAATAGTTTGCAAGTTAATTTACAGTAAAATACATTAGTATAGTTTTTCTTCTTAAGATACAAACATACCATTTTTTGTAATTTCTCAGTTTCATCCAATTTTTAAATTAACCAACCAGATGTCTCTTTTTGGTTATATTTATAAGAAGTATTTCTATGGAATGGCAAATAACAAAAAGTGCAGAACAGGAATTTTGCTGATGACTATTAGTCCACAGATGTATGAGATTGTCCCAAACACTGACACAATTATCTTTAAATTTGTCGTGCCTTTTCCTAACATGACATAAGTACCTGACAACTCAAAATAACACTTGGAGCATCATTCCATTTTTTTAATTCACAGTATTTCTCTTTCTAAAGCTTTGCCATGTTCTTGTTCTTTGTCCTCCATTCTTCCAATTCTCTTGTATTTTTTTTCTACCAATGAAAAGTAGTTTTGGAAGTCACACTCACATGAGTCTGCACGATGTTAACAACAGATGAGAAACTACATTGCAGAAAGCTCACAAGGTTGTAGAAGGTCACAATACTTAATCCCAGAGAGACAAATATGTAAGCCACACAAAAGCCTTCTGTCCAAGATGACTATGGTTGTCCACAACGAGTCTTGCTCCCTCAAAAGTTACCTTCATGCCAGCACAGTCTTCTCAAGCAAGACTTCAGGCACTTCTAACATGCCTGTGTAGATTAAAACTACATGATACACATTGGCTTCTCTGAAAAAATACGAGATAATATTATTTATAATAAATGTTTGAATGAAGGGGTCACAGATAAGACACAGGAGCCTGTTGTGGGATCTCCTTATGTCGACGAAGTTCTGCATTCTTCTCTACCCTATACCAACCTTACTTTTGCTATTTTGGTCTATTACATTCACTATTGAAGACTCTTAAACATAACCTCATAACCCTAGTAGAACATAAACTGATAGATTAAGTGAGTATTGTTTCCCTGTAATGAACAAAGTTTTTAATATGCTAGTCTGGAATTTATTAATTAATTTTATACTTTCTTTAACAATTCACAATAGATATGGATTCTTTCATAAGCTGAAAGGTCTTCACACAATTTCTCAGTAGTATCTCTGGTCTTCTGACAAGGCATCAGGTCCCCATCTTGAATCTGGCCACATCTATCCTCACCAGATCACAGGAGATTAGGGTTATTTCATCTCTTATGGACATACACAGGAAGGGGAGGATTGATACAATAACAAGTCTAAATTAAATTTCATTGTAGCTGAAGGAAGTGTCTTTTGAACCAATGGAATCTCTGTCTGTAGGACAAATCGGTATTATCATAACATCAGAGTGCTCTCTTAATACCATCTGCTGTTTGGACCAGATTCCATATCTGAACCACAGCGAATGAGCTCAAGGGTCACTTTTTGATGGGCAGTTACATATAGATTCCTAATTCTAGATCTTAACAATTCTTGCAATTTCTTTGGGTCAGTGTCTCTATTTCTGTAGACTGCTATGCTGTCACTCAGAGGGACCCTAACCCCGTCTGATAGAAGAGTCCAGGCATGTAATAAATCTGCGTTATCAGAAGCTGGCAAACAAGAATGAACAGGCAACGCTGACCTAATCACCCGGAACTGCCCAGCAGTTGCAGCAGCAGCCCTCAGGAGATAATTTACTCAGATTTCTGCAAGATAAAGGAAGCTCTTACAGAAACACAATCCCTTTGATATTCATATTTTGGCAAAAACTATTTTACAGAACCTTTTGGGGCTAAGAACAAATGGCATTTTCACAATGCTATGTGCCAGGCCTTTCTGTGTGAAAGCATGTGCCTCTGAAACAAGTGCTCTCTCGCCAGGAACTGGCATGTTGCAGGTGGTTAAAAACTGTGTCTGATTCTGCAGAGGACCTGAAGGAACGTACGGTCAAGAATTTTCCCATGTGCATCAAAAGCGTCGGAATGGCAGAATGCATGAACATAAAATCACTTTGTAGTTTTAAGGTTTGATTTTATACTTCGAAATCTAAGAAATGTAAAAAATCATCAAGTTGTTAGGGGAGAAATCTACAAATTAGTTATACCTCATTACTCAATTTTACAAACTCGCATGGAAATGATGAGTGAGAGATGTTGAGAGCAAACCAAAATTAACACACTTTCTTTCTGTTTCTCTGAGAACATCAAGTAAAAGAATGAGAAATAAAACCATTTTCCTGTCAATAAGAGCAAAGAGACAATGACTTTTTAAAAGAAGAAACACCGAAATTGATGACTGGCCTACGTATGTGTGTTACTATCAAGCTTCCATAAAAAACTTAAGTTCAAGTTTCCTCTGGAAGATCTTGGGTGGGATTAAGATGGTGTTGAAACCTAAAACCAGAAGCCCATTAATATTAGCAATAAAATTTGAGAAAGCTCACACCATCATTTTAAAAATATTTAAATAGATGATTTTATGTTATAGTATCTAATTTATACTTTAATGTAAGCAGTATTGGCAACAATTTTGAGTAATAAAATTAATTATATGCTTATTTTGGCTCGTAACATGTCATATTTTTATGCAATATAGGCTTAGTAGAAAGAAATAATGGAAGCTAGGCCTGGTAGCACAGTCCTGAGAGGGAGGCTGAGGCAGGAGCATTACCTGCCTGGGCGATGGTGTGGCTTAATAAGATCTCATCTCAAAATAAAAATAAATTTTAAAAAAGCAGGTGTCTAGCTCAGTGTGAAGGTTCTGGCTTATATTCCTCGTACAAAACAAAAACAAAAAAAGTGAAACAAGGAAATAAGCAGAAGAAGAAAAGAAAGGAACTTGATATAATTGAATGAAAGGAAAGAGGAAGAAAAGAAAGTGTAATTTGGAGAAGATATAGCAGAATAGATGGGAATAAGTTTAAGTTTCTGCTCTGCAGATGAGGAAGTCTTTTGGGGGAAAAGAGGTTAGAGTTTACTGTGATCTTGAGAATCAAAGGAAGGTGTTATAGTTTGAACCTGGAATATCTCCCAAAATTATCATGTATTTGGATGTCGGAGAATATCTATGCCATTCATGTGCTGTTGAAAGGTGAGGCCTGGCTGTCAGAGTTGGGTACCTATGGCTTGATCCAGAATAGGTGCACGCTTGGGGCTTGACCTGGATGGATACATGCTAGCTTGGCACTTTCTTGCTCATTCTGTTTTCTTCTGCAACGCAGTGAACAGCTTTTACTCTGGCCAGGCCTCTTACCGTAGGCTTTCACCATGCTGGCCACTCATGAATGGACTGAGACCTTCTGAAACTATGAGCTAAAATAAACCTTTTCTCCCTTTAGTTGTGAGTGTTAGGTATTGTGTTCCAACAGTGAAAAAAAGCAATGAAAACTGAAATTGGTTCCAGAGAAGTGGAGTCATTGCTGGGACTCTACCCTACAATGTGGTTTAGAAGTCTTTGGAACTGGTTCACAGAAGGACTTTGGAAAGGCTTAAAGATGCCAATTAGAGAAGGCTTAGAATGTTTCATGGGTGATTCTGGTTCAACCTCAGAAGGTCAGAATGCTGGTAGAAGTGTGGATTATAAGGACCAAACTCATGAGGTTACAGATGTAAAGGGAGACTCTATTGGCAATTTTTCTAGACATTATGAGTATTTCCCTCTGGCAAAATTGTGTTTGCATATTGCCATTGTCCTGAGACTCTTGCCTGAAACTTTGATTAAAGATGGTAGACTACTTACTCTGGTGGAAGAAATTTCAAGGCAGCCCAGTGTTCAGGCTGTCACATGGGTTCTGTTTGTTGGTTTCAGCCAGCACTGCACTGAAAAACAGAAGGAAACAGCAGAGCAAACAGATGAAAAGCATTTGTAGTGTTGAAAGACTGAAAGGAAAGGCAAAGGTAAGGAAAAAGATAGCACGGTTGTCAAAAAGATTAGCATTAAAAAGAAACCTAGTACTTAGAATCAGGATTATAGTAAAGATGTCTTGAGGGCATTTAAGTAGTCTGTAAGACCCCACCCATTCCTCATTCAAGGTTGCAAAGGCAAAAGACTTTACTTTAAAAAGAGAGCCCTAGGGCATCCTGCCCGACTACATAGGAAAGTAAATCCGGGGTGTTCAGCCATGTAAGAACTCAGAGGTCGCTGTAACCGTTATCCAGGAGGTCAGACTACAGCTCAAGCCAGTGGCCAACCTTCGTGTTGTCCATGCAGTTCTGGTTTCACAGGCACACAGAATGCAAGAGTGGTGGGACATGGAGCCTTTCACTGAGATTTCGGAGAAAGGCCATAAGGCCTGGCAGTGTGGCCCCGAGATGAAAGTACCTGAAGCTGTGAAGGTAGAGCCAAAAATGCAGAGGAGACTCTGGAACCTTAGGAATGGCAGAAACATGATGGTCTGCTGAGGAAGGCGACGGGTTGTGAACGGAACCAGCCCAAAAGAGAAGCCAAGAAGGCTGCAGCCACCGGCTATGTAACATAGGTGGGGCCACCCAAAACCTTTAGAGCTCACATATCACCACAGCGTGGCCCAGTTGCTGGACATGGAACTACAGGATTCCACAAAACTGCAGGTTGGGGTGCTTGCTTTCCTGAATTTTTGGCTTGTTTTGGCCTGATTGCTCTGTGTCCTCCTATTCCTCCCTTTTGGAATGGAAATGTTTACTCCATATGATTCTATGTTGAAAATGTCCAGCTTTTCTTTGATTTACACAGGAGCTCACAGCTAAGAGTGTGTCTTGATTCTCAAAGGTGACTTTGGACTTAGCCTTTTCAGCAGCACTGGAATTGCTAAGATTTTGGGAACTCTTAGAGATGGACTAAAAGCATTTAACATAAGGAGGTGGACATGAGCCTTTTGGGGGACAGAGAAGGAATATTCCATTTTTAATCTGGAATGTTCTTGAAAAGCTTTATGTGTTTGGGTGTTGTAAAATACCTGTGGAATCCATATGCTTTTAAGAAGTGAATTCTGAGTGTTGTGTTCAAGCAGTGAAAACAGTACCTGAGACAGACAGAGGTTTCATGAAAGGACTTTAAGTGAGTTGGTTTTATTCTAGAATGATATAGAAGTGCAATCTCTATCTGAAAGTAGCAAAAATAAGAGCTATCTTCCCCGGCAGTGTGTGAGAGACACAACGTACTTCTTTCTGGGCAGAGCTCAGTGTTAAATGCAGTTCTGAGATTTCTACAAGCAGCTACACAAAATTTGGGTCATTCCCTTTAGGAATTAATTAGTGGAGTCACACTCAGTGTTATAAGAATGAACAGAGAAAGGGGAAAGAGGTTACACATCCAGAGTAAATAATCAGAAGTTTTTTTTTCTTCACATTCAAAGGTTCTTTGATAATTAGTCATGTTGCACGATGGGCCTCATCGGCAGTATTTCACATTTGCTTTTACCTTTTTTTTTTCTTAAAAGGTAGAAAAACAAAAAAGGAAAAGAATCGGCCTGAGATTCTGATGGACAAACTTTTTAATTCTGTTTTGCCTAGCAAAGCTGGTCAAATCACTGAGCCTCCTCAGAGATGACAACAGCTTCTTCATAGAGGGATATTAGCCATAAGTTACACTTATAAAAAGTAAAACTGGCTCATATTTATTGAATATTGAACATGAAACAGATAGTGACCTATGTTTTTTCTAACATATTATCACTTTTGGTGAGACTGAATAAAATAATCCCAGTAAAACAATTGGCATGGAACCATAAATAATATTCTTGATAAATTAGTAAATTACTTTTACTAATCTTAAATTCTCTGAGTTGTGACAAAAACAGTGATCTGTAATATTTTTTGGTGCTTTAACCAAAGGCTGTCCAGCCACCTAACTCTTGCAGGCAATCACTAGCTTCTCAGATGTGTAGTTTTGTTCTAAACAATATTTCTTTTATGATTGGCATTAGACTTTATTTATTGAGATAATTAGCTTAGAGACTTTATTTTTGTCATTGTTGCTTTATGGAAACAAAGAAAAAGTAAATGAAACACAGCTACAACATTTAAATAGATTTATTCCTAGACCCGTTTCTAACCCAAAGTAAGACTTAGTGTTATTTTTAGACAGGATCTTGTTCTTCAATCCGGGTTGGTGCTGAGGTCATTATGCAGTGCTGGCCAGCCTCAGACTCACAGAAATCCCCCTGCTTCAGCCTCCCAAGTATTGAAATTACAAGCATTCACCATCGTGCCTGGCTTATGTGGTTCTGGAGAATCAAACCCAGCTAAGCAAGCTAGATTTGCCAGGCAAGCTCTGTAAGCGCTATGCTGTTCCTCCAGACCAAGATCTGTTTTTGTATGTGATGTCTCAGAGCAAACTATACTCTGTTGTTTTTGTGACACATGCTCAAGAGTAATGAATAAAAACTCGTAAGAACAGTAAGCTCCTGGTCTTGCCATTTTATCCCATATTCTACTCTTTTCTCCCCAACTCCAACAATCAAGTAGATACTGGAGGAGACTGTAAGAGTACGGAGTTCCAAATTATACATTGCCAATTAATTGAAATGGCTCCCAGCTGTGGATAAAACTTCATTTTAGGGTCTTCTTTTTGATTAACCTGCCTCAGAGCTGCTTTGTGTGAACAACTTTATCTCCAGTTCATTCATTAAAAACGCTCAGCGACACAGGTTTTACCCTTGAGCTGCCTGGTGCTAACAAAACCTGAAAAAATCGAAAGCTCATATTGGAGCATCAGAGGAAGCTTTGAAAAGTTTTGCTATATTCCTGGAATGTGGAAGTTCACTATATTAATCAGGGTTTTTCAGAGAAACAGAACTAATAGAACTAATGAGAAAGAGAGAAGAAGAAAGTAAGAGAGAGTGAGGGACAGAGAGAGAGAGAGAGAGAGAGAGAGAGGGGGGGGGAACACAGTTGCAGTGAATTGGCTCTTATGGTTACGAAGACTGGAAAGTATCATAATGTGTTGTTTACGAGCTTGACACCAAGAACATAGTTGAAAAGCCTGAGAGACAGAGGCCCACAGTGTGAATATAAATCTAGTTGTGAGTGCCTGAGACCCACATGTGTGTGTGCTGAACACAGTAAATCAATGCTCCAGCTAAGGCAGTCTTGCTGAGTGAGAAATCCTTTCTGTTTTCCTCAGTTCCCCAGCAGATTGAAATAGCACGTCAGGGAAGGCCATCTGCTTTATTTGATTGCAAATTCAAATGCTAATTCCTTATGGAAACACCTTTACTGATACATCTCAAAATATGTTTAATCACGTATCTGGGCATTCTGTGACCCACCCAAGTTGACACACAAAACGACCCATCAGAGCCACACACATGCACAGCGTTTATACATGCCAGGGGGTTCTGCATGGACCCAAAGACCTGGGAGTCCTTTTAATTCTCACTCTGATTTTCTACATCAGTACAAGCAAGAAGTGAAGGTTGAGGAGATCTCTATTTGAAAGGAATCTTCATTGTATACATGGCAAGTTAGCAAAGACTGGCAGAATTACTGGTTCAAGTAATATAGGAAAATACCCATCGCACCATTCATTTATCACTAAGCTACTAAGTAGATACTTCAGATGCTAGACAAAATGCCAATCTAATGGAATTATTACAGCAAAGTCACTAAGCCATCCTGCCATGCAGTAACAAGAAAAATCACTATAAAAGTTGGGTGGTAGAACGTGATTTCAAATGTTCCCCTTCTCTGTTAGTTCAACTATTTTGGTTTTCACCAAAAATGTGTAGAATACATAATGGAATTGGAGTGAATGGCCCTTCAATGAGGAAGAAACTGTGTCCCAGGAAGCACAGATATTGTGCGTAACAAACGGAGATACGGGATCAACTCTTATACACATATTCATGGAAATAAATGAAATCGTGCCTAAAGAATTAAAATAGGGGCTTGAGGAACAGCACAGAGGTTAAAGCTCTTGCCTAGAAGCACAAGGCCCTGAGTTTGATTTTCCAGCCACCACATGGTAGCACACACCTGTAATGCCAGCACTTGGGAGGCTGAGGCAGGAGGATTGCTGTGACCCAAGGCTAGCCTGAGTTACATAGTAAGTTCAGGACCACCCTGGGCTACTGTCTCAAGAAAAGAAATGAATTAAAATAAAATTTTGTAATATCTTTTCAAAAAGAGAGTATCAATAGAATTCTAAAAAGTAACTAGAGAGCTGGATGTGGTGATACATGCTCATAATCCCAGCACACTGGGAGGCAGAAAAAGAAAGATCACAGATTCAAGACCAGACAGGGTAACTGAAGCAATTAGTGAGAATTTGTTTGAAAAAAAAAAACGGAGAGAAAGAAAGGGAAGGGGTGGGGGATTGGGAATTGTAACTCAGTGTGAAACTCTTGGATTGAATCCCCATAACTACCAAAATACTGAGTTGAAAGTACAATGACTCCAGCTGGAGAAATAACACAGCAAACACAGCACAAGGCCATGAGTTCAATTGCCCCATACTACATGAGCTGAGTGTGGTGGCACATGCCTACAATTCTAACACTTGGGAGGCTGAGGCAGGAGGATTGCTGTGAGTTCAAGACCAGCCTGGGCTACCTCCTGAGTTCAGGACCAGCCTAAACTACAATGAGATCCCTGTCTCAAAGACAAAGTACATGACTAAAGTGAAAATTTTTCTTAAAGGAATCAACAACATATTTGAACTGGCAGAAGAAATCTAAAGACATGTCCGTTGAGATTTTATATTCTGAGGAACAGAAAAAGAATTTAAATTAATGTGGTCCTTCACACACTTCAAGCATACTAACCTGTCCATAACGAAATTTGCGAAGAAGAAGAAAGAAAGGGTTGGGAAGAACATTTAAAGAAATTTAGCACAACTAGGAATTGGAGGCATAGCTCAGTGGTTATAGCACTTGCCTAGCAAGTACAAGGGCCTGGGCTTGATTCCCCAGAACCGCATAAACGGGGTGTAATGGTATATACCTAAAATCCCAGCAAGCACGAGGCTGAGGTAGGAAGATTGCCATGTGCTTGAGGCCACCCTGGGGTATATAGTGAGTTCAAGACCAGCCTGGAGTCAATTTGAGACCCTGTCTCATTTAAAAAAAAAAAATTAAAAAGGAAAAAAATTAGCATAACTTGATAAAGATAGCACAAACTTCTGACCAATCTCTTATAAGTATAGATTCAATAAATCTTCAGAAAAAAAGAGAATTTATAAGTATCTATAATTATGCACTCTGACCAAGGAATTAAATGGTTAAAGTGGTATAAATCAAAGCTTCATACCAAATTAATTGAATAAAGACTCTGGGAAATTTATGTGGTAATGATTTGCCTGTGGTGATTAAGCTTAATTGTGTCTCGATGGGCTTTGGAGATGTCTAGGCAATTTGTAGGCATGCTTTCAGGTGTGTCGTGGTGGGTCACGAAGGCATAAACTTGGCTATTGTATGATCCCTGGCCCCTTCCTCTCTGGCATTGTCCTCCTGCTCTGTGTACCAGCCTCACAAACTAAATAGCTTTGCCCTGACATGTTCTGCCATCGTCATAGTTCTCCCATAGAGCCAGATGACCATGGACTGAATATTTTGAAACCATAAGTCAAATATATCTCTCCTCCAAGTTGTGAGTTCTGGGTGTTTGTTCTCAGCAACAGAAAAACTAACTAATGTAGTGTCTAAATGTTCTTATCTGTTAAATGAGGCCAGTGATAGTATGTATTTCAGTATGTATGTTAGCATTTTTTTTCTTTTATTAGTATATATTTATGATAAATACAGACATATATGATTAACCTGGAAAGATGTTAAGGTAAAAAACATGTGCATATCGATGCACATACCCATAAAATTGAAATTGAATGGAGTATATGAAAATCTTAATAATTATGATCTCTTTATGGTGACATTACTTTTACACTTAGTTACAGGTTTTATGACTTGGAACTTTTCATGAGATTTTATTCATTTTATAATCATGAAAAAATCACCAAAGTTATTTTAAGTTTGGAAATGAAAATATTTCATTGGGTAGAGGGATTGAGGCAGAAGGGCCCAGGACCTCAAGGGACTTGAAATAAAACTCATAAATAAAACACATTCAGGGGAGGATGGCCTTGATAGTCCTAACAGTTTCTTCTACATTTCTGAATGCTACTTGCTGATTCTTTTTGCCTTAAAAAAGAGTTAAAATGCCATTTTAATTTCTAATTAATTCTGCTGACTTAACATCATTCAGGAATAATTTTGATTTTGCCTTTTATTTTCAAAACGTCAGCCCTGGTTCTAGGTTGGTTATGGTACGTGAACAATTTCTTCACCAGAATTCAATGGGATGCTACCTCTTGCAAGACACCTACAGCGAAGGCCACCAACTCCACTGCCCTGTGACCTGGAAATTTTGGTAGGCTTTTAGAGGAATGGGGCTTCCAAAAGAATGGAGATTAATCAGAGCTGACCTTGATGAGAAGAAAATAACTGCGAGGTGGTGAGGGGCAGGCAAAGGAGAGACCATGTAAGCTGCTGTGTCCATCAAGAGAGGAGAAGTTTAACAATAGAATTTGCTTTGTGCTGTGTAATTTACTAATAATTGCCCATCCCTGCTCAATCGTGAGAACAGTGAAGACCTATATTTCTAAAATAATTTTTACATTGTTTTTGTTTATTTTAAATATAACTGTGTGATGAATCTGACCAAACATTAAGACATATTTTGGGATACCCTATCAGAGCCTCATATCAGAGATTGGGGACCTAGAGACCAGTCCTCAGAAGAGGTGGGCAGGAGTGAGTTGAACACGTTCTCCAGCACTGCCAAGCGGCTGGCAAGTTGAGCAACTAAAAGCAGTCTTACGTCCACTCAGTGTTAACCGAAGGGAAGAAGCAAACACTAGCAGCTATTCAGAAACTCAATCTGCAATTTTAGTGGTGAAATATCTCAGGGGATAGATATTTCAGTTGGAGCTATAAGCTGACGGATCTGAAAACATGCAGAATTGTCAAGTATAATCAATACTTTTTCCTCAGGGGAAGACATTGCTTGTTTGTTGCCAAGAGCATGTCTTTTAAAACACACAATAAAAAATGCATTTCCACATGGGAAGTGCCCCATGTCAATAGTGCAGTCCCATAATCTCATACCGGCCACAAAAAGTTGCAAGCAAGAGGTGGAGTGAATGAGATGGCTATGTGGTGCTGGGTTTTCCATGGAGCCAGGGGATCAGGGAGACCAGAGCCACCGTGATGAGGTCATACCTCAGCTGTGAGGAGGAAGGAAGTTCTACAGAAGGCATTTAAGGATTGTGTTGTGTGTTACTATTGATCAAGAAGTCTCCTCTATGAGTCCAGGAACAAAGACTGATACTATATTGTGTTCTTCAAGAATGTTCATCACAAAAATCATGATTGTGATTGGTGCGTTACTGAGGTTATTTTGTTGTTGTTGTTGTTGTTGCTGTGACAAAATACCTGAAAAAATAAACTTAAAGGAGGAAAGATTTATATTAGCCTGTGGGTTCAGAAGTGTCAGTACATGGTCAGCTACTTTCATTGCTTTTAACATCTGGTGAGTTGGAAACATCATGGTGGAAGGGCATCAAAGAGGTAAGCTGCTCACCTCGTGGCTGTCGTGGCTGCCGTAGAGGAAAGAGAGAGGGAGAGGGACTTCTCAAGAGCCAGAGCATGAGAGGAGGAGGGACAGGAACCAGATACAGTCTCCTCAGCTACACCACCATGATCCACTTTCTTCAATTAGTTCCTGTATTCTGTTTCCATCCTCTCCCATGAATACCATCAGTGATCCTTATCAATGGATCACTTTACCCATGAAGTTGGAGCCTTCACAATCTAGTCATTTCCCCAAAGTCATCAACAACTAACCCTCTAACACAATGAGATGTTTGGGGCGAATATCATAACAAAACCATAACAATGAATAATCAAGACTTATGATTAATGGATTTCTAATTAGGATCAATCCAGACGATAGAAGATGCTGATCACAGAATTATAAGGATAGAAAACATTATACGCCCCCTTCTTTTTTTAAAAACACTTTTATTTACAGACATAATACATAGGTATACAAATAATTGAAAGTTGAAGACACTACCAAGTGAAAGAAATCAATCACAAGACACTTATTATAGCACTTTGGAAAAATACTTTATGATTTCAAGTACATGAAGTACTGTAATAACTGAACAGAATGTCTAATGGTACCATGAGCTAAGAGGCAGAGACAAATGGGGAGACAGATATTCTGTGTATAACGGTATGTCTTTCATTTCTACCCACATTGTCACAAATTACAGAATTTCATTTTTATTAACGATGAATAATATTCCAGCACATGTACTTATCACATATTATGCATTCATCTGTCATTGGACATTTGGACTATTTTCATATCTTGGCTATTATAAATAATACTGCAACAAATATAGAAATTCATATTTTATTTTCTGATTCTAATTTCAATTGTGTTGAACATGTATCCAGGAGTAAGGATGCTGGATCATGTAGTACTTATATTTTTAAGTTTTGAAAGACCTGTGAGGATGTTTTTCATGTGGCTGCAGCATTTTTCATTGCATCTCATCAACAACGCATAAGAGTTTCAAATTTTCTACATCCTCATGTGTTTGTATGTAATATACATGTATGTAACAATTGCCATCCCACCAGGGATGCGACACCTTACAGTAGAATAGCATTCCAGCACGAAGACACTCTCTGATGCTCAAGTTCATTCTGATGAGGTGACCACCTACTTTCCAGCTGTTCATGCACAACAATTCTTCCTTCCTGCTGGGATACATACAGCCTTCCTGCTGGGATGTCTAGACCCCGTTCATACAGTCTTCCTGCTGGGATGTCTAGACCCCGTATCCTTGGCTGTTACCTTGCCATCTTGTCTGTGGCCCACTACATTACATTTGTGTTTGTACGTCTTTCCAGACGGTACCATATTGTGGAAAGCTCTAGGCAGGTAGCCATGTACTTGGCCTTTCCACGCTGCCGCTTCTCCAGACTGCTGTCACTACTGGCCACTCCTGGCCACTCCAGAGTTTGTTTGCCTACTTTTATTTTCTATCTGCCCTGCTTGGAGTTTTACCTCCAGTCCTGGAACAGTATTTACAATAGATACTCAACAAATTGGTTTTCAAAAAATTAATGGGCTAATTAGAATTGTGATTCTCTTAACTTTCTATTTTTTTCAATAACTTCCACAGGATCTAGTATAGAAACTTAATCATTATTTGTTAAATGAAGGCTAACTCCCAAAGTATTGGAGAAGGAGGACAATTCTGACACAATAAAATGTATCTTTTTTTAAGAAATAGCAGATTAAATATAAACAAGAAGCACATTGATAAGTGTGAGTTCTCGGGTCTGATTACTTAAATCTTGACTCTACCTCTTGCTGGCTATGAGACAGTAGGGAAGTCATTTCAGTTCCCTGTCTCAGATTCCCCATTTGTAGGTTCAACTTTGTTGTAACAAATAAATTAAATTAGTAATATACATAAAATACTTAGAACACTGACACTATATCGAGGCCACTCTCACTGTGAGATAAGAGCATGGTCTTCCAGGAAGATTATTTAAAAGAAATTTAAAACAATTAATAATATCTCTCTCACTCTCTCTCTCTCTCTCTCTTTAGGTTTGTTTTCTTTCTATAGTTCTGAGGATCAAACCTGATGCTTGAGCATACCAGACAAATGCTCTACTCCCTACCTTACCCTCAGCCTTACAGAAATATATACTTAAAAGATAGTGATTTAAAATCTTAACAACCTAATTCAAAGTGCACTAAGAGTGTATGTTATGCCATATATATATATATATATATATATATATATATATATATATATATATGTGTGTGTGTATCTACATTATTAGGAAATGAGAATATAAATTTCCTCATCTAAATAGATGTATATTATTTCCATAATAGTTATTTCTGAATGATATAATTTTGGATGGCTGTTTCCATTAATGTCTTATTGAATTTTCCACATTTCTATTCTAATCCTACAGTGTCTCTGTAATCAGCACAAATAATACGTATTGTAGAAATAGGCTCTTTATTAGTTTCAAAATGTGAAAGAAACTTAGATTTCACTCTGTCTCAACCTGGCTGCACTGTGGCTGTCATCCAGTGAATCCCTAAGGATGGATGACAGAGTCCGGATGTGACTAATACTGAACTAAGTCTTCAGACCCACCCAGCCAAAGCAGCTGGGTTTAGCCAAGAGGGGCTTTGGCACTGAGGCCCCCTTGCTGATGTTGTGCAGTTGAGCTGTCCTTACAACGCAGAAACCTGAATCTTTGTCCAAACTCAACTACGTGATTAAGTTCCATTTAAATAGAAGTTTATTTTTGAAAAGTTGGGCTGCTCTTCCCTTCACTTTCTTCGTTCTCGCAGCTGTCTTGGCAACCCGGATTCCAGCCTGGATAGGAAGTATCTGAGTCACAGAAGGGGTTGAAACAGTTTTTCTGGTGCTATTCCCAGACCTATGAGGAGGACCCGTCTCTCCGGGAGCTTTCTCCTGGCTTCTGCAAATAGCCTGCAGTGACCAGAGGGTCAGTGTAGAGTCAACCAAAGCTGAGCCCACGCTACCCTTGACTGCATTTCACATGACACGAGCCATCAGCACGGGTCTTGTCCTCTTCAGCATCCTCCACAAATGAGCATTTTCTCAGAAAGCCAGCCTCTCTTGTGACAGGGAGGACGTGAGACTGCAAAGCAAGGACCATGGTTTGTGCCTGAACAAAGAGGCTGGGTTTGTACCAACACCAGATGATCAGACACATTTTGATAAATAGGGCATTTTCCCAATCACCTGGCAATTAAAAAGTAAAAAGCAAAACCTAAGTGCTGGATTCTGGAAGCATATTTTGCTTCATTAATTTAAGAAATGCTGTTATGTTTCCATCCCTTTTTTTCCCTCTGTTCTTCTATTTCTTTTTGCTTATTGATGAGGTGGAGGTGGTATTTATCTGAAATGGTCGCACAGTTGCTTTGCTTGGTCTCTCTCCTCCTACAGAGGAAGCTGATTTATTTGCTAATTCTACATAAAGTGGAGCTAAGTATGTTTGTGACTTAAAGTGGATATAATCCAAGATGAACTCAATGATTTTTAACTCTGGACTACGTCTATAAAGAATAAGACTTGGGTAATTCGTTAGAAATCTGGAAGCCGCTCAACAGACCTGAGGGCTGGAGAAAGTGGCTTCATGGGAACAATTCTGACTCTTAATTTGCTGGACCATGTTCTAAATATGAATTTCAGCATGCATGGGTTATGTGATATCCAGGGATTCCTTAACTTCTCTGAATTTAACGTTTCTAATGTAAAGGAACCACAGGGTGATGTGAAGGTTAGACGTATTAGATGAAGGTGACTTGCCTGTAATAAGTACTGAATTTTTACCTATATGAGCAAGAGTAACTTGCACGAACAGACACCTTGTCTGAAAGCTAATTCAGTTCACCTGAGGTTGTACCCCATGTCCCTTATTGGTACTCTCCTGAGCTTATATCATAGTATGAGTAATTTGTTTTTGATGAGGCTCATCATAAAGTTTGATGAAACTTTTTGAAAGTTCTAGAGATGATCAATCAGAGCCCTCGTTTTGACACTGAGGCACTGAGGCCAGCCCTGCTGTTGCAGCTGTAAGGCTTCAACAGAGATGCTTCCTTTCTCATTGACTTTTTTTTTTTTTTTTTTTTGAGACAGGGCCTTGCTCTGTAGCGCAGGCTGGTCCCCAACTCACTATGTAGCCCAGGCTGGCCTTGGATTCATGGCAATCCTCCTGCCTCAGTCCCTCAAGTACTGGGATTGCAGGCATGTGGCCCCATGCCCAGCTTCTCATTGACTTTTGCCTTCTTGTTGACTTGAAAGCTTTCACCCTGTAAAATTGCTGAAAACATTGAATCAATGGAAATACCTATAAAGTTTACCCAGCACATGTAACTAAAAGAAGACCTCATGACTATTATGAAGTCCAAAGGACTCAGTGAAGATTTATTCAGCACCTTCAAAAAAATGTTTTGACTTGGAAGGAGAGGCAAATGTGTATAGTTTTCATTTTCTTCTCTTTTTAGCAGCAAGCTGGCTCAGGAGGCCTGAAAAGAAAGCCTGATATCAGCTACTCTGCCCCCAGACAGTCCTTTTCTCTATCAATGTCATTTTTCTATTTTGACATAGTCATATAGATACTTCCTGCTCACTAATACACAAGTACAAGAACTGGGAAACGGGGGGCTTCTACTGGAGCACCAGACAGGATGATTCTCTTCTTGGTTTTGCTCACCTAAATATTCCTTCTTATGACGTAGGGAGAGCCAAAAAGAAACATCAATGTGCACCTCACTGTTTCTGTGCTTATGTATTTTATCATGTTAAACCTAATATTTAATACAGGTACCAAGTGACATTAGTGGCGTATGCTCACGAATCTTTCTAAGACAAGTCTCGTTTTAGTTTTGCATTTTTCCCAAAAGTATTCTTTTTATTAGTATGTATGTGTGATACATAATAATTACAATTAGCTTAAGGGAAAGGTGTAGATAGACAGACAGAGAAAATTTTGATAGTTTTACTTCCCTTCCCCCTTGCTACCTTCTCACCCCCTCAAACATCTCCTTTCCCTCTCCACAAAAAAAACCTACCTTCTTTTTGTCCCCTTAACTCTTATTTTACTCTTTTACTTGTACATATTTTGGTTTTCTAATACTAGAACAACCATGCAGTAGTTAACCTTTGGTGTCTGATTCATTTTGCTAAGCATGATGGTCTTGAAGTGCATTTATTTTCCTGTAAATAACTCAAATTTATCTTTCTTTATGGCAAACTAGCACCCCATTGTGTATATATAACACATCTTCACCCACTCATCTGTTGATGGACATGTAGTTGCTTTCAAGATTATCTATTATGAATTGTGCTGTGATAAGCATGAGTATGTATTTTGATAAGAGGAATTATCAATAGCAAGGAGGAAGTGTATTGTAGCTGTTCCTGGAGTCCATAGTGTGTCAGAGAATAAGAGATAGCAGGATTAGTAGAGGGAGCAAAACCCTTGAGAACCTCAGTAGAGATCTCAGACCCAGTAGGAAGTTATGAAGACAGTTGGCCCTTCAGAATGGGTCTCAATTTGTTCAGAAATGTCAGGCCTTTGTACCTGCCCACTGACCAGTCATTGGTTGACAGCTTTCTTTGATAAAAGGAAGCACAAGGCATTTCCTACAGAGACAGCAGCTAATGACTTTCAGCTGTCATTGCCATCATTCAAAACAGGTCCTTCATTCTAAAAGGTGGATTTGACTGGGATATGACCAGATCAACCATGTGATATATTCTGACTATCATATATTCTTTTATATAAGTGGAATGAAAATATTTATTTATAAGTGAAAAGTAAAAAAAAAATAATAATTGTCTACTTGCCTTAGTTTTCACAGCTTATCAGCAGTACAGTTGAGACGAAGCATATTTTCTGTTAGTTACTACATTTAGACCGTTGCTTTGAAATTGCAGAGATGGCTAAAATATGGTTATGATCTGTATGTTTATAAATCTGAGTGCGTTAAATCTCCAAATGTAAGATTCATGTATTTAAGAAACATTTGCAAAGCATCATTTTTACCTATGAAGTGTGGAAGAGGCCTTGAGAATACAGAGAAAGGAGGACAGTCCTCATTGTTCTGAACTAGCAAAAGCAGGAGGTTGGAAAGCAACAACTAGAAATTGTCAGGTAAACACTGAGATAGAAGAAATAAAGCCGCACGAAATATGGCCACTGTTTCTCACCTCAATTATCCAGTCAGGGCTGATATCCAATCTGGGTTTGATAAAAAGGAGAAAAAATGTCGAACCACACATTGTACTCCACCATGGACTACTGGGCAAGCATGAACCTTTGAAAATTGGGTGTCGGGGCATAGGTCAAGGGTAAGAAGGAAAGAAAGGGAGTCCAGAGTTGATATTGATAGCCACTGATTCCGCAAACCTAATGTTTCTAATGTGTTACTGAAGTTGAAATTCATGTACATAAAAATTAAAATATAAAAGAAGGGGGGAACGTCAATCTAATTCATGAAAAGACTTGAATTAGCAGAATTACAGGTGTAACTAAAGCGCACGAGGGACTGAAAAAAAATCAATCAGGTACAAGAGCTCTGAGGACGATGGGAAGCTTTCTGAGCGGCTTGTATTTGACTTTCAAGACAGATCCTGCCTATAAAGGAGGGCTAGCTGGGAAGGAGCAAGATGATATTTGAGTTTTAGAAAGACCACCATGGGGAATGAGGCTGGAGGTCAATTGAGTGAGATAATCAGCAATGTTCCAGGTGAGATAGAGCAGTCGCCTGAATTTCTCCCTGTTAATTCATGTTCACATTGATTTCTCTTTTTCATTGGGATGGATTAATTAGTTTTGTAGTAGAAAACAGAGAATCAAGAGGCCTCCCGAGGAACTGAAGTAAATAAAAATTCCCTTTGGAAAAAACAAGTGATGGTTGAAGATGTTTCATTTCAATAATCTTCAGAAACTGTAGCCATGAAAGGTTGTGAGAATCGTCAGATTCCTGAAGTCTGAAGGGGGAAAATGATGATAAATTCACAGGTTTGCTTTGGAGCAGGCACACACCAAAAGGTGTCACATTCACACTTGCGAGATGCGAAATACAGAAAGAAAAGGAGATCTCTCTCCTTTCTATGTCAATTTCAATCCATAATCACACTCATTTTATTCTCAGCATTCAGCTTGTACTTACCATCTTTTGTCTGAATTTTCCAGGTGTGAAATTCCTCATGATACAAGACCAAAATGTCAAGAATGGACTGACACTTACCAAGCACATAGATATTCCACTACCAGGCAATTTAATATTATTTACCCAAGTGAATTCCCTCAAAAATGCACAGACCACCAGTATAAATAAACTAGAGCTCAGCGATGGTACCATTTTTCCCAAAGAATGATAGCCAGCTCGTGGGAGAGTGAGGTTTCTGTTAGTCTGAAGTGACCCCAACGCATAAGCCCTGTGCTGATTTTTAAGGTCAAGACTAAGTTATGATTGCCACTGGAGTTCGCTAATTCATTGTCAAGTACACACAGTATTTTTTATTAGAAAATGTTGGTCGGGCATGGGGGTATATGCCTGTCGTTCTCTGGAATGCTGATGCAGGAGAATTGCAAATTCAAGCACAGCCTGGACAGCTTCATAATTCAGTGAGAATGTGTCTCAAAACAAAAAGGCATGAGATGCATCTCAGTGTGAAGGCCCTGGGTTCAATCCCTATCACTGCTGAAAGAAAAAGGGAAAAATTGCAATGAGCAGGAATAGAAAAAAGAGGAAGAGGCGGAAGTGTGAGAAGACAAGAAAAGTTGTAAAACGTGTCAAGAAAGATTAGTATGGAGCAATTCACGTCATGTCTAGATAGTGCTTAAAAGTATAGGTTATGGAGCTCAGCAGATATGCGCCAAGCTATGTTTGAGACTTATTAATCTCTCAAAGACCGTTTCCTCACGCACAAACTGGAATGCTCACAATGTCCACCTCACGAAATTATTTTGAGGAAATAATAGATGATGAACCCAAAGTGTGTGATAAAATATCTGGAAAGTAGTAACTGCCCATCGTCGTAAGATAGTATGTACTACACACAGATTGAGTATCCTTTGTATGAAATGATTGAACCAGAAATACTTTAGATATTAGATATTTTTAATGGAGTATTTGCATTCACTTTACAGGTTTAACATCCCTGTTCTAAAAATTCAAAATCCAGCAACCCCATGAACCCAGTAACAACCCCATTGCTCCACCGAGGAGACAGGAAATTATCTCCACAGGTTAAATGAGATTTATTCTACATATCTTACTACTGAAATGAGAATCAAAGGAGATAGAAGCAATGGAGTACATTGTAAACCTTGAAGTTATGTAAAACATAGGCTTTTTTATTTATTTGGTCTTACACAGTAAAGAGAAAACTGGGGAGAAATGATCATGCACTATTCTACAGTAAGGAGTTATGAGCATGTTTCATCTGAAAGTGACATTATTTTGTTTGTCTTTTTGCAAGAGAATCATTTCTTTACAATGTGTGTCTAGTTTTTGTTAACATTTATAGGGAAAAAAAGAGAGTAAAGAGATGATAATGATGGTCACGGGGATACACAGGATGAAAGGCCAACACACACCTGACTTGGTTACAATTGTGCATATTAAATTAAAGAATCTAAATCATAATGGATGGTGTTAAGTGAATACATGTTTTGTGAGACCAACCATTCCCAGAAACTATTAGAAAAAAAAAACCCAGGAGTCTGCATAAGAAATAGAGGTGAGGTCCCCAAAAAGACCAGTGAGAAGATCAGAAGCCACAGATCTAGCAATTTTTGTTTCCTCTGATACAAGCATACATCCTTATCTCCACCCTTAACACCGTAAGATCACCCATCACATATCCTTGGATAAGAAAGTTATTCTCTGGAGGCTTGCTGTGTTCTATTGTTTTATAAAATATGTGCATATATACATATGCAAGTTTATCATAGTTTTACTCATATGAAAATCTATCATATGAATTTTATTCACAAAACACACAATTCTTCATATTGTATAAACTATACTGTTTATAACAGAAGATTTTCATTGAATTTTTTTGGCAAACTCGTATCCGCAGACAACCTGTGTTTGCAACTGTCCAATGAAAGTAGTTTCAAAGTAAACATCAGCTGCCATTTATGTTGCAAGTAAGAGTGACACAAAAATGACACGTGAAAGCTTCTTGTCCTTATCAGTGATTTTCACAGAAATGAGAGTTATTATTTAACACTAAATGAATAATTTTTATTTTCGTGGTATTCACAAACTAGTGACTATGAGCATAATATCCATTTAAGTTTAATCTTTGTCATCAACCATTTCTCCATGAATATCTTATGTCTAGACAAACAACAATATAATAAACTTAGACATCATTTACAACATTTGTTAATAACTGTGATATAAAAATTCCTGGTCTGGTCTATTTGCAAAACTACAACTTGATCTCACTGAAGATGAAAGTAGAAAACACTGCCCAGTATCACATCAACCCATCATTCTCACTTCATACAGCAAGAATAATCAGAAATAATCTTAAGAAAATATTAGTAAAGTGTAGTAAAATCAGAGTTGATGAGTTTTAAGTATTGCCTGTGTTTTATTATGTACTATTTAATAGTAAGCTCTCATTCCTTAAATTTTTTTTAAAAAAGTAAGGGCTTGTTTAATAACTGTCTCACAAAATCTTTAGAAATTCAGATGTCATGAACTAGTCAAAGATGATTGCAATGTATCACTTCTTGAGATTTTTGATATGGGGTCGGAGGAATAGCTCAGTGATTAAAGTGCTTGTCTAGCAAAGGCACAGGCCTAAATTTAATTCCCCAGCACCACATAAACTACGCGCGGTGGTGCACGTGGGATGCTGTGTCAGGAGACTTGCCATGAGTTCAAGGCCAACATGGGCTACACATGAGTTAAGGATCTGGGCTACAGCATGAGACCCTGTCTCAAAAAAAAAAAGAGTTTTGATATAGAAAGAAAATAATTATATATCAAAAGATTTAAAGAATGAATGCAGAGTACTTGGTACAATGTATTGCGACTTTGAGTGGCTTTTTGTTGGTTCCATGTGCCGTGTTAACTAATTAAGACTAATAATCCTCTTAGGTATTTCTCTGTCATTACACTGAAATCTGTCATTACACTGAAAAGTACCGTTCTGGAATCTTTCCCTATTTTTGACAGAAATTGGTAGATGACTGCACAATTAATATCCAGATCTATTCTCTGCTCTCCAGAGTACACGATTCTGCAGCAACTAGCAGGAAATATCCTTAAAAGACAGTCTCAGAAGCACGTTTTTTCCCCTCATTTACTTCTTTCCACTTTCCACATTAGCTACAGTTTTTAAATTATTTCGGATTGCAGTTCTCCTTAGACCTTTTATTTTTTATTTTTTGCAGATGACGTTGTTATTCCCTTGAGTCTAAACTTTAGGTATATGAAATTAGTCTCAGAAATTAAAACAGGACACCCACATGGATGATTATTTTAAAACCCAAGTTTATTTTTATTACTTATTTCTTTCTTGAGGACACAGGGAGAGAAATGTATAACCAACTCACATAAAATTTGACAGGCTGATATTTTATAGTATTCGCTCGTGGGATTCCAAGTCGCACTGTACTATTTATCACAGCAATCCAGTCCAGGTCCCCCACCAAGAGAGAAGAGCCCAGCACGTTGCGAACCAGCTGCCGTGACCCACGCTATCTTGCGGCCAATAGCGCAGCTGAAATGCAGAGTCTCAGCCCCAGCAGGGAGCTGGGTCACTAAGAGCTTGCACCAACAGTGGTTTCAACGTCAGCACCCATTTGGACGTCTTCTGTCTCTCCTATGCTCAGTTGAGGAACCGGAGATACGGGGTATAAATTTTGAAACTGCCAACTGGCTGCAATCACGGAGCCACCTGTGTGTGTTAGCAGTTGCTGATCTGAGGCAGTTCTTGGCTGAAGGGCTTTGAAAAGTCCACTTTGGAGCAATACGGGGCTGGTTGCTGTTTGTTTGATGAAACATTTACCAGTCGAGGTCAAAAGCCTAGAACAAGGGAGTTGTAGCTGGATCTTTGACGTTTCCAAATTGGAACCAAGCAGCCTATCTTAACACAGCTAAGCCCGACCTCACGGAGGAGGAGCTGTTCCTCTATTCGACAGACTGCTTGATGTTGGCATGAGGAACATGAAGGCAAAACTTTACAGACCTGTGTGGTAAAAGGAATGGATTTGGAAGCAACAAATTAAAGCCCAAGTGTGTGTGAGAATTGTCACGGTGAGAAGGACGCCTGGAATGTAGGGTGTCGTGAAAAGCCGTGGAGAGAGGAGAGAATGGAACCCTAGCGGCTGCGGTGAGGTTACCCTACTTGGAAATGATGGAAATTTCTGAATTTGAAAATCAACCCCCAGAGCCACACTCGTGATGAGGGATGCGGACAGAGTAGTTGAATTAGGCACAGCAGGACATTTAAAGTTTCCATGTTTGAGTACGCTTGCTGGTCACCGTCTGCAGGATTGCTTTACTTCCCCGGCTGGTGTCTTTGGACAGGACCTCAGGTCTGGGGAGAGGAAGGTAAAAGATGGATGCTTTTACCGGAGGACAACCTCAGCGTGGATGAAGAGGATGGATCAGCAGAGACCCAGGAGGCGAAGCAGGCTTTTCCCAAGAGGTGCCTCTGCAGCGCAAGGACGTCTGAGAAAGTCCTCCCATCTCTGTCGTTCACGTCCCAGGAAGGGCCGCTCTGTCTCGGTCTTCCACCATCCTGATGCCCTAACCTTGAGCTACACCTCATCTCTGACTTCCTTGCGGTATCCTGGATTTCTGGTCCTGCTGCTGTTGCACTTTCACTCAGATATGAGGAGGCAGCTAATCGTCACAGCATCTAAACTCGACTAGCGTTCATTTTTATTTCCTCTTTCCTCTGTGCTAGCTCTGGCAGCTTGGAGGCTCTTTGCTGCCATCCATCTCATGCCCTTGGCTCCGTGTGTAACAAGAGTTGTTTTCAGATCAGGAATCGCTGCTTGGAGAAGTGTTAGCCAGACCAAGTCACCGGAGCCACATAGAGGTGAAAAGAACAGGCCTAAGGGTTCATTCTCAACAAGCAAGTTGGTTAATCTCAAAAGGCCTCAGTTTCTGCCCCCAAAGAGAAATTATTGGGCAATGGATTTCAAACTTTTCTCCTTTCTGACACCTTCACTTAGGTGGAATCTGATCCAGGGTTCAATATGTTTTCATAAGTCACAATGAGCACATCTCTGTGATGCCCCTGGAAGTCTCCCAGCATTATCCTCTGAAAAACATACATATATATTTTGTACTGGGGATCGAACCATGGTCCTTCCACTGAGCTACAATAGCTGGCCCATTATTTTTGTTCCTTTTTTGTCTTTCTTTTTTCTTTTCTATTCTTCTCTTTCTTTCTTTCTTTCTTTCTTTCTTTCTTTCTTTCTTTCTTTTTTTAGTGTCTTGCTAAGCTACCAAATTGTTTGGGCTGGGCTCAAACTTGTAACCCGCCCACCTCAGCCGGCCAGAGTGCTGGCAGTATAGGTGTCTGCCACTCTACCTATCTACCTTTCAACATATCTTTGCAGAGCTCTGAAGCTCCCAGAAACATAGGATGAAGACTAGAGACTGAAGTGATCTCTAGATGTTTTTACACCATGAATATTCATGATTTCGTGGAGAACACTGCAGAAGCGGAGACTTCAGCTAAGTCTTCCAATCTTGCAGTTGCTCCTGCCCGTGTTCTTCTTTGTCCCTCTCTGCTGCCTCCAGTTATATGCCCACCCACACTGCACTCACGCAAGTGGGGTTGATGACTACCAAGCTTTCATTTTGATAAGACATGTCACTGAGCCACACAGCCTAGTCTTGATTTAGGAACTGTGATTGCGACTTTGGGTTCCCACTCTAGATTTACAACTAGGAGCTCTGTGTTTGTCGTCCCCTGGGACTTATCCTCCTGGATTTAGTGTTGCTACCTTCCCTTTGATCGGAGAAACTCTTGCCTCCCTCCCTTCTTCTCTGTGTACCAAGCTTCTTTGGGGTTACTTTGTTTTGCGCACCATGGCTTTCTTCTACTTTCTAAAGCTGAAATTCCTCTGCTTTCTGGTCTTATAGATGTTGTTTTCTCTTCGTGGAGCACACTTCTTTCAATTTTTCACCAACGTTTGACTCCAACATTCAAAGTCCAGTCTCTTTCCTAAGAGAGTCATCTTTGACATTTTTGTCCATATCTGTCGTTCACATTTGTAGTCAAATTTAGCTCTTGCCTATGACCTTTAACCCAACTGTAACCTTATAGTTTACAAATTCGCTATTGTAAGTCATCTGTTAGATTATTTGATAGGTATTTAGTTTCATCATTAGACCACAGTCTTGAAAACTGTAGCTCCTGGGCCTAATTTAGACAAAATTGCAATTTTACCAGAACACAGCTACACTCATTCATTTGTATCTTGCCTGTGGCTGCTTTCACGCGGTAATGATAGAATTAAATATTTTCAGCAGAGGTTGTATGGCCTGAACATTTAAAATGCCTGGCTGTCTACAGCAAAGCTTTGCCAATCATTGTCCAAGACCATGAACTCCACAAAAAGAGGGACCATGCCCATTTTTCCCATTGGTTTCTTCTGCTGTTGCTAGCACAGTTCCCGACATATATTCCCATTTCAATAAATATACATATCTAATGAAGTCAATGAGCGATAAGCCCTTTCTTAGGTGTATGTGTAGAATGTAGTCAGGATAACATAGTAAAAAATTTTTAACAAAAAATCTGAGAAAGAATACCCTATTTAGCATGTTAGATTCTTCACACTTGTCAAAATAAAATTTTTAAAAATACTGGAGAATGTTTAATACATTTGGAGATTTGACATTGGACTGATCAAAATAGCAAACCCATTGCAGAGTTAACCAGACAATCCTGATTGGAACAATGGCTTAAAGCAGTCATGTTCTTGCAGGAGCCAATGTCCTCAAATTGCCAACCAACTATTTAACCTTTCTAAATGAGGCATGTAACTCAGAGGTGCCATTTTTTAATACTATTACAAAACACTAGTTGTTCCTTGTTGATCTGAAAGTAGTTTATCCTCCACACAAATGGCCCCTATCTGTAACCCTATTAATTTTGTTTTGTTTTGTTTTGGTTTTGGTTTTTTGGGGTTTTTTTGTTTGGTTGTTTGGTTTTTTTTTTGCTATTCTGTGTGCAGGCATGAATTTTTCTTCCAGGAACAAAATGCTGTATGGATCACTTTCTTTGCAGACAATCTCTAGCTTCTGCCCACAGGTTAACATACTGAATGCTACACATACACACGCATATACTCAAAAGAGAGCATTTTGCTTTGTTTTCAACTTGGTTCAAGCTTCTATTTTTTACAGGGTTAGGAGACAAGTATCTGTACACAGATTGAAGTTGGGACAAGGCAGGGGCTTTTGCGGGTGTATTGACAGGTTCCTGCCACACCCTGGACCTTTCCCAGCAGCGTCAGTAAGTTACAATGGCAATGAAGAGCTGAGCGTTTTCTGTATTCTAGGAAGCTGCCTGCATACAGGAGAAGTGTGGCCCTGCTTTCAAATGGGAGGCACGTTTAATAGCTGTGGAAGCCAGCCCTGAGAACCGGAGGCCATTAGATCAGGAAGCAGCTGTCTGGCAGTCCTCGCTCCCATTGCATAGCAGCCGTTCCTGAGACGTGACTGTCGCTGCTGAGCTATTTCTCAGGGCCTCGTTCATCTGGCACATTAGACAGAGCCAGTCCCAGCTTGGCATGTCTCAAAAGGCAGATCTGTACCTCACAGATTAGCACGCCCGCTTATCTCCATTCCAAACCTGTTTCCCTGCCGTCACTGTGTTGCTGCAAGTGAGTGGTCCTGTCTGTGGCACCATTTCTTTACCGGTGAAAGTAGAGGAAGTAGTCGTGCCTGAAAAGAAAGTGATTAACGCACCACTGGGCATACAGTAAGCGCTCAATAAGCTTGAGCTATCTTTATCAGCTTCGATATAGAAATTCTAGGACAACATTCTTCCCTAGTGGGAAAGCTTCTGAGAATGTTTTCTATTCATATCTGTGCTTATTTACATTCTCATTGATATGCTAATCTAATTGTTCAACAAAATGCAATTGCTCCCAAATAATGACATCTCAGCCTCAGTCTTTGCTGAACTACCCTCCAACAAAATCCTTGGTCCTAAAACTCTCTGTGGTTCAGCTTTTATGCTACAATGTTACCTTCCTTTGCACTAAAAAAAGAGCAAAATAACGGATATTTGTTGTTAAATATCAATATGTTGAATTTAAGTGATTGCATTCTGATGATTGATTTATTTAGATCTCATGATATGCTAATGAAATCTATTTTGCAATCTCTGACATGTGAATAAAATGGGCCTCGGAGAGGTAAGACTTTTTTTTTCTAAGGTTTATGACAAAGGTAGAAATCTAGCCCTTGTCTTCCGGTCTATTTCCCCCAGCTTGCTTGTTTACATTGCCTGAGGAAATTGTAGCTTCTCGTGGATATTGCGTGTTTCACCATGACAGCGACATACAAGCAGGGGCAGGACATATTTAGTTTGTCTAGCAACTCGATAGTTATTTGTAGTTGCCTTGGCAGGTCCTGTGGCTATCACAATCATTCTTAGCTTAGAGCTAGACATGTGGATCTCCTGAAGTAGCAAACATTGGACAATTCAAAACTCAAACTAGTGTGAAATCCCCCAGCTACTTCTTTCTCTCTTTTTCAGTGTCCTGTCCTTTCCAGTCAGCATCTCCAGTGAGTTTTCTGCCGCTAGAGTGTAGGTAAGAGAGCCACCCTTCACCCACCTCATCCTGGATTTGGCTATGCGAGCAGAAGCACTAACAGGATTTCACAACATTCTCCAAAAATCCTCTTCTCAGAATTTTCTCTCTTTATAACTCCTTCAAGGTTTTATAGCTTCCAAAAGGATTAGGGAACTCTGCTGCAAAAGCCCCAGAACTATGCAGAGAGCAGATAGTTCTAGATCCTTCCTTTTTCTTCCTTACTTTCTTTCTTTCTTTCTTTCTTTCTTTCTTTCTTTCTTTCTTTCAAGATACTGAAGGTCTTTACACTGAACTACACCTCTATCCCATTCCTTGGAGATAAGGCCCTACCAAGTTGCTAAATGGCCCAGATTTGGCTCGCATAAGTAATCATCTTGCCTCAGCCAGCCAGCATGTTGGAATTACAGATGTGCACCACCAACACCTGGTTTGAGAGTGTGCGTCTTGCCTCACAACTTGATGTGGGTGTTTTGTATCCTGGGGTCTAGTTAAGATAATCAATTTTAACATCATAGAAATATGCACCGTTGATAGGTAAGTTTTGTTATTTGACTTGTACTTGGACACAAGAATCAGCTGTGTTAGGACTTTGAGATGTTTTTCATCACGTGTGGAAGGGTCACAGGGCAGCTCAGCGGAGATCCTCATACTTGAGGAACCATGCATTGAGCTTGCTCTAGAGACCACTTATTCAAATACTAAAGTGGAGATATTTGGGGCTGAAAAAATATTTGTGTGTCAATTTCTAATCCAGGCCTCTTAATTGAAATAAATGGCCAGCTGGAGAGGAAGGCAGGTAATGAGAGACTCTTCCAAGTGTACACAGGTGAGTCTCTACCTTTTCATAAAGAACTGGATGTGTACAACCCTGTTGCTTTATCCATGTTAGGTGACAAACTAAGTCTGTTGCACTAAAGCAAATGGACGGAGCACACTCAGGCAGAGAACTATAAAGGCTCAAAATTCTTTGTATTATGTAAAAGGCACATCACCAACAGAAAACCCGAGCCCTTGAGCAGATAGATCTGCAGGATAGCATGCCGGCAGTTCTCCCAAATGGTGAAGGTAAAGTAAGAAGAGAAAATCTTGGCCAAGATTAACATTTGTAGAATATGGAATACACTCACTGGAACCCTCTGAACAATCTGGGAGCACCTGGAAAGACTGCAAGGTTCATCGCATTCTTCAAATGTGGCTGTGACCATTGACGGGATTATGTCAACTTGCGGGGATCGGGAACACATAGGGATTAGGGTTTGTGAACCACGCCTAGACTGGGAATCAAGAACTGGCCTGGATTAGAGTGTGAGTGCTTTGTGGGCTGGCCAATGAGAGAAGAGCACCCTCCCAGATGTGGGAGGGCCAACTGGAAGTCTAACGATATAAAAGGAAGGAAGAGCGAACCCTGTTACAACTTCTTCCTCTAGGAAAGCTCTGATCTTTGTAATTGTCTGTGGACACCGACTTGCTACACACCGCAGATCTTCATCACATATTTGCTCCAGTCTTGACTTGTGCCTGTCTGCCTGTTGCTGCTCTTCAGTCACTGATCTTTAGACTTTGGTCTTCACCCGAGATCTGCAGCAGACTCTCACCTAACTGGCTGTCCCACAGTCCTGGACAGAAGATCTACTTTACGGCTGAGCAGCCATCTTGGACTATCTCTATCCTTTAATCTCTAAGCCTTCCTAGTAGACCCTTTTGTGATAAAATCTGTAAATTCTGTCTTCGAAAGAACCCAGACTAATACAGTGACTGATTTGAGCTATTTATTAGAAGGACACCACTACACCAAGGCTGAAGCACTGGAGGCTGAGGTAAGTAAGGAGGAAACTTATTCACCATTTTCTCCCCTCTGCTCCTCTCCAACTCCAGCCCTCCCCCCCACCACCACCCCTTGCTTCCATGGAGGGTCACCTGCATGGCAGGTAGGGAGAGAACAGGAATCCACCAGAAATGCTCATAGTCCCTCTTCCTTCTTCTTTTGCTTGCCAAGGAACCAGAAGAAACCTTACCACCTTTTCTGGTCTGGCCTCAGGATGGCTCTTCTAACCCATAAGAACTTGAAGGAGTTCCTCCAGGGAGCAGAGGCTGCTCTTTGAAGTCACCATTCAAAAGAGGACACAATAAATAGTTCTACCTCTGGTAAGTTTGTCCTGGTGGGTTCAGTACCCGCCCCCCCCCAAAAAAAAAACCCTCTGAATTGGAGGGACCAGTTCATCTGGGTACAGCATCAATTTCTACTCAAGTGTGAACATGCTCCATGTTCCGTTCTGTTCTTTGGGTTTGTTGCTTGGTTTTCTGGATTCACTTAAGCCTGTAAGTTGAGTGAATACTATTGTGAGGTGTTGATTGAGTCAGAGGTAGAAATCTACAGGCTGAGATGGAGGCCAGTGCTGCCACCAGACTCCTCTCAATCTCACCAACACTTTTATTTGGTTAGGATTGAAGTCATACAGTCTGTTAAGGATTGAATGTGTACCCTAGAATACATACGTTGGCAACTTAATTGTTGATGTCATATATTAATGGCATCCTGAGGTAAGCCATTTGGAAGTAAGATCCATTCAGGAATTAATTTGTTATGAACAAAGAGATTGTCTTATAAAAGCAAGCTCTCTTTGGCATGTTTGCACCCTGTCTTCGTGTGATGCCTTGTGTCATCTTGAGACCCTGTATAAAAACCCTGTTTAAAGTCCCCTATAACAATAAGGCCCTCATTAGACACATCTTGTTGAAATTTGGCTCTCCGGACTCAAAAACTGTAAGAAAGACGTTTCTCTTAGGCTGAGGGCATAGCTCAGTGGTTAAAGCACTCAACTAGCATGTGCAAACCCCTAGGTTTTATTTCCCAGTACCACACAAAAAATAGAGGTACAGTGTGCAATGCATCTGGCACTTGGGATTCTGAGACAGAAGGATTGTTTTGAATTCAAGGTGAGGCTGGGATACATGGTCAATTCTGAGCCAGCCTGAACCACAGAGTGAGACCTTATCTCAAAAAAAGAAAGAAAGAAAAACACTTTTTCTTTGTTAATTAACCAAATTACTCATTTTTCTATATTTAACGTCTGAGGGGGAAAAGTCTACTGGGACAAAAGGAACCCTTGGAGACAAAGCCCTGGCGTCCTTGGGGTTTGGGACCCCACCACAGTGGTACCGGCAGGACTTAGAAGCCCAAGTACACAAGGGGAAGATCTTTGTACCATTTTGCACGCTCCTCTTACTTACACATCCAGTTCACCCTAGAATTGCAAGCCAACTGCTTTGCAAATAGTGTGATGGTTTAGATATGGAGTGTCCCCTAGGGTTGGGAGGTGGGGCCTAGCTGGAAGGGGTGGGTGCCTGGGGTTTGACCTGAAGGCCTGTGTGCTGGTTCTCTCCCTCCCCTCAGTCTCTCTCTTCCACCATACTTTAAATATCTCTGCCCCAGAAACTCCAGTTCCAGCCCTACCATGTGATTCCAACATTTTCCAGCTGCCCATCCATGAACGGATGAAGATCTTCTGAAACTGTAAGCTAAAATATATCTTTCTTTCCTAAGTTGTGGATATTGGGTATTGTGTGACAGTGATGAAGAAATAACCAAGACAAATGGAACAGAAATGCACCAGGAAGGCCCAGAGTCCCCATTCCTCTGCTCCTGCACACCAAGGAACCTGGAGGCAGACGGTTGCTTTCTTTCCTGGTCTGTCCACATGATGGCTCTTCCAATGTGCCGGCACCTGACCAAGGGCCTTGGCCACACCACCACACTGACTCTAGGCCTGGGCCGTGGATAGAAAGAGAAGACTTCTACAGCAGGATTCTGAAAGAGCTGCAGTTTTCCCAAAAGAGTTCATTTAAAGCAAGCACGAAAAATACAGCAAAAAAACATGTGATATGAGCAACTCAGAAAAGAAATAATTTTAAAGAAACATAAAGGAGAAATGACAGAAAACAAGGAAGTAGACTTTGTGATGGTGGTGATGGGGGAGAAGGGAAGGAGGAAAAGAAAAAATGTGATTATGTATATGCACCGATTCCCCAAGGTGAATATATTCATTGTATGCTGCTAATATATAATATTAAAAAATAAAAAACCTCCCCTTGTGTAATTTTTTCCTAGAAAAAAATACAGAAAAAAAATAATCATGAGAAAAAAACATGAGAACAAGTGATAGCTATTGCATTGCCTTCAGGATCCAAAGCTTGAAGAAGTCAGAGCAAAACAGAAATATTTGCAAGGTCGATGTGGAAGGGCTAACTCTCATGAAGCTCGTCCTCCTCTCCAGTCCATATGTGCTTGTGCCTTCCAGCATCCTCTCCCAGGTCAGCTCAATGGGACACTTCCATGTTTTGCACTCACCTGTTCCTTCTCTAATTTCTGGGTACATAATACTTTGTCTACTCCTGTGTTTCCTTTCATTAACCAGCACCCTGGGAACTTTCTGCCTTCCTCCCAAGCAAAGTGGGTTCCCATCTTTCCTTTCAATTAAGGTTGCAGCTTAAGAGTGTCATGCGTTGGCTTTTCCAGAGGTAGGATCTTCTGCAGAGGACAGGGTATTTGTAAAAGGTTGCCTGGAGCAGATGAATAGTTATCGGGAGCCCAAAGGAAGGGGTGATGAGAGTTGGGCTGCGAGTAACCAGGGCTGTTGCAGTTTCACGCTGGCCCCATGCTGGTTGATTGATGGACACTCTCTGCGGATCCATGAAGTAGACCTTCAATGGCGGCTTGGAGCAATGTAATTCTTGTCCCAGCTTGAAATCAATTTTCATTTAACAAAGAGTCTAAAAACAACAGTTGACTAAGCTCTTCCTTGTCTGTCTGATAAAACAAGAAATACCACAACTCACCTTATTTTCTTATGTATTTAAATTGTCCTCTCCTCTCTCTTTATTTCCTTTCTTCTTTCTTCTTTTTCCTTCATAATAATCAGCTTGGCGCAGCCTGTTTCTGCCCCTAAGGGACTCTTAGAGCAACTAGGAAATTGTAATTTAAGAATCATCCAATTCAAACTGTAGTCATTTCACTCAACTTAAATAAAATCTTTCCAGCATTACATGTTATAATTATGTCACCATATGCTATATAATTCAAATTAGATGATGATTACATGCCATATATTCACATTGATTGTATAACTACACATAACCATATGTTTATATGTGGATTTAATTACAGTCTTTAAAACTCCTATCAAAAAAGGTGTGTGTGTGTGTGTGTGTGTGAGACAATGTTTTTAAAGACGAACCACAGCAAAGAAAAGCATGTTCAAATAAATAACATAAAATTGAGCATATGAAGGAGATGTAAGTAATTGGAATGGGCTTTTAAGTTAACATCTGTTTGGTTACCCTAGATTCATGTTTTGTTTGTAAATATCATATTAAAATATTATGAAAATACAAAATAATCAGGTGGATCATCTACAGTCTCATCTTCATGACATGACATGTCTGTTTTTGACAATTTGCTCAGATTCACATACATTTGTGAGCATCCATGGCTAGAACAACTCACAGAATTTTAGCTCTCTACATTGATGTGTTCTTTATAAGGGAACTTTTTGTTTGTTTGTTTGTTTGTTTGTTTGTTTTTGCACTCTTTGCTTTATGCTCACCCATTCAAGTAACACCAAGAACATCATGATGCATTGATTGAAAACGCTGATAAAAAAAGACTGCCTGGGTCTGGAATGCCAGCTCTGAGCTCTGCAACTCGCTGGCTTCATGAACTTGATTAATAGGCTTCATTCATTTGTGCCTCAATAGCTTCATCTGTAAAATGGCAGTAGCATCTGCCCCCTAATGTGGCTATGTAAGTTACACACACACACACACACACACACACACACACACACACACACACTAAGAGGGTTTAATGGAATGGCACATCCTAGAAGGTTAACAAAAGTTAAGCACTGTTGCCTTTGCAGTGGGATCTTTAGCAGGTTGGAAACCATGGTGTAAGTGAGCCTTTTCTCAGTCAGCGGCTCTGGTGGTTAATTTTGATTGTCATCTCATCTGACTTAGAGAAGCATAGAAGATTAGTGAAACATAGTTTACTAGTGTGTGAGTGGTTCATGAAGGCCTGGCCTTGGGACTTCATCAGATCTCTACCATTTTTCTACCCACTGCTTCTCCCATTCTCTGCTCCCAGATGCCGTGAGTCGAGTAGCTTGGCTCTGCTCTTCCGACCTGAAGTGTTTGCCTTAGAGCCAGCTCACCGTGGACTGAAACCTTTGAAATCACACACCAAAAATAAATTCATTCTCTTTTGAGATATGTATGTATGGTCTTTTCTTGAAGCAACTTAAAGCACACTAATACAGTGACAATACTAACATCAATTTTTGTTGCATTTACTACTTTGTAGATAAGTATTTTTGAGCACACAACTTTTTTTAAAAAAAATTTCAAGGTAAATTATCAACTGAGCATCAAAAATGCAACCATGTAAAGCTCTTCCAATGTTCTTATCTCAACACAGAAGCTGGCTTAAAAAAACACAACTCAGCCTAGGATAATCATTGAAAGAAAAGAAATCTTTCATGTATATTTTGTAAAGTATTCTCAACAAGCAACAAAATTGCGCACTTTCTTTTAATAGACCTTTATTTACCCCTTCAAACATGCGCGTGTACACACACACACACACACACACACACACACACACCTCCATTTAATCTATAGTCTTTCCATTCACCTACTGCCCAGATCACTCATTCCACAAAAGACTGTGCTATCTCTTTCTCCATTCGAGGCTATAACTTTCTTGTATTTCTACATTTAGCTATTGCCTTGTTTGCATTGAGCAGGAACTCAGGAGTTGATCTACAGAGGCAGAGATATATGTGAGGATACGGAAGGGGTGGGAGAGGCCGAGGAGGAGGCAAGGCTACTCTTTGCAATACAGGGGTAAATATAATAGGAGCACTCATTAATTTGCATATTATATATCCATTCCTACCAATCAGCAGTGTGTGTTCATCAATACCTATCTCTATAAATTTGTATCTGTAACCATATCTGTAGCTATACCTAGATCGAGCAGATAAAACATAAATAGACTGTACTTGGTTTTCTGCATCTCTGAATTATTTTTCTAAGGTCTTCTGCCAAGTTTGCAAATCACTAGAAGTCATAATTCGTAACATAATCCACGTGTGCTGAGTCAGCATTATCAGTGATCATCAGGCACAGGGCGCTGGCTCTCCCAGACGCTCTCTAAGCGTCATACCTATTTCTTGACTTCTGTCCTTTGGGTTTCTCAGGTAGTTATCTTATTTTTTTCTTGAAGAAACTTAAAGAGTTTAAAATGGAAAACTCTGCTTGCAAACTCACAAAGGTTCTTATGATGCCATTAGGAAGGGCAGATATAGGCACACAGCACCTCCAGGATAAAGTCTGCAAAACCACGGGTATTAAAAAGAGAGAGAAAGACAGACATTGGTGTGACCTTGGCCATGAAGATTGCTCTGTCACACTGCACACGAAGTCAGTGGCAAAAGAAGCACCTGCTAGTAGTGGAATAATCGGGGACAGGCTCGTATGGTTTAGAGTCAAACCTGAGCAACAAGAAGAAATCAACATTTCTGTCATGGGGACAAAATGGCCCAATCCCATGATGCAAAGAGTGAACCAATAACCACAAGAAGCCACTGAGAAATTAAAATTTAGGTAATGTTACAGAATAATTGCCTTCAATCTTTACCTTAAATTTAATAAATTAAATTTAATAATGAATTATGTAATTTAAATTAATAGCCATAGTTGGTTAGTGATTACTCTATTGAATAGCACCAGATTTCTGTTAGAAGACTTAAATGCATTTAGTTTTGTATTTGTGTTTTTGATTCAGCCAAGCACCATTCATATCTTGAATGTTGCTAATTCTTGAATGTATAACATAACACCTTGCGTATAATAGATATTCTGTTAAAATATTAAGTAAATTATTTGAAGCAAAAACGGAGACATGCCAGCTCCTTTATATATGGATGTAAAAAGATCCACAACTCTGAAGAGAAAAGACAAAGTTTGCTACTCGGCTGTCTTAATCACTCGTAGGGGACACATGAGAAAATTATGGGTAGATATTTGTGATGATATTTTCTATCAAGCCTGGGTTGAAGTTAAAGAGTCCAGCTTCCTGTATACATCTTAAGAGAACAGGCATCATTTTTTTCTCAATTCACTTGCTCCCTGTCTTAGGAAATATTTTCTATCTTTAAATGGTGAGGATTTTTTTTTTTTTTTTTGAGACAGGGTCCTGCTCTGTTGCCCAAGCTGGTCTTGAAGTCACTAAGTAGCCCACCCTGACCTTAGACTCACTGTAATTCTCCTGCTTCAGCCTCCCTCCTGGGATTCCAGGCATGTGCCACCCAGGCTGGCTTTATGTGGTGCTCGGGAATTGAACTCAGGGCCTCACATTTCCTCCAGCCCCTAAACGGAGATGTTTTAAATATATATAACTAAGGTGATTCTTCGAAATGTTTATGTTTTATTCAGTGACTATTCTGTTGTTCTTTTCAAATAAGAGGAATTAGAGAGGGCATACCAAAAGAACCCCTCATATCATCAACTCCTGTCAATAAATGGTTAAACTGTATCCCAGTAAGCCTGTCGTTGGCTTCTTCACATTTGCAGCCCAGGTCAGCTCTATAGTTACGCTTTCCAAACTGCGTACGATGATGCTCGTACATTTCTATGAAGAGTGAATGGCTGTTCATTGTAATTATTCCCATGCAATGCTTCTTTCATTCTTTAGCAGGAATCGTTTTGTTGTTGCTTTGACTCGTTGTCCGGATTTGACACTTAGTGTCCTGTTTGCTTTGTCACGTCTTTTTCTTGAATTCTTGGAACTGGTTCTGAGGGCATAAATGAATTGTTTATCCGCTTAGGTATAAAGAGTAATTGCTTTTGGCACCTCGTTTGCACTATTGTCAGACCCAATCACATTACAGCCTTGCCTTTCTATTTGGTCTGTACACTGGAAAAATATGTGGCTGTCCTCTGCTTGGCCAGCTCACAGCTTTAGGGTGGCCTATTCCAAAATTATATTCCAAATATATTTGATAATGCAAGATCTTCCCTTGTTTCAGTCTCAGAACTACATGTTTGGACCTTATGACTCGAAGACCTGTTGTCACTAAAAGTGTACCAAAAGGATGAGCAAGCTTCACAGGTACCTTTCACAGCTCTAAAAAAGTACAACCAGAACCCAATAACCTTCAGAAAGGAAGACACATGGTTTCTTTGATGTTAGATCATTGACCCCAAGTCCCCTAGAGAAATGCCCACAATATGTAGCTTCGCCTAGATCGAGATTGAGATACAGGCTTCAAAGCTGACTTATTTGGGATTGAATCCTGGCTCCACTAATATATACATATATATGAAAAATGAGGGACAAGATGGTTTAGCTCTGTTTGACTTTGTTAGTTGTCTCATTGTTAAATGACAGTAAGAATGGTACTGTGTCTGTATTATAGCTGAAAGGGTTCCATGAGCTACAACAATGAAAGAGCTTAGACAGGAGATGACTCATTGTGATGGTTGGGTCTTAAATACCTCCAAAATTTATGTTTTGAAGCCTTTTTTCACTTTTGTATTACAATTGGAAGATGGTAGAATGCTATTGTGGTTCGGATCTGGGGTGTCCCTCCAAAGTATCATATATTTGGATGTTATGGATTATCTATGAAACCATGTGTTGTTATGAGGTGGGGGCCTGATCTAGAGGGGTGGCGTAAGGGTATGTGGTAGAACATAGGTATGTGGTGGTTTATAGATTACAAGCATGTGGTGGATTACAAGCTTAAAACTAGAAGGGATGGAACACTGATCCTGGACCTAAAAGGGACAGATTGCTGGGACAGGACATGGAAGGGTATATGCTACCACTTTGCATACTCCTACACTCAGCTTCCTGTTTGCAATGCCACGAGGAACTTCCTCCATCTCCACATCCACCATATGCTTCTACTGCTGCTAGCCACCCATGAGTGGACTATGACCTTCTGAAACTGTGAGATAAAACAAAGTTTTCCTGACCTGATTTGTGTATGTTGGGTATTTTGTCACAGCAATGAAAATTTAACGAAGACAAATCCCAAAGCAGGGAGGCCTAGCAGACACTGGAAATGTGTTGTGTGCTTGAGAAGAACACTGGGATCCTTGCCCTTCCTATCTCTCTATCTCCCTCCTCATCACCATGAAGCAACTTCTTCAATGCTCCTCATGATATCGTTACTGTCTTGCCACAGACCCAAAACAAAGGGGCCAATAGACCATGGACTAAACCCCCTGAAATTGTGAGCCAAAATAAATTTTTCCTCCTTTTAAGCTAATTGTCTCAAACTCTTTGTGTTAACAATGAAAATCAGACATACATAACAAATTCTCAATAAATATAACTATTGCTTATCTTAGTTTTTGGTTTTCACAACTTAAAGAACTAAATAACAATGAGTTATCACTTCTTATGAGTTTGTGAGTTGGATTAGTAGATTTCTTGCTGGCCTGACAGAGTGTTAGGACAGAAAACCCTCTCAGTTACGGGTTAGGCCTCTCTTCATGTGTCACATTCTGATTCTTTCTTCTTTCTTTCTTTCTTTCTTTCTTTGTTTCATTCTTTTTTCTTTCTTCTTTTTGTATTGGGGATATAACCAAGGACTCTCATATTGAGGTATATCCCCACTCCCATTTTAAAATTTTGGGACAGAATCTGACTAAGTTGCTAAAGAGCACAGGCAGGAATCAATCTTTCAGTCATATTTCAGCCTTCCAGAGTGCTGAGATTACAGTCCCACAACATCAGGCCTGGTCCGTGTGTAGTAATTTCTTCTGGATTTCTTATCAGCAAGGTTGTCTGAATATCTATTATATGACAACAGAATGTAAATAATTTTCTAAGTTTCAAGTTTAAGAGTAATCCACAATTTCCTGAAACATAGAACTTAGTTTAACAAATCTCAAGAGAAGCCCACATTTATGAGAAGGAGAAATATCCCTTTCTTTCTGGAAGAAGAGACAAGATCACATTGAAGAAAGGTACGAATAAGGGAGAGTAGAATTATTGCAACTGTGTTTATAAATAATCTACCAAAACATCAGATGCTCCCAAGTCTCTGTTATTTATGTATCCTCACAAGTACACAGGGAATTGAAAATGAAGGCCAGCTAATAGAGGGAAACCCCACTACCCTCTATGATTCCCATCGTCCAGCCTCCCTTCCTGCACATGCTATTTATATCCCAGCCTTTGTTGTTTTCCATAGTTCTCTATTTCTCACCAATAACGAGCAACCTCACATCCTCGTGCTGTGAGCAGGAATGAGACTCACACAGAGGTGACTTTGCTAATGTAGGCACAAGACTCATCATATTAATAGTGTCTGATTTATGTATGTTTCCTACTTTCATTTGTTTTCTGATGGAGATTTTTTTGCAAGTCTAGAAGTAATACCAGGAAAAAAAATTAACACAGTCGGAAAATGGGACCATACCCATACTTTACATGTAGCAGAGAGGTAGCATAGGGATCTAAAACTGGCTCAACCAAGTGTATAGCTGGATTGTGAGAGTCAAGCATCACTCATGATCTCCTGTTTCTTGTATGTCCCTGATTCAGTGCCGCCACAAGATTTCTGCTGCTTGGACATTAGAGTAATGATGGGTCATGTATGGTTTCACAGTGATACTATGATTCAGCTACCTCCGTTGCAGTCAAGAACAAGTGCACCATTTAAGCTAATAATATTAGAATACACATAGAACTTTTGATCTTCAAACCTCTCTAAAGGCATTAGCAAATTAATTTTCCCAGAACTCTTAGGAAGCAGGTAATTATTTTTACAGCTGGGGAGACAGAATCTGATGATGTATTGACTGCCCAATGCTGCCCAATGAAGCGATGCCAGCCAGAGGTCTGGTCCACCCCTTGTCTCTTCTGGTTCCCCAGTGCATCCATCACAGGACTCTCAAATGTCCCCAGATCATTATGATTAGATTTAATCTCACCAGCACTTATAGGAAATATTTATTATGGACTCTACAAATCTTTATAGTTTATTTGGATGGAGAAAGGAAGAGGAAAAAGAACATATAGTTTCTGATATTTAAACATCATTATTTACTCAAATCAACCAGATAGAGAGAGAGAAATGTCTAGCTTGGGCAAAGGACGGGGGTCACTGGGTGGTGGTGGGGAACCTGGAATGTCTTGCTGTGGTGGAAAGAAATGAAGTACACAGAGATTCCTGGAGACATGTCTGAGACAAAAGGGCCTGAGCCAAAGGAATTTCACATGGCCAGATCAAGATAACATGAGCATAAACTGTAATAGAGCTAAGATGGGACATATCCTATCAAACAGAAAAGAATAAAGTCCGTGGTGATACAGAAAGACAATGAGGTGGAAGGGGAGTTCTTCTCTATGAAGAATGCTGGGCAATAAAGCTAGAGAGTAAATGACAAAGTTAAACAACAGACTATTTATTAGAGGATAGCGTGCTCACTTAAGATCAAAATACCATCCTTTAGATTACTCGTTACATATACAAAAACCAGATTGTCTTAGTCCATTTGGACGACTGTAGCCAACGTGAAGTCAGGGTAAGCTACAAACAACAGCAAAAATGCTTCTCACTGGTCTGGAAGCTGGGAAGCCCGAGAGTGAGGAGCCAGCAGCTCAGTGTTCAGTGACGGCCACTTCCGTGTGCGTGCCTTCCCTTTGGCATTTTGCTGTCAAGTGGTAGAAGGCAGCTAGCAACCTTCTTTTTTATGAGGCAGTTTTCAATCCTCATAATCCTCCAAAGGTCCTGCCTGCTAAAACCATCACCTTGAGAATTAAAATTCCAACAGATGAATTTGGAGATGATACTAATATTCAGATCAGAGCGACTATATTTACCGTGGTGAAATCAGGGCAAATATTTACAGACACTAAGTAAACTATGCAGCCACACAAAATAGCAAGACAAAATCATGTCATGTGCCCTCTGGCTGCAATGGAAAATTCAGCGTCACCTATGTTGCGTATTTTTATGGCTTCACGGAAACATAACTTACATACCGTAAGATTCGTTGATTTAATTTCTCTTGGATGGAATGCTGGGAGATGGATATTGGATCGTATATGTTTATCTTTAACATTTTAGGATTATTTTTTCAAGTTGGTGGTATTCCGTACTGTTCTCATCAACAGTATTGAGAGATGTAGTTTCTCTCCGACTCGTTAACACTTGCTGTTTTCTGTCATTCTCATTGTAGCCATGCTAGTGGGTGTGGAATGTTACCTCATTTTGATTTTCATTTCTGTGGTAACTCATGATTTTGGACATCTTTTCATTATATATTGGCCATTTGTACATGTTTTTGAAGAAACATCTGTTCAAACCCTTTGCCCAGGTTTTGCTATTAATCTTTTTTAGGGTGTTGTAAAAGTAATTTATACATTCCAGGTATATGCTATTCCTCAACTATATGGCTTGCAAACACTTCCTCTTAGTTTATATCTCATCTTTACAATTTCTTGACTGTATCTTTGGCAATAACAATGATTTTAATTTTAAATAGTTCTAATTTTAACCATTTTCTTTCTTGGCTTATGTGTTGGGTGTCTTGGCAAGGAACTCTAAGCTTCAAATCACAATTTTTTCCTTAGAAGCATAGAATCAGGGCTTGTGTGGGAGAATAATAATTTATTTTGGATTATTATTATGTGAGATTAACTTAGAATTTGTTTTTCTTCTTATTTTCTCATATTTTTAGCCAATAATTTTAATAATAATTGTGGAAAGAAAAGCAAAAACTATTCTTTTCTTTGCAATTTTTCTGCTTTTTTGTAACAAACAAATTATAAATATATGGGTTTGCTTCTTGACTCTTGAGTGTGTTCCTCTAATCTCTATCCCATTTCGCTATGCTAATACCATGCTGCCTTGATTGCTGTATAATTAAGGTAAACTTTGATAAGAGGTATTATCAATATAACAGTGCTTTTTAAAAATTTGACTGAGGCCTTTGCATATTTATATGAATTTTAAATATAAGCTCATCAATTATTACAAAAATATTTCTGGAATTTTGACAGAAATTGCATTAAAATGTAGGTCAATTTGGGGAGAATTTTCATCTTAAAACGATTCAGTCACTAGAACCACAAACAAAGGACATGTGATCCATTATCTTCTCAGCAATGACATGTGCTTCTGGCATCCAGATAACAAACTTCCCGAGTTAAATTTATATAAAAGTATTTAAACAGGAGATACTTTAAGTGATAGTATTTTAGCTCGTTTATTGCTATTTATCAAAATAACATCTTATGTTTTTACTGAAGTTTGAACCAGGACCTTCACACTAGTCTGTATCTCCATTTTGTTTTTAATTTTTATTTATTTTGAAATAGGATCTCACTAAGTTACTACGGTAAATATTTGACCAGGCTGGCCTTACAAGTGTGGCCTTTGGTTCTAGCCACCCAGAATGCTAGGGTGTTCATCGATTTTCTGTTTTGACTTTTTAAATTAATATTGTATTCTAAAACTTTGCCAGATTCCTTTATTAGTTCTAATGGTGTTTAGTACATTCCTTAAATTCTACGTATGGGGTAATACTCTTTGAATAAGGACAGTTTTATTTTTTTCTTTGTCAATGGACACTTAATTTTTGTTGATGCCATTTTTACTTTGCCTTTTGTGATTTCTTTTTGTGTGTTTTACTTGGGACTGTTTTTTGGTGGAGAGAAAAAGGCATTCTGTATTTCGAAATTAGCAATTTTCATCAGTTGTTATTTTCCTTTGCTCCTTTCCTTCTAAGAATATTGTTACAGATAACTTATTGTGCTCTATGCTGTTCAACACGTCTTATTGGTAGGTACTTGTGATGCATAATAATTACATTCATTTGGAAAATTGATACATTTTATATAGTATATCTTGATTATTTTTTATTCCCATTCTTTCCACCTTCCTATTTTCTCCTCCATACTCTTCTCTTGATTCCTTTCCACATCTCTAAAACTTCCGTCTTCTGTTTCCTACCATCGCTTCTTAATTTTTATTATGGGTTAGATCTAAACTATACCCCCAATATCTCATGCCTGGCAATGGGACCTGCTTAGTGAAAGCGAGTCACTGGGAATGTATGTTATTGTTCCTGGCTCCCCAGCTGTCTCTCTCTAATTCCTGGCTGCCAGGCATTGAGCATCTGCCTTCCCTTAGGATATTCCACCATGTCTTTTATGTCTCGGAACTGATAAACTATGAACTGAAGTCACCGAAGATTATGAACCAGACACATCACTCCTTTTTCAGTTGCAGCTGTTAAGAATTTTGTCCCAACAATGGTAAAGTGACTAATGTAGAAAACTGGTTGAAGGAGTAGGATTCTTGCTATGACTGTACCTGACCATTTGGTTCGGAAGGCTTTGGAACTGGTTTGGGGTAAGAATTCGGAAAAATCTGGAGATACTGACTGGGCAAGTCTTAGAATGCTTAGGCAAAGTAATCCAGAAATTAATTGCTGATACTAGTTAGAGCTTAGACGACCAGAAGGCTGATAGGACTGCAGCCACACTTGTGATATTTCAGCTTAGAGCAAGGATTCTGTTGGCAGTTGGACTAAAGCTCATGCATTTCATCCTGTTATGAAATTTGTCTTCATGTTGTACGTGTCCTGAGACGATATAGGAGACTGATATTAAGGGTGGTTGACTAATTTGGTAGAGAAAATTTCGAGGCAGCTCAATGTTTTGGCTATGTCAAAACTGCTTTCTTTTAGCTAGATCTACAGGAAAAATCAGAAACACAGAGCAGATATGAAAAAATTGCATTTCATCATAAAAAAGTTGGGGTCATGGAAAGCATGGCTTCGGAAAAGATAGACATTAGTAAGAAGCCAAGTACTTTGCACTATGACAATAAGAAACATAAGGTAAAAGCAACTTCAGGAATCAGCAAGATCCCAACCATCCCAGGTTCAGAGGAGAAATTCTGTACAACTTTCGGTTGAGAAGACTACCCCTGGGCCCATTGCTCTATTAGGCTCCCCTGGACAACTGGTTCCTTGGAATTAATTTCACTGTGATCAGTCATCCAGGAACTCAGATGCTGCAGCAGCCATGTTCCAATGGGTCAAGGGTACTGCTTAAGATGGCAGAAGGACTTAGCATCATCAGGTAGGTGCTGGTAGTTTAGGAATACAAGAATTGTCAGTTCAGGGGGAGGCTTCCACCTAGATTTCATGAGAAGACCTGGGATACTAGACAGTCTGCCCCTAAGAGAGCAAGAAGTGTGTGAAGTTGTGAAAATGAATTAGACACTACCTTGAAGACCCTAAGGAATTGGAGATTAAAGAAACAAGAATTGACTCCTGAGGAAAGATTCAGGTAGTGAATGTATCCAGAATAAGAGAGAAGCCATGTAAGTTACAACTGCCAAGGCTGTAGGAGTGGAGCTATCAAAGTCTCTTGTAGTTCACACATCACAACAATTTCCAACCAGGTGCCAGACATGGAACTACAGACATTTTCCCTGCTTGGTTTTGGTATTGATTTGTTACAGTTTCTTTCTATTGCCTGTTCTTCCCCTTTGAAAAGGAAGTATTTATCTTCTGCTATTTTATGATGGAAGCAATTAAATTTCTTTTAAAAATTTTTACAGGCGCTCATTGCTAAGAGTTTGCCTTTGAGCTCCAAAGAGACTTTATACTGGAATTTTCAGCACTGCTGAAACTGTTAAGACTTTGATAACTCTTAGAGAACGAATAAATGCATGTTGTATGGTGATATGAACATGAATCTTTTGCCAGCTGGGGTGGAACGTTAGGGTTTAGATCTATGTCGTGAGAAGCTGTCCTCTGCCAGGCCTTCCAACATACCATGTCTGCCCTGGAGTTGGAGTCAGTCAATTGTGAGATAGACCTACTGGTAGCTGTTAGATACATAAACCTTTCCTTCTTTAAGTTGCAGATGTAAGAGATTTTCTTTTTCCCTAGCAATGAGAAAGTGACTAGTAGAATTTTACTTTTTTTGTATTTTGTGTTTCTCAAATAACATAACCTATGTGATAATGATAGCTTTCTATGCCTCACGAATTTCACTTCCACATTATGGTCTTAAGACCCATCAATTTTGCTATAAATGACTAGCATTTACACTTTACACATGCATATTTCACTATGTAAATGTACTGCACTCGGTTTGTTTCTGTGTTTATATTCTAGTCCACTGGTTTACATGTCTATTTTGTCCTGTATCATGACATTCTTGTTACTGGCGCTTCATGGTGCCATTTGAATCTGGAATTGTAACGCCTGGAACTTTGCTCTGCTGGCTCAGGATTGCCTTGGTTATTTGGGCTATCTTCCAAATCCACGTAAATTTTAGTATTATTTTTCTAATTCCTTGAAAAATGTTGTTGGTATTTCGTGGGGATTACCTTGACTTTGTATCTTATTTTTTGTAATATGTTCATACTGGTTGTTCTGCATAGCTAAGAATGAGTCTTTTCATTTTATAATGTCTCTTTCTTCAGAGTACTGTAGATTAGTTGGAGAGGTTTCACTTGCTTAATTAGGTTGGTTTCTAAGTATTTGATTATTTTGAAGTTATCAAGCATGGATTGTTTTCCTGATTTCTTTTTCAGTGGTTTTGTTACTGGTATACAGAAATGATTTTTTTGTTTTGTTTTCTATTCTGCCACTTTGCTTAATTTATTTATTAGCTCTAAGAATCTTCTGGTGACGTTTTATGGATTTTATATTTTAAAATCCTATCAATATAAATACAGTTTGACTTTTCTATTCATAAATATTTTGTTTCTTTTTCCTACCTAATTTCTCTTGCTAAAGTTTTTAGAGCTATAGAAAAGACGGGTGATGACAGTCTATACCAAAGAGGAGTGAATGGCCTTGTCTCATTATTAGTTTTAGAGAAAATACGTTCCATCTATTTTTTTCTGCTTAGTATGATTTTTAGCACTGAGTTCGTCATGAATATCTTTACCAGTTTGAAGTAAAGTCTAGACTTATTTTCATCAGGATTTTTATTAAGAAAAGAATTTGAATTTTATCAAGGTTTTTCTCTGTATGTATTGAGATGATCCTGTGATTTTTTATCCTTAATTCTGTTCATGTGTTGTGCCTCATTTATTGATCTACATATGTTGTACCATCCTTGTATTGCTAGGATGAAGCCAACTTGGGCATGATGTAGAATAGTTTTAATTATTTGTTATATCCTCTTTGCAAGCATCTCGTTGGGAATTTTTGTATCTATGTACATCGAGAATATTGGGCTGTAGCTTTATTTTTTGTTGAGTCCTTGTCCAGTTTTGGTATGACACCAACGCTAGCTTCATAGAATGACTTTAGCATCAGTGATCCTTCTTCCATTTCATGAATGAACTTGAGAAGAACTGACAGTAGTTCTTCTTTGGTAAAATTTAGACTATGTTCCAGTGACTAATCCTTTCTTCTGCTACAAAAGACTTTTATAGAACTTCTGTACTAATTTCTTCATTGTAATTATCATTGTATTAATTTCCTCAACTTTCCTTTACATAACTGTTTTCATATGTAGTGTTACACCTATGGGTCGATGTTATAAACCCAACAAATACAATATTTTAATCGTTGCTGTATAGAACCTTAGATTGCTTTATAAAATCACATTTATACTGGGCTCTTTTTTTAATTTCTGTTTATCATTATTGTAGTATTTTTTCTTTCTCAAAGGGAGATTTTTAAAATATTGAACCCATTTAAAACGTTTGTTTTGAAGTTTTTGATAATCTAATTTTTGAAAGTCAAAGCCCTTTTCAATTGACAAATTTTTTCTAAATATGATCAAATATGATTTTCTTCTTCATATATCTTATCACTTTACTTGAAATTTATACTTTCTAAAAATGCATATTGTTTCACTATAACACTTTGTCCTCTCGGTGTTACTGTGTTGTTTTGTAAATGACATAGATTAAATTTGTGAATTCTGTGTTCTTTACGTAATGCAGCCACTAGGGTATTTGCTCAGTTTAGTTTTGGCAATTATTCATTTGTTTAGACCTTTATTCATATTTCTGAACCTAAATTTTTGGCACAATGTTAGCCTTGAGTCGATGATTGGTCAGGGGTTGTACCCAAGCACCTCAAACTGATAAGAACTTGTGCTGATGAATATCACTAGGAGGATCAGGATTTTAAAGGGGGAAATGATGGCTTACTCAAGTACAGGAAAAAAAAACATTACAGAAGTAAAAGGGCTTCAGTATTTACCTGGCGGGGGAGATACCATGATCAAGAAATAAGAGGGCTTCCTGTTTTCTTTCAACAGTGGTATAATCCGGATATGCAGAAAAGAAGATAAAATGAGAAAACATTGAAAACTGTACCACATAGGAAGTAAATCTGTGTATTTGCTGGTTGGAGAGAAAACCTATCCATTCAGGGTGTGGATTATACATTGAAAAAGTAAATGAGAAACAAAATGGCTGCGGCAAAAAAAAAAAGGAAAAGCTAATTGAGTCAAAGAATTTCATGTGTTTTCACATGTGAGAGTTGAATCCAGAGGTTGAACTAACAAGTGAAAAGAAACCGAGTCACTAGCTTTAATTTCTGTGGTGGGACATGTTCTTACTGAAAAGTTAGATCAGCAATGATGCAGAGGTTGTGGTGCTGAGAAGACTGTGCGCCAACGAAGAGAAAGTGTACGTCCTCCTGTAGTCCCTGGGGCAGTGTGAGAAAGAAGGGGCTCCCATGCCTCCTCCTTATCCTCTACTCCATTTGTCAGTAAAGTGGTGACTTCATGGATGCACACAGAATCCAGGTTTATTTTAAGAAATTGAGTGGAAGTAGTTTAGGATGAAAGGATTCTTCTATGTTAGAAAATTAATTTTTTAAATTGCCATAGAAACTCAACAGCTAGCTAGACATTCGTCCTCTTGACTCCCATCAATATCTGAGTTTTCCAGAACCATTTCAGTGCTTACTTCGTTCCATATGACTACGACCAACCGCCTCGGCTTCCTGTGTGACTTGTCTCTCTCTAATTACGCTTCTTTCTAATGAACGAGGACGTCACTCAGTTGTGGACTCACATTACTGTTGTTTTTTTCAGGCAAACGCTCTCATGTCATGTTAGAAAATGCCCGGCTAATCCAACAAAGACCAGAAAACTCTTTCTGTTGTCAGAAATTGCTCTGCCTTAGTCTCTCACACGCAAGGTTTTCAGTTGACTGTAATGGAAAGCAGGAATACTCATCTGGACAACCATAACAATATTTCAAAATATTTCTTACATTTTGGTTGTATGTATTTTATACATATTTAATTTTAAATGTTTTATGCAAATATTCTCGCACATATACTGTATCCACAACAAAACATGATCTGCACAACGAAACCAATAGTTCATGCTTTGGCATAAGAAGCCTATGTGACTTCTACTGCTTTTCTTTCTCCACTTAATAAATATAACTCAGATACTGGTTAGGGCTGTGCCATAAATATAAAAAGCAATGTTTCTGAAGTAAAGACGACCTGAAAATTTATTAGCTATGTATGTAATTTTTCTTTTTTTCTTCTTTCTTTTCTTTTGGATCTATGGCTATGTCTTGATGATTGCAGAACAATTAAGAAATGTGGGCATCATGGCTCCAAGTTAAATCACGGACACAGTGAATTCAATGCTCAAAGGGTTGCGTGTATGAGATACTCAAAAGGTCTTAGCACCCACTGTCAGTCATTAACCACAGGAGAGTCATGTGTAATACCGAATAAGCCAGAGCCAATAATAGCATCTCTCATAATTTTTTTCCAACCCAGGGTTCGTTCACTACTCTCTGCTCCATTAGTTCTCTAAATCTGATTTTCATGTCTATATTTTAGATATAAATACGGATATTGTATCTGACCACCTGTCTCTTTGATGTATTCAGATCTCCCTTCTGAGTTACTGAGTGTTAACAGTAAAGTAACGTGAGTTTTCTACCAGACTGTGCTTTATAAGGACCCTTGAAGAAATGCCCATAGTTGTAATTAAAGCTTGGGTTCAGCATCTATCCTTTTAAACGTCTTACCGACCAACTACTTTCTCCTAATTCTGTCAGCCAGGATGGTTATGACTGGAAAATAATGGAGAATCATTTGAACGATTATATAAAATATATAAAATATAAAAGCTTCTCTTTGGAAAAGCAGTCTAAAAGAGATATTTTAATGCACCAGTTCATGACTTTTGATGTAGTATCTTGTAAAACAATCTATATTCTGAATTCTTTTTCATCTATTGATGAAAATATCATTCACAGCTCAAATTATTGAGATTTTCCAGTGGAATAGCTAGCTTCTCTTAGACTTCAAAATTTAATAGAATCTGTCTGTCACATCCAGTGGTCCATTTGATGACCAGTAGAAACAGTAATAATTTGGCTACTTTAGCCTCACAAATCTGAACCCAACTGATCCCAGGATCCAAGAATTAGTAACACAAAGGCAGGTAAATTGCAAAGATTAGGAAAAAGTGCTGTATAAAACTCTTTATGATTTTAATAATTTATTAAAATTCTGCTTCTGATCCCTTTTGGTAAATTGTGTCTTCAAGTAAGACCTATAGTCATTTCAATTCCAATTTAGTCTGATTGTCTGCGAGAAGGGAATGCCCAGTGTGAGCACTGAGGGGTTGAAATGGGTGCTTGAGGCCATTCCTTCCACTTACGCCAAGAGCAAGAAGCCTCTCTTCTTGTATTTAGTTAACAACATGTAGGTTTGACATGCACTGCCTTGGAGAGATCTTGGTTAAGGCAACTGAGTGGTCTTTATGCTGTAAGAAATATTTTTTCTTTTTTAATGGCTAAAAACAAGTTGGGGAGGATAAAACAATAACTAATTCTTATGGAATGCATAGTATGAGTCAAAAAATGTTTTCGATATGCTACCTGAACGCATATTAACCCATATAAACATTAAGCAGCCTACAATGTTAAGGATAAATATTATCCCCCTTAGAACAGTTTAGGAATAGATTCATGGAGAGGTAAAAGTAATAATAGCAAAAACATTTATTGATACTTATATGCTACAGTTGCTATGATAAATACTGTTCATGAATTATTTCCAAACTTTAGAGGAAGCTTATTAGGTAAGTACTACTATTATGGTGTTTGTTTTAAAGACTAGAGAATCTAAATCTTGTGAGGCTAATTGTCCAGTGAGCAGCCATCCTTAGAGGTTGCAGCCTCCTGGGATGCAGGGAGTGTCAGCGGGAACAACGTGCTTTTAAGCACTGTACCGTGTCGCTGAAACTTAATTGGTCTTAATGTTGAGTCTAAAAGCAGTTCAAATTTGTAAGTGATAATATAAGCTACATATAGAATAGTTAATGGAATACAAAGACTTTTGATTAAATATGCATAGAAAAAAGAGAAGAATAATACTGTTCTCAACAGCCACTCAAAAATTAAATACCTAGGAGTAAACCTACCTAGGGAAGTGAAGAACATCGACAGGGAAAACTCTATTATCCTGGAAGAGTGAATTGAAGAGGACTTTAGAAAATGGAAAGACATCTCCTGTTTTGGGATAGGCAGAATTAAGATAGCCAAAATGGCTGCACTGCCAGAACTGATACACAGATTCGATGTAATTCCTATTGAAATACCAATAACTTTTTTTACTGAACTTAAAAAAAACACTCCTTAAATTCACATAGAACCAAAAGAGACCTAGAATAGACAAAGCGATATTAAGTAACAAGACAAAAGCAGGTGGCATAATAATTGCAGACATCAAGTTATGTCACAAAGCATCGGTAATGAAATCTAGGTGGTACTGGCACTAAAACAGACAGGTTGGCCAATGAAACAGAACTGAGGATGCAGAGGCATCCCAAGTACTTTCAGCTACCTGATATTTGATAAAGGGGCTAGAAACATACACTGGAGAAAGGATAGCCTCTTCAATAAATAGTGCTGGGGGAATTCGTTATTCACATGCAGAAGAATGAATCTAGACACACACTTGTCACCTGTACCAAAGTTAAATCAAAGTGGATGAAAGACCTTGACATTAAAATAAGACTGAATCTTTTGGATGACAGAAAAGGCAAAAAGCTAGAAGATGTAGGAGTGGGCAAGAACTTTGTTAGTAAGAAACCCAATGCAAAAGAACTAGCCCCCCAGAATCAACAAACAGGTTTATATCAAATTAAAAAGTTTCTGCCTGGCAAAGGAAACTATCAACCATGCGAAGACAGAACCAACAGGATGGGAAAACATTTTTACCACCTAAACCTTTGTTAGGAGGCTAATAACTAGAACATACAAGAAATTGAAGAAATAGATCCCCTCAAAATCAAAGATCTGATTAAAAAAAGGGCAACTGGAATGAATAGGCAGTTCTCAGATGAAGAAGTTCAAATGGTCAGCAAATACATGAAAAGATATTCAGCATCTGTAGTCATTAGACACATGCAAATCAAAACATCACTAAGATATTATCTTACCCCAGTGAGGAAGATGTATATCAAGAAGTCAAATAGCAATCGATGGTGGCAAGGTTGAGGGTATAAAGGAGACTTTACATTGCTGGTGAGACTGTAACTGGTACAACCACTATGGAAAGCAGTAGGGAGACCCCTCAAACGGCTGAAAAATACATCGTTAGATCCAACGATACCCCTTCTGGGTATCTTATGGCTTGGATTCTGAATGATCCCCCTAAAGTCTCAGGTATTTAGATGTTATGGATTATCTATGCAACCCTGTGCTGTTAGAAGTTGGGGGCCTGGTCTGAAGGGGTGAATTATAGGTGTGTGGTGTGGTGGGCGTTAGGTGTGTGGTAGAAGGTAGGTGTATGGTAGATTACAGTCACATGGTGGTTTAGGAGCTAAAACTTGAGAGGGGCAAAACACTGAGACTGGACCCAGAAGAGAACAATCACTGCGACAGGACCTGGATGGGTAAATGCTACGTTTTCCTTGCCTTCCGGGGATTTGACTTCCTGTTTGCAATGCTGTGGGGTGCTGTCTCCACCTCTACCTCCCCTAAGGGCGTCCACTGTTGCTGGCCGCCCATGAATTGACTGTGACCTTCTGAAACAGTGAGTTAAAATAAACTCTCCCTCTCCTAATTTGTGTATGTTGGATATTCCATCACAGGAGCAAAAAAAAAGTAACTAAGACTGTATCTCCTAAGAGTTAAAAGCAACATATAACAGAGATACATGTATACCCATGTTTAAAGCAGCACAACTGACTAAAATGTTGAAGAGGCAGAAATATTCATCAACAGATACATGGATACAAAAATTGTGGTATATATGCGCAATGGAGTGCTACATTTCCATGAAGACAGATAGATTTGAGACTTTTGTAGACAAATGAATGTAACTTGAGGCCATCATGTTCAGTGAAGTGAGTCAAATTCAGAAAGTTAAATACCATATGTTTTCTCTAACACGAGAAACCCAGAATATAGGCATTTTGTAGAGCCAAGTAGGTGCAATAGTGGCGGTCAGAGGGGCTGGGGAATGGAAGGGCCAAAAAGGGGAGTGATAAGAATTGTAATGTTGATGTAATACATATGTGCACAAAATACTAAAGCTCAGTGTAATCACTGTACATCACATATATATACTAATAAAATGTGGGGGAAATCATGTGTGTACTTACATGCCATTGTCTGGCACCATTGCCATATAGGGAAGATCACGTGCATACTTATCTACCGTTAGGTGTTCTAATTCTGCTCCTTTTGTTTGTGGAGTATACATTTATATTAAACCTTGTGTGCTAAACATTTAGAATGAGGTCTGAGACAATTGAAGACAAAGCCCATGCCTCTGCATGCCAAGCATGGGAAGGCACCCGGAAGTGCAAAAATGAATCATCTCTGGGTCTTCGTTGTCCTGGCCAACCGTGAGCATTTCTGGTCCAACCCAAAAGTTTCTTTCTCTTTAATCTGGCTGCTAGATATCAGGTCCTATCTATTTTTCCTATCTCCTTCCCTCGAGGTCACGTGGATCTTGTTTTCTTCATGTGGGTTTTCTAAAGCAAACTCGGAGATATCAAAGGATTATTTCACAAATAAATAGGCAATTTTGACTAAGAAGTTATTTGCTCTAGGACGATTGGGTGTGCACTGAAAGACAAGTTCCGTCTATGGACCGGAGGGCCGTGTGGTCTCTCTAAGCGACTCTCTGAACTCCAGAGTCCATAAAGAAGAGGAAAGAAGGTGATGAAGGCTTGATGGAGCAGCGACAGCTCTACCCCAGTCCCTAGCAACCACAGTCTCTATGCTGTCTCCATTTTTTTATCTTTCTAGAACTTCATATAGTTAGAATCACATCGTACATGCTCTTCACAGATTGGCTTCTCTCGGCCAGGTTACACACTCAAGCCACTTAAATGTTTTTGTGGTTTGATAGCTGATTTCTCTTTTACTTCCGAGTCATGTTCCATCGTCTGGGGCATCAATTTATTGATCCAATTTACCTACAGACAGACATTTCTTTTGCTTCCAAGGTTCAGCAATTCTGAATGAAGCTGCTGTAAACATGCAGGTTTGTGTATGAACATGTTTTCAATTCTTTAGGGCAAACATCAATGAGCTCTTTAGATGCTTTGAGGTTTTTCCATATTATTGTTTAATATTAGAAAATCCAAGCCAGGATATGTACACATACATACATAATGATTTCACATGCAACAAAAGTACAGCTGTATATAGTTCATAATGTGATTTTTTGGGTGGAAACTTGAGATTTGATTCCCTCTTCATCAAGACCAAACTCCAAAGGTTTTTTTTATAATATAAATCTTGTGGCATTAGTTTAGTTTTTTCCTTATCTCGATTCTCTATCCTTACAAAGACCAATGTAATCCCTTTCTTTTCTTTCAACCTAGGGATATTGTGAGACAAGTGAGTTAGTGTGTCTGTGTGTGTGCGTGCACGAGTGCAAGCGTGTGTATGTGTGTGTCCTCCCCGTTCTGCTTCCCCATCTCCTCCTCCTCTTCTTTCTTCTCCTGTTAACTGTCACCTGAGGTCACCTAGAATACTAAGAGCAATGGATGTTATATGGTGGCTTAAACGGACTGGCATGCTTGTGTGTGTTGGGGGATGGGGCTGAAATGTCCCTGGCAGTGTGCCACATATCTTTGTTGTTTTGTGAAGACAGTGTTATTTTGGAGAGAGTCTTTCTGAGGTGGTTGACCATTCTGTCCCACCTTCTGAGAGATCTTGCTGGTTGGCTATCTTTTATGCCTCTGTATGGGATCATAACCAGCCTCTTCGTACAGCTAGGTGGTAGTCAGAGATACACGTCTGCTCTCCATGGGATATTGTAAACTAAATTCTATATTTCCATATATAACTTATCTTGACATTTATGTTTTGGCTCAACTTCCCTCTCAGATGTGAAAGGTATTTTAATCACGGAAGTAAAACTTTCTCAAGCTAATGTTTTATTCTACAAAGAAAATACCTATTTTTGAGCAATGCACTTCCTTATGAATTCATTTTGACATCCACGCAGGGCATTTTGCAGAAACAAAATGTTTACTTTCTTTAGCATTAACTTCAGTGATTCTTTTTTATTAATTTTGATATTTTAAAAAAACTATTATATTTTGCTGGTTCATCTCAGGGCAGATTATTCACCACAAAGTGACTCTCGATGATTCTGTGTATTTCTTTAGGATCAAAAGATGGTGAATAGCAAACAAGTCAGGTATCACTAATTGATTTGTAAAAGTTTCACAGGCCGGTCCCAATAATAAGTAAGTCACAGAGACAGGCACAAGAAAGAACAGTGGTAACATACAGACATTCCTGCCTCCAAGACACACATACCTGTAGAAAATGCAAAGAAATAAAATCATGTTAAGAATGTAATCAAGAACTAAAAAGAGATAATTCAGAGAGGAAGACGATCATGTGGAGAGACCTGGGGAGGTCTCCCAAAAAGAGAGGACAGTGAAATTCAATTCTGAAGGATCTCAGGCAGTGGTTTAGAGGAGAGGACTCATCCCTGCTGGAACCAAACCAGTGCTGACACCAGGACAACGCGGCGTGGTGCAGACAGAAGTTCCAGATACACAACAAGGACTGAAGGCTGGTTATCATTTTTCCTTTTAGTTACCTATATATGATCTTTGTGACATGGTTTTAATTTTCTACGCCATCTGGTATTTTGTGGAAATAAATGTTCCATCGGAATGGCCTTGGTGGCTTTTGAAAGTAAGATATAAAATTGGTCCCAATTGACCATTAAAAAATGAGGGCCCTAATTCCATCCCTGCCAAAGTGTTTTGTGGGACCGTTACTGAGGATATTAAACTAAAGCAGTAGAGAAATGTACTACAAGACAGCTGGAGACTTCCAAGAAAGTCCAGTGAAGGAGAAGTAGGAAACAGAAAGAAGTGGGGAAAATAGAAATAAACTGAAGCACATATGCATGATAGTTTAGCATCAGAAGAATAATAAATACAGGTCTTATTTCAATGACTCTTCCAACAAGTACTATATTCACATGGACCAAATATCAAAAAGAAATAACATATAGGTTCAAATAGTGTTTATATACGTATCGTTATACCTAGATTTCTAGCCTACTCTCTGTTACCTTTAAGAGTTTTGCTCCACAATTATAAGAACTGCATGTATACATGCTTATATGCTTATTTTTGTATGCACCTGTTCATCCATTTAATGTACATGTACCAAGCAACGTTCTAGCCTGCAGGGTCAAGACAGTGAATACGACAGACTGAACTGCTGCATCTTTGACCTTCATTCCTGCAGGTGGCTAGATGATAGAAGGTTACGTAAACTAAGGTAAGTTTAGGGGTGCAAGTATGTATCTGATCCTGATGTGATCAGAGGGGCTACAGGCAGAAGTTCTGATTTTCCTGGGTACAGGGTGGGATGGGTCGTGTCTATCCCCTTTGAAGCTGAAAACACCCACGTGTCCTGCCACAGATAATGAAATGACTCAAGCTATCTGCATCACATATAACAAAAATTTAAGAGCTGCACTTCTTCTCTAAGCCTGTGGAAACAGCGGAAGTGCATGCTGCCGTGGAAGCAATGTCACAGAGGGACCATGGTGAGCAGACCCCTCTGATGACCTGTGTTGGCTACTAAGATGGCAAATCTTGTGTGCCAACCAATCTGGCCAATGGGATGCTTGGATAACTCGTAAAACATTATTTCTAAATACGTCAGCGTGTTTCTGAGGGAGGCCAGCATTTACACAAGAAGTTGAGTCAAGAACACGCCTCGCCTACTTATTGTGATTCAAAATATTTATCTTTGACAAGAGCATCACCAGTAGATAACAAGGGTGAGGTGGCACAGGCAAAATCCCGCTAGGAGTAAGTTCAAGGGAGAATGAAATGAAGGAATTTAGAAATGAGGAAGGATACTTTTTTTGCTTTGCATTAGGCAAGAACAGAATGACAGTCATTGAAAGGACACCTGTTTTCAAATTCTTTTTGTGGTGATTTTTTTTAAATAGGGGAAACAAGAGTGCTTTTGCGAACAGTGGAGAGGAGCTATGTGAGGTCAATGTCCTTAATGCTATGATGATTTGACTTTAGTCATGAAAATTTAGCATGGAAAATTCCATTCATGAGATAAAAAAGAAAAGGCTGAGTTAGGGCTAGAGGGCGCTGATGCTTAAGTGAGGTAGAAGGACGTGCGCAGAAGTTTCCCACTAATGTCTCTTCCAGGCAACATGGGCAAGATCATTACCTGTGAGACAAGAGCGGATGAGATGCTGGGGTTTGAGGACAGGAAACAAAGTCTGACGGAGTTGACGGTGACGGCGTTGTTTGGAGGGCAAGGAAGCCAAGGATTGTCACTGGTTCCCTTGGTCATGGGCCCACCTCATCAAGGCTTGAAAGTGTCACCTGCACGGGATTTTTCATTTTTATTTTTATTTAGCCAACTTCATCAGGCAATGTGCAGGAGTATAAATGGAAGTAACCATGAAACAATTGGTTTTTTTTTACAAATGTTAAGCCCATTTTGCCCATATGTATAAATGGCATGTTTGGTAACAACACTGTAGCTTGCTGGGGGTTGCAGATTCCAGCAGTGTGCAAGCTTCATCTAGATTTAGGATGAGGTATTTGAGTTTCTAGATGTGCTCACCACATGTGATCTTCTACGCATTTCTATTTGTATATTTTACTATACACATATCGTACTACCCAGTTGTGTCTGCTTATAATTTTTAAATCAATAAACTTAGAGATGTGGTTTCTCGCTATTAGGATGATTGATCCAAGGCAGTTAGAGGCTTTTCTTCTAAACAGAGATTAAATAGTCTGGGGACAAACTATGAGTTAAAACTTGGTTCCACACTTGCTTGGTGTTTCGCTCAGCAAGTCACTTAAACTTTCTTAGTCAAAATGAGTTCATTTATTAGAATGAATAAGAATACTTTATTCACATAATGGGTATAAAGTTCAGATTTAATAATGTATACTAAACAAGCTCAGCTATAGGATTCTTTCTGTTTCTGGTCTGCCTTAAAATGATTTAATATGAAAATGAGCTGTTCTTTTCTGTGTTGTGATGATGATATATTCTGAGCCTTCTTTTTTTTCCCCCACATTTTATTGATATGTATACGTGCAAAATTCAAGGTTTACAATGAGGTTGGGCATTTTGTGCACATTCGTATCTTATCAAGGTGACAAGGGCTCTCCCACTCTCCTTTTGTCACTCCCACTTCCCACCCTCCCTCCCTCCTCCCCCACCTTACCCCCCTCTTTCACTTTGTCATTTATCTTAAGTTCCAAAGGAGTTGAGCATTCTTTTTTTTAACTAAAAAACTTTTAAAATCATCTGTACTTGTATTGCCACAAATTCAGTTTGATAAATGATAAGTAAGTATAAAAAATATAAATTGAGTGTTCCCAAGCACATGAACACACATTAAATCTGCCTCTTTCCACTTATACTATACTATGAATTTTTTTCTTTTTGTTTTATTTTTCATGTCTTTAAATATTTCCAAAGCCTTATCTGTAATAAATGCTTCAATTCACCAAACATATGTTTGCTAATGTGTCCACTAATTCCACAAGGCTGTTCTTCTTCATTAATTTCTGTATTAATCGAAACCTTATTAAACAATCCTCAGGCACATCCATAATTATTTCTTTAAGACAGATTCCTCCATGCAAAAACCGCGAGGCCAAAAAAGAAATGTAAGTCTTCAAGGATATTTGCATGTATTCTTCAACTGCCCTCCAGAAATAGATTTAAACTCTCAGTTCACCCTCCTCCATTGGATATCAATGTCATTCCTAGTAATTGGTTATGTCTTGATTGTTTACATCCTTCCAATGCATACATGTATTGCATGCCTATTTTAAAGCTTTAAGAAGTTTTTATCATCGAACATATGGAAAACCTCATAGATTTTTAATGTAAAAGTTTTATATTTTACCTTAACAAATGGTTCTAAGTATAATTTTTATACACAAAACTTTATCCGTTCAGAAAGAGTACCCCTAGGAACGCATACATTTTTAAAGGTTATTGCGATGATTATTTTAGGAGTAGTTCAACATCTGGGATTTAATAGAACAAAGACAAAGTGAAGAGGAATAGTGACATAGAGCTCTCATTAATAATACGGTTTCTTAGAAAGAGCTGCCATTGCTTTTAACATCACAAACTTTGCAAATAATTTTTTGCTTATAATTTTTCTCTAAAAATTTTTACTTCCTCCTCTTTTTTCTTTTTCTATATACCCTCGTCATTTTCCACCGATAAGCAGGTGACTGCTTTTGAATTTCTTCTTTACTATGTAGAAATAAATTTCATCCTATTAAGTTCTATATGTGTATACCAGTTACTATATTAGGAAATTATTATTTCTTCATCTATCAATCTTTTAGAAGGAAACTAGATTTCTGAGGATGTAATGCATTTTCCAGAGAGAAGTTTGTGTTCTCATTGTGACCCTGTTTGTCTTCCTTGGATTGGTTGGAAAGGACATGAGGCTCTTCTGATTTACAGTGCTGTATTTCCTTTCCCTCTCTCCTGGGTTTTATTCCTCCCAAACAATTCCTTCAACTTCATACCATTGACCAACAGAGACACTGTGAATAAGGAAAAGATGTACGGACAGGCTGGCTGGCTGCCTCACTGAGGACCCCACTCTGGACTCTCCTGCTCAGCTCACCAGATGTTCCCCCTCCCCCACTCAAGAACATTTATAAAATTATGGCTTAGTGAGATCCTACCGGAGAGTTATCTAGAGACTTTCTTGTCAAAAGAAGCAAATGTATGACATACATACAAACTCTCCGTATTTATGTTTCAAAGATACACACACATCCCAAATATTCCCAGATCCATGATTTCTTCTCAGACTTCTTTATCTTCTGAGTCTCACTCATCTTTCTTATTAATCAACAGACCCAACAGGAAATCTTCCCACGCTTCCTGATTTTCATTCTTATTAGGAATGTAAAAATGAACACGGCAATCCGTGATGTCTCTAAAGTTAAGAGTCTCGAAAATAAAATATTTCCCCTTTTCCCAAGTTAAAGTTGGAAGAAGAAATTGTCTTTAAGCTGTAGTTAAAGGATAATTTTTGAAAACATAGTATAATCCTGCCTCTAATAGGTATGAAATTCACAGATGTTGAAGACTTCATTAGTTCTTTAATGACTTAGGAAATAGATAAAATGTTACAGTAGCGGTGCACATAGGCAATTAGGAACTCTGAAATAAACTTACAACTTGATGGAAAAAAGGTATATGCACCAGGGGACAGTAGGCTGTATTCTGCCAGGTGCAATTGATTCACATCTCTATAAATAAGAGTTATTTGCAATATCATCAATAAAGTAGTTTAAGAGGAATAAATGCAGAAAGGTGGGCTATATGAGCCGAACAGGATGTTCACTCATTTTTTGTCTTGGTCCATTTCAGGGAGTCTTAGATAGTTTTTCCTTCCTGAACTACCCATTCCTGAGTAACTGTGAAACTAACATATGATTATTGTTGTAATCCTTCATGGAAGCTTTCCTACAAAAGCCTCACCAAAAGCGACAGATATTGTCAGAGTCTCAGCGGTGGAGTAATTAGATTTGCTGGTATGTTGAGATTTGATGAATATGCATACCTATCTTAATTTCTATATGAAAGGGACAGAGTAAGAGGTCAGTAAATAATACAACATTTAGAAATGCGCATTTGTAGTTTTCTCAGATATAACAAATGATTCATTTACGTTGTACTTAATTAGAAAAAGAACTGGAAGCTAACTCTCTCCTAACAAAGTCACAAGGGGAAGGGAAAAAAAATTTTTTTAAAAAGTGAACTAATATTTCCTGGACCTTGAACATTGGCTGAATGCTAAATATATATATAGTGTAATATTTAAATATCAAAAATATTATGTTTCATTTCACAGGCCAAGAATATTAGCTAATTTAACCAAAGTAAAAAATTAAGATTTAAATTCAAATAAATTCTGATTTCAGAGGACCATGTCCCCGCCAACTCTTACTGAATGTGTAGGGTAGTGATGGCTCAGGGGCTAACAAACCTCTCACCAGTAAAGGTAAAAGATAAGGACAGCAAACTTCAGAGCTATACAGTTTCTCTTAACTAGTATTTTCCTGGGAAACATGATGGAGAAAGGTGATGCAGACAGAGAAGCTTCGGGGAACGGGAGGCAGAACTGTGATTTAAGTATTTATGGTCTCCATTTCCTTCTCAATTATCTTCTTGACCTCCAAAGCTGCAGTGATCACCACATCAAGACAAAAGCACAATGTAGTTTTGAATTTTCAAGCCCTGTAAGTATACACCTCTCTAAGTGGAGCAAGCCTTGTATGGTTATAATTTTCCCTTATGCATATATTAAAGTGTTTCCTAAGGTTTCTATCTTCATAGCTCCCACTGTATTGCATATCCCTTTAACTATAGCTCCCCTCCCCATCCACTTCCCAAACACTAATTACTCTACAGACACTGCCTGACTGAAGGACCATTGCTCAGGCCAGAAGCTTCCTGCTGCTCGGCCCCACCCACCACTGAGAGCTATTGGACTATTTGGACTAGATGCATTCATCATGACCCCTCTAAGCTGACATTTGGATTGTTTCTTCAACACAAAAGATCTTCAAATGCCCTAACGTTCTGCACTTTTCCGCTGATCTACTGTTTAGAACTCTGAATGCTACATAGCAACCTATTTAGTTAGGATACTTGCCTTCTCAGTCTTAGGACTGGTAAATTAAGCTATAGCATTTGCATTAATTTAATTTACTTGACTTTAAAGCATATTCTGAATTGCAGGGAGGTGGGAAAGTGTTTGCCTGACACATTTTCTCACTATGTTCTTTTTTCTTCATTTTTGCCACTTCATCTTCCTCTGTAATATATGAGTATCAAAACAAAATTTATTGAATCAATAGGAGATAGATACATGTTTCCTTACCAGAGATTACTTCGTTTGTTTTACTATTTCCATTAAATTTGCCAACGTCTACTAGAAGAAGTTTGAATATTTGGAAATCACCTTTCCTTCATATCCCTATGTTTGCTCAGTGCTGTTGAGCCCACTTCCGGAGATCTCTGTTTGAGACAAAAACAAAACAAAACGAGGAACCAAAAATGAGTCTCTACGTGAAAGCACATATTCATTTTAATTCTTTCATTTTTACTTTTTAAGGCAGAGATTTTTGTCCCATTATCTGAGGCCTAGGGCCATTTTGATCCCCAGATGGAAGGACTGAAGAAGAGATATCTTCGTGTTCATTTCTGAGAGAACTTTGAAGTATTATGAGTTAATTTGAGAGTTCCCTGGAGAGCTGTGCACTCCACCCTCAACCTTACTCAACTTTTTGCCTGGAGGTTTCTGCATGAGAACATATGGATACGTTCTTGGATCTAATTTTGACCAGTTACCTACATTTTAGGTAGAAATTAGACAATCACGAAAATTCTTGAACTCCAGTTTTAAAAACTATTAGATGGGGATGATTCCTCCTGTTTAAAAACTATTAAATGAGGATAATACCTTGTCGAACTTAGCAGGGAATTTACTTTGCTAACATTTAAGATAGCACTAACCAGTATTTGGTGAGTATTATACTATGGTTAGATTTCATACACTCTTCAAAATAAGGCTATGGTGTAGTTATGATGATCGGCCCCTTTTTAGAGAAGCAAGCTGTGACTCAGTGTGACGAAGTGATTCGTGCAGGGCTGGTAAGTGGTTGGACTGGTAAGTATCGTAAAGTATATTCTGTCTAACTCCTAATCCCAAGCTCTTTTAACTATTGAGAACTTCAGCTCAAATATGCCGCTGGACTGATTCAAAATCATAGGCAAGTCTCCACAAGTGTCAAGACTTACTGCTTTCTATGGAGCACACAGAAGTGACTTTAGCCACCAGGTTGCTGAGCTCTAGGGGTTGTATGAAACTGAGGAGGAGGAGTAGGATGTCATAGTTACCCAACACAAATGGAGCTAAGGAAATGTTGTTCTGGGTGATCCTTATTGTGAAGCTGTAGTTTTTGTCATTCGAGGCTGATGAATTGAACTGGGGATAGTTTACTCCCACTTTCCTAGTTATTTTTGATTGCTTATGGAAACATAGAAGATCTTGATTTCATGACAAAATAGATTCGGCTTTGGAGTCAGAAAGACCTAGATAGGACCCCAACTCCATTTCTGATCAGCTAAACATTCTTAAACAAACTGTTTGAGCTTTGATTTCTCAATGTGTTCAAATAGAAAATTCCAGCTTTTGGGTAGGCTCCTCAGGAAGAATAAAAGAAAAAATATGTAGTTTGTATAGTAAGGATTTAATGCATAGAGAGCCTTCTATCTCCAGTAGCCATTAATACCAAAGATTTTCTTTCTGGTTTAAAATGATTTTTCTGAATTCTGCCTTTGTAGAAGCAAAAACATATTTTCTATTTCCATCCACAAACACTAAGTACATATGGAGACTAATGAGATTTTATTTCTTAGCCAATTCTCTATATTCAAAAACTCTGGTCAGAATTCAGTCACCTTAGGATAAAAATCCCTGATTACCCTTTGTTCTTCAAAGTGCTGTCACCCCGTGGGCTCCAGGCCGGCCTGGCTTCAGCACTAGAAGAGCTGCTTTTTTTGCTCATAAATGCACTAGCTGCCAGGAGCTGCTCAGACGCCCCATTTACTGCAGACAGCAGTAAACATCTGCACCGAACCTGTTGGTGACTTGATCCTGGTCCTCTTCTGCCCGGTGACTGAGCCAACGCCAGGTAGGCAGCGTCAGCAAACAGACAACAGGGAGAGGCACCCTGGTGCAGGATAATGAAGAGCTTCGGTCTTGGCTGGCTGCGTTCCTGCTCAAACTCATCGACAGACGAAAGATCCCTACACGTTTCAGCGGCTCAGTTAATATATGTATGCACATTATTTCGCTGACTTTGTTTATCACCCATCTGCTTAAGAGATGGAAGATGATTTACTGCTTTCAAGAGGTTTATTTAAAAACCACTTCAAGGGCTGAAGAGTGAAGCTCTCTGGTACAATACCCTGGCTGTATCTCTGAAGGCTGCTGCTTTACAGATCTCCTTACTGAGCCCACGTGTTGCAAATGCGGTCCATGAGTTTATACACAGGCAAATTATCAAGTACAGGAGACCAGAGAGATGGTGTTGTGCCATGGGCACCTTCCCTAATCTTTAACAAGCTGTGTGACCTGGGAGAATTTACCTAACTTTGCTGAGCTTCAATGTCTCGTTCTTAAGGCACAGAAATGGACGTGCTTTGCAGATTGTTAACGGTTACAGATTGTGTGTAGCTCTCCATAGTGACAAGGGCACGGAGCGTATTAATAAGGACATAGATGTGATGATGAGGACAATGACAGTGACGCTGGAGATGCCAAGGCGATTTGACTACCGTAACACAGTGGGCTGGAGGGGCAACTTCTAGGCTCCCTGGCCCTTTCAGCCCATGGATAGTAGAAACTATCTTCTATCTTCTTGCCCACAGCTGCCCCTTATATCTTTTTTCCGCTTTCCCAACTGAATTTGAACCAGTCAGTCCTATGAATAGATCTTGAAGCTTGAATTAGAGGTTTATTTTCTGAATTTTCAAATATCATTAGTCCTCGGCTCCTGACCTAAGATACATTATATGATAACGTGGACCTCTAAAGCCATGCTTTCCGGCTTCTGTTAGAGCCGCGGAGGGTGAAGTTAGCTTAGGAAAGAGTCGGTGGAATTCCAAAGGGCTCACCAGTGAGCACTGTGTCCCCGCAATCAACTCAGAGAGGGCCCTTGATCGGGTTCTTGGTTTATAACATTGTCCCTTAATGCGTTTCCTCACCTGTATGAACTGGCCCAAGACCAAAGACACACTGTGTTCACCTCAGGAAAATCCAGGCTTAAATGGTGGCCTTGACCTTTCTCTGGGTGTTCTTGAATTATTATTATAAGGTAATAACCTCAGATCTTCATAACTCAATCTCCAAACACATTGCTTCTAATCATTTCTGAATCCAGACAAAACAATATTCACACGATCATTTTCAGAAGGCCAATGAAAAAGTTTAAAATACTACAGCTGCACCCATGAATTTCTATTTTTCTAGGATGAAAACTTATCTCCCTACTTAATTTCACATGGTTATGAATAGTTTTGTAGGCCCAGCAACATATTGCTAACCTCAGCCTTTCTTTCTTAAGCTCATTATTTGCTAATGATTTTCTTGGCCACAAAACTCATAACATTCCCTTGCGTTCTTTTTTTTCCCTCTTCATACTCTTAGTCCTAAGCTCATTCCATTTGTTCAGCATCTGCGCCGGACAACATCTGGAGTCTGAGGAAATTCCACTCTCAGAGTATGACGTGTAAATGAAATTACTTTTTCATGCACTTCAGAAGAGATTCAAGAGCATCTTTCTGACCAAACTAGCCCTTTTGTTCTCTTGCAGCAAGTGTTTCCCATTAAAAATGTCATCTCTCTAATAAATTGCCTTATTGCCCCTGCAGCTGGGCCTATTGTTGTCCTGGTTTTGTGCTCACACTGATTCTCACGGGGAACAGAAAGCAAGAGAAAAATGGGACTTTTCCCCCATTCTGCCTGCGTGAAATGCCTTTCTTTCACCCTTTGTGCTCAGTGAGAACTTGTCTTTTATTGGAGTCTTTTATTCTCCCAATATCCCCTGATTTGGCAAAGTCTCCTGAGACACATCCTGTCAGATGTACTTTTCCCACCCGGCTTCTAGATGGTGGCGCCTGGGATCTATGGATGCCAGCTCAGGCTGAAATGTGGCGTTTTGGGGATTCCTTCCTGGTGGCTGATTTTTGGGGGAGGGGTTTGCAAGCAAATATTCAAAATGGTGACTCTCCAGTTTTTGCTACAAGAATACAAGAATAGACATGCCAGTTTCATAGAAGGCAAAGAATGATTATGTGAAGACAAAATGGGGAGAGGATCAGAAATTATGGGTATGTGTGTGTGCATGATCATGGATTCCTTTAGAAACCACACACAAGTTCACAAGTTAGAAAAATTAGAAGAAAAAAATCCCAATTAAGGCTAGCTCCCAAGACTTGAAGTATGAAAAAAATTATGTTTTTGTAGCTTTAGTGAGGGTGAATTAACCTCCAGGGTGAAGTGTTCATCTTTTACATTGCCTTTGTTCCATATTCCTTAACTTCCTCCTCTTCATTCCACTCTGTAACTGATGTCTACCTACTAGGTAATCTGGAACTTGGTACTACAACTCATTTCTCCAATTAATCAACCCATTTTCCATTCCCCTCTTTTTTTGTTTTTGTATCTCTACTGGGAATTGATCCCAGGACCTTCACACAGTCACACATTCTCAGCCCTTTTTCTGTTTTGGGACAGGGTAGGATCTTGCTTAGTTGCTATGTTTCTGAGGCTGAACTCAAATTTGGCAATCCTCCTTCCTCAGCTTCCTGAAATCCTGGGATTAAAGGCACCACCATAGTAAGCCATATCCAGCTTCAGCCTCTTTTCTACACAGGAGATGTAAAGAAAATAAGAATGACTTCACTTGAAGAAGGAAGATGTTTCTGCCACACAACTTACTTTTCACTAAGAATTCTTCTGAAATCTCTAGGCTTCCTCTGACTTTTTTCCTGCAATGGCAGGACACAGGATAGTGGACAGAATTGGCAGGTGGTTGCCAGTTGGATGTCTGGCTAATTTTGCATGCAAGTTACTAGAATTTTCTTCACCAAGCACAAGCATAAACTACTCTACGTTTATCCTCTCTGAGCCTTCTTCAGCCAAGCAACTGATAACTAAGGCCAAAAGTGATGAGTCATTCTGGCAGCCGGCTCTGTCTTTTGACCTGGAGGCTGTGGCTTTCTGACTGGAGAGACCCTACAGTCAACCCCCTGCTGTGTCAGTCATCTCCGAAGCACCATAAAAACCTCTGGAGAACACATGGTTCTCTTCAACAACCGTCTGCTAAGGGTCCTACAAATGCTGATACAATTCTATGCCAGCTCCATCAAAGTCTCGTCTCTGCCCTGAAGGTCTTCGGGTCTACACGTGGGAGAGCTTTCTGAATACTTACACATGTCGGAATCACTGTACTCCAAGTCACACAGGCAGCAGAGGCAGAAGGTTCTAGCCTAGCTTGAAAGTCAGGAAAGGCATTAGGTAGAGTTGCTGATTAAGATAACTTTTGGTGCATGAATCAGCATTCCTAGGGAAGACAAGCTGGGGGAAGATTTTCACGTCAGGAACTAAGTTGTAGAAAGCACAGAGGTATGAAGTATGCCTCTAATTCTTCTTTCTGTTGCTTTTTAAAATTTCTTTACCAAATACTTAGCACATACTTGTAAGCAAGCACCCTCCCAGATGGCAAATGTGCAGCAGGAAGCGTGCCACAGGGTCTACCCAGTGTTCTTCACAGTGGGGAACATGATACAACCAGCACAGACCCGTCGGTGTCAATATTCAAGCACTGCAAAGAAAACTAATTACAATAAGAAAAAAGAGAGTGACAGGAAACGGAGGCTAGAATATGATGAACTCTAATGATCTCTCTGAGGAACAGAGACTTATGATGAGGAGGGAATTTGACACAGTGGGATGTGTTGCCGGGGCCTCCAGTAGATGGTCCTTGTTAAAGCATGAAGTGGCAGGAAGAATACAAGACACGAAGCTCCTGGAACTGTTTTAATGAAGGATGTGGGACTATGTGATGTGAAATGTCTGTGATGCCGCTTGGTAACTTTCTTGTCGAGTGGTATAGACAAGATCAACAGGGAAGCCATGGAGAGGTTACATGCTAGGAAGAGTAGAGAGAAAGCAAGTGGCAAGGAGGACCATCTAGACGTCCATGGGAACATAGCTTTCGAGGGAAGACTCCCTGAACCTAAGGGCATTGGTTTATAAGCTTTTGGTGTCCTGTTGTTATCGTTATCATTGGAAGTACTGGCATTTTTGAGATGCCCTGATGTTCAAGGGGTTGTTTTAAGCACATGACTAGCAGTATTAATTCTTCTATCTCCTCAATAGTGCTATGCGGAGTAACTCGTCCAAGGTACCTGGCAGAGCAAGAACACCACCCCAAGCAGTCTGGTAAGTTCAAAGACAGCTATCAGCGACACATTTTTCTGCTACTGGCTACAACAGAGAGCTGGGAAGGAGGGTCATTCTTGAGAGGGTGAGGCTGGAGAAGAAAAAAACCTTAAAGTGCTGTAATTAGAAATTGCTCTATTGATGTGGACATGGATGGAAAGGAGAGGAAAGAGTAGACGATGCCTTTACGGATCCTAGCTTAGAAAGCTACGTGCACCAAGGTGTTCTGGAACTGTGCGTTGGCCAATAGAGGTGCAGCCATGGGCCCAGTGAGTTACACAGGAAACAGCTGAGATTTTGCACAGATAACTTAGGTGATTAATCACTCATTATGTCAAACTGTTGCTGGATTAGAGAGAAGATACTATTTAATATGGCAGAACAAGCCATGTCTCCGTACTGCCAAAAATTTCATGATAGGCCCTTAGTGTATTCTAAATTTAGTACGAATTCCTCTTCCTGGTGAAGAAGGAAGGAGGGGGGAGGAGAAAAGGAGGGAAAAAGAGCTCTGCACTTAACATAATCCTGTTCATTCCGATCTCTGTTTTCTCCTCCAAGCGCAGTCTCCAATTAACTGGGGACAGACCCAGACCCTGGCAGGTATTTTGACATTTAAACATTAAAAGTGACATGAATGTTCGTGTCAAGATGAGCTGGGTTTGAATCTGAGCCAAGTAAACTCACTGAAATCATTTGTCCTCTCTCTCAGCTTCTTTGACATTCTTACAATATTCTCTGACCCATCAATTTGTACAGAGGACAAAATAATAAAAAATGACTTACTGTGCTCTCTTGGTCCCTTAACTAGTTCTAAGGCTTCTGGATGCTGTTTCTTCCTTAAGCTATGAACAACTAAGACACAATGTACCACAGTACAGGTGGGAAAGCAGGGGCCTAGAGCGGGTTGTTTTCCCAAAGTCACCCTTGCCAGGTTAGATGTGGGCCTGAATTACACCCCAAATTGTGTGAGTCCATCCTATTCGCTGCAGCCCTAGATTAACCAAGTGAGATTGCTTATATAAAATCCCTAGCATATCATAGCCCCTCCACAAATGGGCACAGTTGTGTTTCAATAAAACTTTATTTACAAAAAGAAGTGGTGGGCCACGCTTAATCAGCAAGCTATGGTTTGTTGACTGCTGGCATGCATTACAGTAAGTTGTAGAAAATAAGTATGAAGTGAAGAATTTTCACTATCTTACCTTTGTTTTAATATAGTTCTAATCAATCAATCAATGGATTTAGACAATTTCTGAAAACATGGGAGTCAGTTTTTATCCACGCAAATCCATTTCCTGGGCTCCAATTCCAGGTCAGCCCCTGCTTTGCTGTGTGCTGGGGGCAAATCGTCTCAGTCTTCTCACCTGGGAACCAGATACGTCTCCCTTATGCTATGAAAATACAAAGAGATATATGTGCAAAGTAATATATACAGAGAGATCCGTAGCAAGGGTTCAGGACAGGGAGGTTCCTGTCAAGAGAGAGGCCTGCAGTAGTAATTTCTCTCTTCTATTTGGTCTTCAGGACATCCATAAAGAAAGAGGATAAAGGAACCAAGGAGAGACAGCCAGCTAATTTTAAGTGTATCACATGTGCAGACGCTACACAGTGATTTCAATTCTTTATCTGCTCATTCCTCACAGCAAATCTTTGAGACCATCTTCCCGACTTCACTCTACACACCATAGGATCCAAAGAAGTGAGAAGCTGGCAGAGGCCAGAGCCACATTCAGTCATGGCTGCCCAAGTGAGAGTGCTTGCCTCACTGGGGGCGACAGTCTCCTAATGAAACCAGGATCTAGGGGTGAACTGGTGGGATCAGCTTATTAATACTTTTGGTTCAGTCTTCCTAATGCAGTGGGCAGTGCACCAGTCTCATAATACTTTTTGGTTCAAAATGAAGAAAAGTCCCAGTTAAATAGCAGGGTAGGTTAAGCCACTCCTAGTGCCTTTGCACAAAAATTCAGGCAAAGATTAAACCAGAAGGCCCAGACCGAATCTGCAAGGCACTAAGCTAGCCCTAGGGATGTTCAGAGAAGTGCTACAGCCTTCCTTCAAGGGCTCATAGCCCCTTGAAGAGGACGATTGATTTAACAACGCAGTGACAGTGTGCGGAGTCTTTGGAAGCCATCGTGCCACTAAGATGGAGGCTGTGAGGTCGTGTCTTTTGGAGAATTGGCCATTGCTGGAAATTTTTTTTCTTATTTCTTCCATTTCCTGGGCACCCGCACATGTTGGTAACGGTCCCTTTTTGCCACTCTACTCCTCCCTGTAAGGAAAAGTCCTCTCCACCCTCCTCAGTCTTGAGAGCACACTCCTCCCCGCAGAATTTCCGGGGGACTCTTTTTCCTGAGACTCACAGGCAGGGATCCTCTCTTCTCTGCTCTGTAGGACCCTGGGCTCAGGTGTCCTTCTCACAGACTGCTTACAGCATCCTGCAGGGAGCTCCTCCTGTGCATCCCTCTCATTTGGTGGGGAGGTACCAACCGTGGTGTCTGGTGCACACTTGCGCACAATAAGTGCCCAGCAAATGAGCAAAGCTTGGCCTGAATTCTGAGGATCCCTAGAGATACGACATGGAAAAAATGTCGGGAAAGGTAAGGAAGATATGGTAACAAGAGGTTCAGGAAAGATTTTACTTTATTAAAAATATGGCAGACACTGTGAAATAGTTGCTCTCTTGATCTCTCCGTCGTATCTTCTTCAAAATGCTAATGTCTTTCTCTTAGATTAATTTTCCCCTGAGGTATAATTTTTATCCTTGTAATTAATTACAGGTCTTCCCTAAAAGCAAACCCAAGAATCACCTAACTCCATTTGAAAGATTCTGGCAGCCTCTGAGAGCAACTGAGATTTAGTTGTAGTTAGCCTTAACCTCCAGCTATTTCGTCCTCACCAAGCCAGTCACTCAAAGCCGTCCCATGAACTGCCTGTTGAATAAACGCTGAAGAACTGTTCATTTATCTCCTATCTGTTTGAAATGTTCTACAACTTCTCTCTGGGACCCTGGCTTCTGCCCCAGGTTCCTGATCATTTATTCATATCCCCTGCCTGGTTCTTTTCTACAGGGTGGTTGTGATGAGGTCCATTCTCTTTCTTTGCATGGTAGATGCCTGAAGCTGTGTTACTCGGATAGCCCTTCCGATCGCCCTCTGTAAACTCCTCAGTGAGTATTTCCATGTCAATGTTCTTCCTCACAGCAAAACGAACACTGCATGAGCGACTTTTCCCCTCCAATAAGGCCACTTTCATTTGTGTGATATTTCTTCTGTGGTCCTTGGAAGACAGAAAGGATTAATAATAATTTGCAAGGGAACCGGCATTATAAAGACAGCAGAGCAGGGACAACGTGGTATCCCAGTCCTGCTCCACCGCGGATGGGAGAGGATGGGGGCGGATGGGAGCCAGGAACTGCTAGGAGAGAAGTCAAGCACGAGGAAGCATCCTCACTCATAGGTCGGAAATCTGGGCTGGGATGACGGAAGATTGGGCTCAGCTGGGATTTTCACCGGAGGTATCTGCACCCGGTCTCTACATGTGTTTCCGCGTTCTTCATTTTTCTGAAGGGACTAAAGTGGCCTCAGAGTCCAACTTAAGCCTCATAATAATGGATTTGTTTGCACAAGGGTGGGCCTGGCTCTTCCTTGTTCCCATAGTTCCTCTCTTGTTCGAGGACCTCTCTCCCTCGCACAAGTTCCCACTGTGTAATGCTGTCCTCCGTGTTGGGATTCAGCAAAGCTCTTCATCAGAGCCTAAAGAAATGGAGCTGTCTCATTCGAGAATTTCATCTTCCAAAACTGTGAACAATATGAACTTCTTTTCATTGTAAATCATCCAGTCTCGGGTCTTTTGCTATAGCAACTAAAACACTGGGTAAGACTTCCCAGAAAACCACAATTCCTTTATTTTTCCACATTCTGTACTGTGAATAATAGAAATGCTGCAAGATAATGGGTTTTTGCTGAAAGAACATTAAATGTGGGGATAAAAGGACATTGCCCTTTGGCTATTTTGGTTTAAGAAGTAGTTGAGATTGTAACATTGTGATAGAATTTGACTTTCATTCCTACTAGGTAGTAGGTACAAAATCATAAGACAATTGATTTTATTTATACCCTTATTTCCACTTGAAATGAGCCGTTACTTCGCAAAAACATTAAATAACACTCCCTTAATTATGCTGCTAGTGGTAGGTAAATGGAATGTGGCATTTCGAGTCACAAGAGTTGGTGAAAACAGTGCCGAACTTGTGAAGTGCTTTAAACCTCCTTGATGCAAAAACCTTTAATATACTCATGAGTATTATGACTATGCATTCACCCACTAGCAGCAAATATTTACCAACCTCATGTAACTGGACAGAGTCAACTTTAGCCATGAGGGCAGTGGAGTGAGTAGAAAACCTGTGTCCTCATCAGCCTTTCCTACTAATTGCAGAAACTCAGGTTTGTTCAACCTTGGTACTAGTTCAGTGTAGTCTCAAAAACTTTACCAAAACTTTATAAGAAAAAAATCCTGTAATATTTTAATATGAGAGTCTTAATCACTCACTTATTCTACAATTATATAGCTTTAGTGTCCTTAGAATTGTCCCTTGAAGAATATCCGGTCATCAGAGGACCTTCAGTCATGTCACAACTATGGGGGATAACTGATATTTGCCTCATCTTACCCCTACAGAAATAACCGTCTATGACTCAGCCTATGTGTTGATCAGAATTTTCTGAATAAAACTAGTTAACAGAGCAACAAAAATATTGTTCTGTGTTTTGATGAGGATTCCTAAAGTCCCATATCTCAACTTGTGGCCTTAGGATATGTATGAGTTTTAGATAAATAGCACATGTAAAGTAGGCCTTATTGCCCTTTGGGCATGACAGTAGGTGTCCCTAAAGACCTGAGGCTGGGGGCTGGAGGAATGGCTCAGCAGTTAAAGCACTTGAGCAAGCACTAAGTCAAGTGCTAAGTAGCCGAGTTCGATTTCCCCAGCACCACATAATCTGGGCGTGGTGGCACACGCCTGTATCCCAGCACTCGGGAGGCTGAGGCAGGAGGATTGCCCTGAGTCCAAAGCCAGCCTGGGCTCCATAGTGAATTCAGGTCAACCTGGGCCGCAGAGCGAGACCCTGTCTCAAAAAAAAAAAAAAAAGAAGGAAAGAAATAAGACCTGAGGCTGAACTTACTCCTTCTAACAAGTCACAGAACTAGTGATCCTGAAACCTCAGAACATCCATGTGATCTTCTTGCAAAGTATTTAACGCTAATAAAAGAAAACATATATGATGAAAAGTTCAGTTATTTAAAGGAAGAACACGGTTAAAATAATGACCTAACTGTTCCTGGTTCATAGGGAATTTCATATAAATTGTTATCATTTTGTCCGTTGTCACTTATCAGTTCAAGAATCATTAATCCTTTTAAGTAAGATTTATTACTTTTATCATGCAGAAAAGCAGAAAAATAAATTCAGGCTCAATGAGCCTAGATATTGCCTAAGTTAGCCCACTCAGAAGGAAGGATTAGTAGGTATCAAGCCCCATTTATCAAAGCACAAACTAAAGCATGATCTATTACTACATTACAGTGCTACATGGGTCCTATTCTATGTTTGTTTTTATTGTTTGTTTCCTTTTCTCTATGTTAGTGGAGGAATTTCTTCGCCTGCTGGACATGAGCTTACAATTCTGAGTGTCACGTGACCCGTTTCAACACAAAACAGCTCAACGGGATTAAGATCAAGTGTTTCGTATTGAGCTGGGAATGTAGCTCAGTGCAAAGGACTTGTCTAGTAAGCAAGAGGCCCTGGGCTCAATGGCTGGCACTGCAAAAATAAAGGAAAATTTTATTTTTAAAAAAAAAATAGTATGTTGGTTTCTAGGAACAGGATTTCTTAAAGAATATTGACTTGGCCACTGGCTCAGAGACTAACAGATGTCTTGGGCAAAAGGAAATATTCAGATATAAAGTTGGAGAGCTAAATAACTTTAATCTTTTTCACAAAGTACATCAGAGATTTAAGTAAACTGACATGAATTTGAATCTCTGAACCGCACGAAAGCATATGATGATAGATATGTGTATTTAATAATTGTAAATGTTTGGGAAAATAGATCCTAGGGCTACCCTCGATAGAGCACAGTTAGGAATATGGGGTTAGGGGAATCATCTCAGATGGCAGCTAACTTCTTTCCTCATGGCAAAATTTGTTGTCATGGGAGGATTTAAGTGTTGCGTGCAGCATGATTGGGTTAAAGTTTTAGCTCTTGCTCACCAGTCATGTTCACTTGGGCACATTCTTTAGCAGCACTGGGCCTCAGTTCTCTCATCTGAGAAGTGGGAGTGAGAAACTGAAACGCATAGATAGAATTGTAAATGATTGAATAAGACAGAAAGCACTTAGCATAAAGTCTGGCAGACAGCTGGCATCTGGTTAATAATAATTAACTTTTCTTTCCTCTAAGACTCTGTTTGAAATTTTGTTTTCCCTCCGTGAATTACTGAAGACAATTTCTAAAGGTAACACTTGCCAGCGGCCCTCATCCAAGAGCACTCTCCCAAACGTGATCTGCAGAGCACGGGGTGTAACAATTCTCACATATCGCTGAAATGTCAAGGTTTATTATACCCCTGTTCCGTATTGCTGTGGCCTCGTTTGTGTTTCCATTTGCTTTATGAGAAGTGTCTAACTCTGCAGTGTCTGCCTCGCCTTGATGCCTCTTTTATTCTTCCAGCTGCTTTCCCGAGCCCATCTGGCCACATATTATAACCCTTTACTCTTGAACTCAAAATAGAATGAGAGAGCAAAGTGAAATGAGCCTTATTTCATCACTCTGCCTTTTGTGAGTCACTGGTTTCAACAGTGTGTGGCTTGGGAAAACGACAATGCTCTCCTGATGTGGCTATCTGATTGGGCTTTGATGGGACACTTTCTCCTCTTGAACTCTACCTCAGTGTCATTGGTCAAGGGATGTTCTGCTACTTGTTTTGAGCTTTATCCATGATAAACCACTTCAAGATTTCAAATTCATAAGCAAAACTGCTATGCAAGAGGCCTACCTAGTTTTATAAGCTCTCTTCCTAACAGATTTATTTGTGTTTATTTTATTAAAATAAGTAACTCAGGTGGCACTTTGGATAATCAAATTTTCTTATTTATTTATTGGTTTTGTGTAGAAGGAGCAGAAAAGGAGGGAAGAGAGGGAAGAGAGAAAACAAAGAAGGTGGTACATATACTCACGAAAGTACAAATGTTCTTTAATTTGCAATGGATTTATGTCCCAATAAAATGAGTGTAAATGGACAATATCCTAAGTCAAAAAATACACCTAGCCTACCAGTTATCATAGCTCAGCAATACAGGGCATCGTGCAGTCTTGGCTGATATCCTTCCTGATGATGTGATTGGCTGAGCCGCCTTTGCTCCTCCTGTCCAGAATCAGTGAGAGGTTATCCCACAGGATGCTGCAAGCCCAGAGAAAGGCTCAACAGTTAACACATGGTTGATACTAATTTCATATAGCTTTTTCACTACTGTAAAGTCAAAATTTGTAAGCCCAGCTACTGTAGGTCACAGACTGCCTGTAATCTCCGACTGGAAGTCAGAAGGGAGTAGGAATCACCACTTCCACGTGATCCGTGATCCTCCTTCTTTGGTGACGAAGGGTCAAGAGCATCTTCCTAAGGATGTCGAGGGCAACATTTGGCTTTCATCTGCCTCAGAGGCCAAAACGCAACCAATGAGTCTTTATTTAATGAGTGCAGGTGGAGCTGAATTTTTTGGATCTGTTCATCTTCACCTAAAGTAATCAGGATCTGCCATTAGGTAAGAATAGCATGGCTCTGGGCAGGTTTTAAAGCAGGCGACAGACTGGGAGCCTTCCCAAGGTAAGCTAAGAGAACCCAAAAGGGCAACAAACACACTTTGAGAGCATCCAACCATACTGCGGGGCTGGGCACTCCCAAAGGCATTGCAATGAGGGGGTTTTACTTGGTTTAATCTTCATCGTAGTCTTATAAAATAAACGTCACTCACTTACAGGTGAGGAAAAGGAGGCTCAGATAAACTAAATAGCTTTCTCAGGGACATAGAACAAGTGATTGGCAGAGATTAGCTGCAGATTTGGACCTTCTACTTAGACTCGGGGCTCTGGGCACTAAATGTTCTGCTTTTCCCCTCATTACAGCTCTTGGCCGCCACGGGCTGTTTCCCCCTAGACACTTCTCACCCAGTCCTTCAAATTCCTCCTTATTTTTTTCAACAAGAAATTATTTATTTTTTGACTGTCTCCCCAAGTACCTGAATAATCCCTAAAGTGGTTTTTATCAGCCCACTGAAAAGTTGTAAGATCTGAACTCCTCATAGTAGATGAAGTGCTTGTTGTGAACAGCAGTAAGAAGCCTTTTCCAAGGACTTTCTCCTGAAGCCCCCCGCCTCTCTCACCCACCCACCCATACATGCATACATGTACATGTGTCATTCACTAAACAGTATTTTACATTATGTATTTATCGAGAGGGGCGGGGAACAGTCTTTGCTGGTGATTAGTAACTACACGTGCATGTGAGGTAGAATAGAGAGATGGTGAATTTTCTTGGCCTACAATTGAACTTAAACCATAATTTCTAAGACATATTCCTTCTTTTATGTTAATGGAAATCATATTTCTCTTGTTTAGAATGATGCATGCCCAGGGGAGACAGAGAAAGAGATAGAGAGAAAACTTTAAGTTCTGTTTTTCAAAAAACAATGATCCTGTCTAGCTAGACATAACCTATAATCCTGAAATAAAATTTGTATTGAAGTTCAACTTTATTTATATTGGATTCACTTTGTTTTACCTTTCTGCAAGAAGGTAATGTAGAATATGAAAGATATTTTACTTTTTGAAAATTTTTATTTTCATGTGTGATATTTACTCCTCAAAGTATTCTAAAAATATATAATTTTTAATATCTTATAATAAGGTAATAAGACATACAAATCCCACAACCAGAATAGTTGACATTTATAGTTCAAAACTAAATTAAGAGAATAGTAAATAGTTTTTAAAATATAAAGTTATATGCAGTTTTATAGGACTGCTGAAAGAATGTCTCAAAAGTTGGAGAATGCTCCTTTATTTCTAAAAAAGAAAGTACATTCAAAGGGAGCCATGAACGTTTTTCAATCTCGATACAAATGCCTTGGCTGTGTGTGTGCACAGGAGCTACCATGTGTCAAGGACTCGTCAGCCTGCCAGAGGCCGGAGCTGGGGACAGGACTTCCACCATCACAGTATGTGGTTTCTAGAATATTGCAACTGTTGTTCATAGATGCCCACTGGGACTTTCCCCGGTCCTGCCTTTTCAGGTCCTGTAGCTTTTGGCATCACCAGAATTATTTTTGGAGTCACCTGTACTTTATTCTTTGTGTATAGAGTTGATTTCCTCTTCCTACAATATGGAAACAATGCTAAAGTTAACATTATGGACTGCCTTTCAGCTTGGTGTGGCTCCACTTCAATTTAAATTGCAACACTAACAGATGATGGTGTGCATGTGTTACTACTGTGCAGATCACTTAATTTTAATTCAGTGTATTTATAAGCAAATGTATATATCTATAGACCTTATATCAAATAAGACCTATTCTGATATAATTACCTTTTTTAAATTTCAACATGATTGTCCACTTGAATGAGATTTCATCTGCTTTTTGTTCTATGTCCACATGGGGTTTTTCAGTTTTTTTTTTTCAAACCAAACTAAATACTCTGTCTATGCTCATGTTAAGATATATAATAAAATTTAGGGGAAAAAGCACATCCGACACACAGCCCATTTTCCCCAGGATGTCGGCATATGCACTGACATACTTCAAAGTAAATAATATATAGTACAGAAAAGTCACATTGGGTCCTTCCACACGACTGTGCCTCCGTCTCCTCGTCTCAAACACCAGGAAATGATTGTTATGCTATTCTTGCCCAGGTTAGGCGAGAAAATTTAGAACGTTTTAGTTGCTTTGGCATGCGATTAGACATTGATAAGTCGGGGTGCAGGAATTATGATTATTAAGTCTTGCTTATGATCAAATTGGTTCTCCATGTCACATCTGATGGCTGTAAATTCCCAAAGACCCACTGAAACGAGAAAGCGCAGCTGAACGTTGTATCTTGGCCATCACTAGAGGGCGCCAGAGGTAGCTAAGCGGCCATCCTCTCCCAAAGTTCACTCCATAGTGCTTTCATATTTGCCCAATATTGAAAACACATCTACTGTAAATACGCTGAGTGAACTTGCCACTTGGTTCTAAAGATGTATGATGTAATCAAGGGTCTCAAGAACCTTGCAATTCAATTGGAGGAGAAAATAACACGCATTAATTGGTCACGCAAGACAATGTTATATAGCAAAGCAGTAACAAATTGAATATTTCAGGAAAGACTCGGGCGATTGAAGCTGCAGGTCTGAAAGGGGGACCACTTTGCCCCTGTTAGGTGGTATCCTTGAGAACCGTTTCATGCACTGGATGTAAAGCTTCAAGCCTGAGTAGGGCTTGGAACTCTGGAATCAGCATTTCAGACAAACGCACCAAGGGATGCAGGGAGCCGTTGGTGTGTCACCTTCCTCATAGAGGGTTTGGTTTCCACTGCATTCTTTCTTCCCCAGTCATGACTCTGATTCAGCTACTCATGAGAGCACAAGGATACCAGTTGCTTACTAGGTTGAATTGAATGCCCTACACTGGTGCTGCATGCTTGAAGCCCTCTGTCTAGAAGCAAAGACACAAACTAAAGTTGGAATCAAAGGAGCAAGCAAGTCCCACATGGGCTAGGAAGACTTTAGGGATGATGAGAACCACTGAAGAACTTGGAGCCATTGAATAACATACTTTAGAATCAGAATTAAAGTGATATCATAGGCACAAGTTCAACTGAACCAAACTGAGCACTGTTATTCAATTCATTGCCTTAAAAATGAGGAAACCCAATTT
>PVKB01000594.1:461800-662034 GCA_004027205.1 Ctenodactylus gundi | reverse complement strand
CTGTTCCCGGCAGGCAAACAGGGATTTCTCTGGTAGGGTCAAAAAATTTACCTCTAGAAAATGCCATAAGTTCCCGCTGGGAGGCTGGGGACACCCGAGGGGAACCCCCGGGGTACAGGGGACCTCAACGAACTTCCACCGGGTTCTTCTTTCCCATGAAATACCAGACTTTTAATTTCCAAAAGAAATGTTTCCAGACAGGAATTTTACCGAGATGATCCCCTCGGCCGGACCACATTCAATCTCGTGTGCCGCTTCAGGTCCCGAATAAAACGAAAATCGAGATGGGTCGCGGATCTTAGCCATGATTAATAAAACAGTAGCAATCAACTTGGAAAGAAATTTGTCAAAAATAAGTAACAAATGAGATCTCGTATTTCAAAGTTTAGCACATGGAAAGAAGCTTCTCCAGGAAGAGCAATTTACACAGAAGAAACCGGTTGCAACTGCTTATATATGCTGGTTCACTTTTTTGTGGGGGAAGGAAATTACGAAATACCAGTTCCCTACAATTACAAAGCAGACCTTTCTTTAACAAGGAGTTGTTGCTTCGGCCTAGCTCAGCAGCATTTCATGAAGTTCCAGAGACTCAAAGATAGCCAAATTAGTGGCTGGTAGTTGGACATTTGCAAAAAGTGCCCATTAAGAAAGCAAGGTTCGGGGCTGCAGGAATAACAGAGCGGGTAAAGCGCTTGCCTAGCAAACCTAAGGCCATAAGTTTGATTTCCCAGCACCATATAAACTGGGCGTGGTCGCTCACATCTGTAAACCCAGCACTTGGGAGGCTGAAGCAGGTAAATTGTCCTGAGTCCAAGGCCAGCCTGGGCTACGCTAGTGAGTTCAGACCAGCTTGGGCTGCAGAGCGAGACCCTGTCTCAAAATAAAGAAAAAGGGGGGGCGGAGAGAAAGTAGGGTTTTACTTATTTGGTCTATGGTAGTGACACAGATTAGCCAATTGAATTATATCTCAGTTGAGTGGGAACAGAGTCCCCCCACTCCCCCCACCCCCACCCTGAGAAGGAATTAAAAACAATTCTTTCTCTTGCTGAGGAGGCCCTCAATGGACTCGGATTTATTTATTTATTTTTATTTTCAGGACTGGCTGTGAGCTTTCTAACGTTTATCTCCTTCCTGGCTCTGGCAGAGGCAAGTAAGTGAATATTTCTTTAAACGGGGACGACTCAGTGTAGGGAACACAGAGTAGCTGCGACCCTGGTCCTTCCCCTAGTGCAGCCTAGTCCTCTCCCTGTGGCTTGAGCCCTTCTGTGGTAAGTGCAGTTGTGCTGACTTGGCCTGGCCAGGCCGTGGCCGTGTTAGTCTTGAGACGCTCCCTTACGTAACTGCGTGGCAGAATGCCACTTTTGTCTGTATTACTATTTAAGCTCTGATGGGGCCATCTCATGGCAGCTTAGGGCGCAGTTTATGGCAACAACTGGAGAGGGACCATTGGGGCAACTTGGGCCTGCTGTGTGCTCTGCTGTACCTGCATGAATTGTGGCCGAACGTCCCACGGTGCTTCCCCTTGAGGTTGACCAGACTGACCAGATTCAAGCTCTCACCCTTGACTGTGTGGCCCCCTATCACCTTACAGTATGCCTACCTCATGGAGCCTCCATAGAAACCCCCATAGGTCAATAACAGGGCTCAGAGAGATTCTGAACTGCTTCTGCAGGTCAAAGTGGGGGTAGTCGGAATGTTTTCAAAAGAAACTAAGAAACCTGCCTCCTTTTCAATGTAATCCTGCCATGTGTCTCCAGATGCCAGGAGACTCCCTCTTGGCCTTTGGCTGGACTATATTTGGGAGAAGTCTTTGGGGGTGTTTTCTGGTAGAGATTTTATTTCCCCCTGGGGAAGTGAACCCAGGGTCTCACCCATGCTAGGCAAGCCCGCTACATCCCTGACCACCTTTATCTTGAGACAGGGTCTCACTGGTGTCCAGTTTAAGATCCTTTGCCTCTGCTGTCCCTTCCAGGTAGCTATGTTTACAAGCAAATGCCCTTATCAGGCTGAAGCCTATGTTAAAGGACCTTCTAAAACTGTAAGAGGCTCCGAGGAAAGTCATTTATTTATTTTTGAGGCGGGGTCTCACTCTGTAGCTCAGGCTGGTCCTGAACTCACTAGGGAGCCCAGGCTGGCCTTGGACTCACGGCAATCATCCTGTCTGAGCCTCCCCAGTACTGGGATTACAGATGGGCACCCCCACACCCGGCTTACGTGGTGCTGGAGAATCGAAGCCAAGCCCTTGTGCTTGCTAGCACTTTGGCCACTGTGCCGTTCCTCCAGCCCCTGCTGTATCTTAGGTGGTACTATGTGGCATCCACTATCTAATAAGCGTTTGAAATAGGGCCAGAAGAATGGAACTACTGTACGGTTATACAGCATTGTGAGTGTCCTCAAGACCCGGAACCCTAGTCATGGCTAAGATGTTAAACTGGATATTCTGTGTCTCTCACTACAACTAAGAATCAAGAAGAAATGTACTGCAAATATGACACACATGTTGGATTTAAAGACTTAGTAGGAAAAAAGTATATAATATTTCATGACCATTTTACATTGATTTAATGATAAATTGATAGTATATTTAATATTTGAAAATAAACAAAGTTAATTTTGTCAGTTTCTAAATTATCTACTACAAAAAAATTTTTTTTTAACTGAGACAGGGTCTTGCTGTGTAGAACAGGCTGGTCCTGAACTCACTATGGAGCCCGGGCTAACCTTGGCCTCACAGCAATTCTCCTGCCTCAGCCTCCCAAGTGCTGGGATTATAGGCGTGCACCGCTACACACAGCCTATGTGGTGCTGGGGAATTGAACCCAGGGCAACGTGCTTGCTAGGCAAGTGCTTTAACTGTTGTGCCATTCCTCCAGCCCCTCTACCAGAAATTTTGAAGTTATGAAAACATTGTTTAGTACATTACTTCCCCTGCTTATCCCACAGTGTCTGAAGTTGAACTCAGAGCTGTGTGCATGCTGGGAAAGCACTCTACACTCAGGTACATCCTAGCCCTTATTTTACTTCTGTTTTGAGACAAAGTCTCTCCAAATTGCTCAGGCCTGCAGTGCTCCTGCCTCAGCCTCCTTGCTGAGATTACAGCCATTCACCATGTGCCTAACAAATTTGCATCCCATTTCTATTAGGCAGGGCTGATCTAGATTTCAAGGTGGGCGATGATGGTAGGGGTAAAGAGGGGAAAAGTGCTAAGATTCCTGGCTCGTCATATAAATCTCAAATGCTAATAGTGATTTTCTTTATTCCCTTTTCAATTTATTTTTTAAGTTCTTTTTTTTTCTGCTTGAGCACCATTGCTTGAAATAGTGATTTTAGAATGAGAAATCCAACCAGGCACAGTGTCCTGCTCTTCCAGTCCCAGGGAGGATAGGGCAGAAGGATCCCTTGAGCCCAGGAGCTTGAAATTACTCTGGGCACATAGAGAGACCCCATCTCAAAGGACACCAAAACCCCAGGGCTGGGATGTGGCTTGTAGCTCAGTGGTAGAGTGCTTGCCTAGCATGTGTAAGGCTCTGGGTCCAGTCTTAGTACTGCAAAGTGTGTTTCAAGCCACACGTGACTTGGTGGCTTAATCTCTTCTTCCAAACCCATGTGCCTAAGAAAACAGTGCCTCCAAAGCAGATCTTTTCCCCTCTCTTTTCAGTCGCCATTCTAGCATATTGCAAGGGGAAGACTTCTCCACCCCCCCCCCCCATGCTTCCTCCTCCTCAAGTGACTTGGCCCGAGGTAGAAAAATCTCCAGACTCTGAAGACTTCCGTACCCGCTTCCAGCACTTGGCAGGCTGAGGCAGGAGGATTGCTGTGAGTCAAAGGTCAGCCTGGACTACATAATCAGTTCAGGACTAGCCTGATCTATAGAACAAGACCTTCAAAAAAAAAAAAAAAAAGGAAATAACTCCATCACTGAGAACTCAATCCCTTCCTACCTCCTAATTCTTTGTTCTCAATAATGTTAAATACATTTTTTGGTACTGAGGACTGAACCCAGGGCCTTTGCACTAAGCTATGTCTCCAGTCGTTCTACTGTTTTTTATTTTGACATAAGGTCTCATGAAGTTGTTAAGTTGCCTAGGCTGGACTTGAGCTCTGAATCCTCCTATCTCAGCCTCCTAGAGTATTGGAATTACAAGTGTGTATCACCATGTCTGACTTTGCTTATTTATTATTTGTACACTTGATCTTAGCCAAAAGGCTGAAAAGTGATAAGACTCTGTTTGTATTAGATGTAGTGCAGAGATACACAATTCATAGAACATACTTAGAGCAATGTAGCCAGATTATTTGCTTATTTATTTATTTATCACACAGAAGATCCAACCCCAGGGCTGTCACAGTTACTTATAGCCCCATTCATGTTTTTGGTTTTGATTTTTTTCTTTTCTTTTCTTTTTCTTTTTTTTCTTTTTTCTTTTCTTTTTTTTCTTTTCTTTTTCTTTTCTTTTTTTTTTTTTGAGGCAGGGTCTTGCTGTGTAGCCCAGGCTGATACTGAACTCACTATGGAGCCCAGGCTGGCCTTGGACTCCCTGCAATCCTCCTGCCTCAGCCTCCTTAGTGCTAGAACTACAGGCGTGCACTACCACGCCCAGTTTATGTGGTGCTGGGAATTGAACCCAGGCTCTTAGGCTTCATAACAGCTGAGCTATGCCTCCATCCCATCTTCTGAGAAATCTTAGGTGTCAAATTTAAAATGAGTGAAGGGTGTTCAAGAAAAAAAAATTGCAGAGACACTTGTTAAAGATGGACTGACAGACTTCCTGCAGGAGGAGGACTGTCACTGCTGGTGTAGGGACGACGGCTATGTCTTTTGCAGTGAGGGAGAGAGGTTGGCCTCCAGCAGGGACAAGTGAGGATGGACAGCCAAGGATCAGAGCGGAAGTCAGGGGATGGAAAGTTACTGAAAGGAAAAGTCAGAGTCAGGGAGATTCTGGCTAAACCGACCTAGCAGGATTTTTGCAGAAGCCAAGCCAAGGCAATCAAATACCACCATAGGAAAAGTGACAGATACCGAGGGCGGGGAGGTTCCTGCCAAACTGATTGGCCAGTGTTCTTGCTGAAACTAGATTTTGTAAGGAAGCGCACAGATGAGCCCTGGGGAAGGTTCTAGAGCCTCGCTGAAGTTTGGACAAGCAAAAAAGTCTGACAAGATTATATAGTTTTACTAAGTTATTTTAGGGACTATGTGAATAAAAAAGTTTAAAGACCATCATACTAGAAAAATAGGATGGAACTAATAAGAGAGAAAAATGAGAGAGAGGCAGGGTAGTAAGAAAATTATCCTAGAAAATAAAAAGGGAGGGGCTGGAGGAGTGGCACAACGGTTAAAGCACTTGCCTCGCAAGCACAAGGCCCTGACTTCGATTTCTCACACTACATAAACTGGGTGTAGTGGCACATGCCTGTAATCCCAGCCTTCAGGAAGCTGAGGCAAGAGGATTGCCACAAGTTTAAGGCCAGCCTGGGCTCCATAGTGAGTTCAGGACCAGCCTGGACTACAGAGTGAGACCCTGTCTCAAAAAAAAAAAAAAAAAAAATACAGTGTAAAAAGTGTAAAATGGTTTGCTGGGTACATGTTGACCGGAAGGAAGCACAGATTGCAATATAATGCCAGGCAAAACAAAACCTGGGGCAAAGGTGTTTAAAAAAAAAGACAAGACTGTTTCATGTTGGTTAAAAATACAAATCACTGGCCATATACCTTAACGGATATTGCAACATAATTTTGAAATGTACAAAGAGAAAACTGAAAATAAATGGTGAAAATGGTCATTCCACAATCGCAATGCCAGAGGGACATCTCTCTGAGAACCAGCTGCTGGAGCAGACAGGAAAAGATTTGCACAGCACAGTGGACAGGCTGCATCTCCCAGCGCGTTCCTCCCGGGCACAGGAGGAGCTGTTCCTGCAACAGAATCCTTCCCAGAGTTTGATCTCTGGCTGACTCCTAAAGCCTGAGACCAGCCACCTGGCCTTGCGTGAGGTTTGGCAATGGAATCGCCTCCAGGTTTTGGCATCCTGTGACTACAGCAGCTGGGAGCCCTCACGTCCAAGTCCTCGTGTAGAGAAATGTGTCTGTTTTTGCTTCTCTTGGGCAGACACCTAGGATGGAATTGCGGGATGGAGGTTTAATGTTTTTAGAAGCTGCTGGGTTCCCAAAGGGGTCACATTGCCACCAGCTACCTGCAGCTGTCTTAGATCGCTGTCACAGACTGCTACTTAGCTCTGTCCTTGTGGCCTAGATTTTCATGTATTTAAAGGGTGTCTTTTTTTCTCCCACCAAGAGGGTTTCAAGAAGCTTATTAGAAACAGCATCCTGGTTGTAATTCATTGTGGTCTTACATGTTTACAATAGTACCGAATACATATAGATATTTAGTCAATACTTTTTGATTTCTTATTGTTACTTTTTGTTTTTTTCTTTTTCTTTTTTCTTTTTTATTGAGTCAGAGACTCTGTGTTGTCCAGGCTGGTCTTGAATTCCTAGACTCAGACAATCCTCTAGCCTAAGACTTTCAAGGAGCTGGACTGTAGTTATACACCACCGAGCTCGCCTGGGAATAAATGTTCCCAGAACGCTTTTCCTCTTCATTTGCTTCTGGTACAGAGGAATAAAACTAAGGCCTGAGGCTTGTGGGACACAGGCTCGTCCACGGAGCTCTGGCCTCAGGCCTTGGAGTGATTATTGAACGGATGGATGGCCTGTGATATACCTTATTTTTTATTTTTTTGAAAGAAAATCTTGCTCTGTAGTACACACTGGTCCTGAACTCACTCTGTAACCCAGGCTGGCCTAGAACTCCTGGCAATCCTGCTGCCTCAGCCTCCTGAGTGCTGGGATTACAGGCTTGTACCATCATGCCAGGATAATTTTTATGCGGTGCTGGGAATCAAATCCACGGCCTTGAGCATGCTAGGCAAATGCTTTAACCACTGAGCTATGCCTGCAGCCCTTGTTCACATAACATTTTATGTGCAAGCAAGCATGTACTTTATGTGACAGAATATTTTTCATTTATTTATGTATTTGCATATTTGTTTACTTATTTACTGAAACAGAGCCTTGCTCAGGCTAATCCTGAACTCACTAGGTAACCCAGACTGACCTTGAACTCATAAGCAATCCTCCTGCCTCAGTTTTCCTAATCCTGGAATTACAGGCATGTTCTACTTATTTTTGAGACAGGGTCTCACTCTGTAGTCCAAGCTGGTTCTGAGCACCCTATGTAGCCCAGACTGGCCTTGAACTCACAGCAGTCCTCCTGCCTCAGCCTCCCAAGTGCTAGGATTACAGGAATGTGCCACCACGCATGGCTTATGTGGTGCTGGGGAATCAAACTTGGGTACTTAGCACTTGCTTGGCAAGCACTTTAACTGCTGAGCTGTTCCTCCAGCCCTCCCAGCTAATTCTTATGAGGTGCTGGAGAATCCAGCCCAGGACTTTGCACATGCTAGGCAAGGGCTTTAACCACTGAACTACACCCACAGCACCAAACATCTTTTAAATTACCCTGGAAGATGGCTAGATTACATAACCCTCTTAAGCAGAATTCAACATCAAATTGTTTCATCTTGAACTCATTACAGATGCCTGGAATATTCTTATTTTAAAGGCACAAAGCAACATTCCTACCTATTTATACAACACCTATTCTACTTTTCTCTCATAATTAAAAAAAAGGCCTATTTATTTAAGATGCCCACTTGAAAACACTCAGCTTCTGCATCTCCTTGAAGCTACACATAGCTGGGTTGTACATTTCAGTCCAGTGTATAATTGGAAGTTCTGGGCGTAGAGGATTCTGGGGAAGTTTGTTGGACAGAGAGGAGAAGACCACCCCCGGGACACCCTTCGACTTTTGCCTGTTGGCTTTGCCTTTCTTCTTTCCTGGAGTGTTGATGTAAGGTCTAAATAGCGAGAAGATTCTGAGGCCATTTTGCAAAAATGAGGAAGGCCGTCACATGGTAAGGATGTGAGAAGGGAAAGGTAGGAGGATGCTGGATTCCTAACGGCATCATGGGGTGGCCACCAAGCCTGAGGCGGCCCACGTCCAGATCTCAATTTAAGGAAGAAGTATAGTCACCATGACAGTCTCGTTTTTCTTTTCCTTTGCTTTTTTTGATATTGTAGATTCAACCCGGGGCTTTCCCCCTGAGCTACCTCCCTAGCCCGCTTTTTAGAGTTTTGTTTTGAGACAGGGTCTCATTCTTTAGTCCAGGCTGACCTTAAACTCAAAGTGTAGTCCAGGCTGACCTCAAACTCACAGCAATCCTTCTGCCTCAGCCTCCTGAGTGCTGGGATCACAGGCATGTGCCCCCCACACCCTGCTTCTGGGGTGCTGGGGAATAGAACTCAGAACTTTGCACTTGCTAAGGAAGTGCTCTAACCTCTGTGCTATCCCTCCAGCCCTACCTTTTAGTTTTTAATTTTGAGACAGGGTCTCCCTATGTCAACTAAGTCACCCTGGCTGGACTCAAACTGGTGATCTTCTTGCCTCAGCCTCCCAGAGTGCTGGGATGAGAGGCCTGCACCACCAGGTTGGAGTCCTGGCTTTTACCAGCGCTTTGACCTACCACTTCGTCCTGGGATGGATTTCCAACACCACATCTTCGTTCCTCTCATAAGTAGGTCCGTGGACTCCTGAGGTCAAGTGCTAAAGCAGGACATAATGGTTACCGGTAGCACCTTCTGAGTGCTACCAGGGAGAGATGAGTCACTAGCATTATGGCATCACTGTTTTGTGGTTGGGATATTGAGGTCTAAAGGGAAGAAATAGTGAGTTTAAGACTACAGATCACTTCTCCAGTTTATGTCTCTGGCTCACACTGTAGTCCCACCATTTTTTCCTGGAATTTCCTTTTTTTTTTTTTTTTTGAGACAGAGGCTCGCTCTGCAGTCCAGGCTGGCCCTAAACTCACTACGTGGCCCATTCTGGCCCCAGACTCATGGCAATCCTTCTGCCTCAGCCTGTTGAATACTAGGATTACAGGCATGCACCACCATGCCTGGCTTTATGTGGTGCTAGGGAATTGAACCCAGGGCCTTGCGCTTGCAAGTCAAGCTCTTTAACTGCTGTGCCATTCCTCCAGCCCTGTCCTTTTGTTTTTAGTTTGCTTAGAAAACCCTGTTTTTTTCTTTTTGAATCAGTTTCACAACCTCACCATTATTGACATTTGAGGCCAGACAATTCTTTGTGGTGAGGCTACCCTGTGCTTTGTAGGACCTTAGTAGCACCCCTGGGGTCTCTACCCACCAGGGACGAGCATATCTCATTCCCCATAGTTGTGACAACTGAAATTTCCCCGAGTGCTGGGATTATAGGGTGCCACCATCTGGCTAAGTATTTTTTTTTTTTTGAGACAGAGGTCTCACTCTGTAGCCCAAGCTGGTCCTGAACTCACTACATAGCCCAGGCTGGCCTTGAACTCACAGCAATCCTCCTGAGTGCTAGGACTACAGGCATACACCACCATTTTCCAGTTTATGTGGTGGTAGGGAATCAAATTCAGGGCCTTGCACTTTTTAAGCAAGTGCTCACTGTGTTATTTCTCTACCCTTCCCCCCCCCCCCCCAGCTAATTTGTATTTGGTGCTGGTGGACTGAATTCAGAGCCTTGCACGTGCTAGGAAAGCATGGTAACCACTGAGCTATACCCCCAGCTAACAAATTTTTCTGTAGATATTGCCAAGTATTCCCTGGGAACTGAGATCTCCCCTAAGTGATGCCTACTGCTTTAAATCAGATTAAACACCCTCCTAATCTGCACCTGTTCTGTTCCCAGGATGTTCTTGAGATATTTCCACACCACAGCTGTGTATTCTCCATGTTAGAATATCTGCTCTTTGTTTTTGTTTTGTTGTTGTTGTTGTTTGTTTGTTTTGTTTTGTTTTGAGACAGGATCTCACTCTGTAGCCCAGGGTGGTCCTGAACTCACTTTTTAGCCCAGGCTGGCCTGGGACTCAGGGTAATTCTCCCGCCTCAGCCTCCTGAGTGCTGGGATTACAGACGTGCGCCACCACACCTGGCTTTATGTGGTGCTATAGAATTGAACTCAGGGCCTTGTGCTTGCAAGGCAAATGCTTTAACCTCTATGCCTTTCCTTCAGCCTCTGTTTAGTTTTATTGCTCATTTTTAATTTTCATTTCTTGCTGGGGATTCTATCCAGGGCCTCACATGCACTAGTCAGGTTTTGTACCACTCAGCCACACCTCTAGCCCCCTGGTATATTTTAATTGCAGGACATTTGTAAGTCTTGAACATGGAGATGCCCTGTGTTTGGGCAGGAAATCCTTCTAGTTGATGAGTGTTTCCTCCAATCCTCTGGCTGCCCACCCTTTCTGGAAAAGAGTTGCACTACTTCCCCAAGTTCACTTGGGTATATTAGGGTTCTAAAAAGTTCAAACTGCCTTTGACTTGAGTAAAATGCTGCCGTTCATCTATCTGGTCAGTTGAAGAGGAACTGAAAGGACAGAACAACAAAAGGAAAAGATTCATTTGGAACGCACAAAGAAGAAAGCTGGTGGCACAGGCCTGTAATTCCAGAACTCTAAGACACTGAGGCAAAAGGATCACAAGCCCAGCTTGGACAAGTTAGTGACCTTAACTCATTAAATAACACAAACCACCACAGAGATATTTCCACTTGACATTGACCTGGAGTGTTTAGCGGTCCTGTGTTTAGTTTTGCTTTTCTCAAGAAAACACAAACTTTCCATTGTCAATAACTGCTCTGAGGTTCAAATGCAGTCAGATAAGCAAGTTCCATCCCTCTTAGGAGAAAGGAAATCAAGTCACTGGCATCTGAAAATTTTTAAATGTTTCACTTTTCGGGGGGAGGGAGGACAGTGTCTCACTTTTTAGTTCAGGAGGATTCTGAACTCACAGTGTAGCCTGGGCTGACCTTAAACTCACAGCAATCCTCCTGCCTCAGTCTCCTGAGTGCTGGGATGACAGGTGTGCCCCACCATGCCCAGTTCTCAATGGAGCTGGGAAGTTGCACTCAGGGCCTTGTGCTTGCTAGGCAAGTGCTCTAACCAGTGTACTACTGCTCCAATCTATAATTTAAGTTTATTCAAAATGCTACAATGCTGGGATTCAGAGAGAGTGACTAATGGGGACACAGATGGACAGCAGGAGCCACTTCTAATGTATCGTAGCCCAGCAGGATAATTGTGGTTGGCAACAGTTAACTGTAATATTTCAACATAGCTAGTAGAGAGGATTTTGGATGTTCCTGGAACAAAGAAATGATAAGTAACGGACATGCCCGTTATCTTTTTTGTTTTTTTTTTTTTTGAGACAGGGTCCTGCTCTGTAGTCCAGGCTGGTCCTGAACTCACTATGGAGCCCAGGCTGGCCTTGGACTCATGACAATCCTCCTGCCTCAGCCTCCTGAGTGCTGGGATTACAGGTGTGCGCCACCACGCCCAGTTTATGTGGTGCTGGGGAATCGAACTCAGGTACTTAACACTTGACTTAGCGCTTGCTAAGCAAGAGCTTCAACCGCTGAGCCATTCCTCCAGCCCCTATGCCCATTATCTTGATTAATATACATTGTATACATGATTAAAATTTCATAGTGTACCCCATAAATATTTGCAACTATGCATTAATTAAAACTTTGAAAATTAATTTTTTTTAAAATTGCAAAGCTTGGGCTAGGGGACTAACACAGCATTTGGAGAGCTTGCCCAGCAAGCACAAGGTCCGAGGCTTGACTCCCTAGTACCACATAACCCAGACATGGTGGTGCATGCCTAGAATCCCAGCACCTGAGAGGCTGAAGCAGGAGGATTGCTGTGAGTTTGAGGCCAGCCTGGGCTAGATAGAGAATTCAGGACCAGCTTAGACTACAGAGAGAGACCCTGTCTTAAAAACAAACAAACAGAAAAATTGCAAAGGTATTACAGAGAGCCCCACAGGCCTTTCACTCACCCCCAGTTTCTCCCAAGGTTATCGGCCCACGTTGTTACCCTCCACTTATCAGAAACCAACAAAAAAGAAACACTGATATATTGCTGTTAACTAAAGTAGTCTTCATGTGGATTTCAAGGTTTCTTTTCCCTTAACATTTTTTATCTGTTCCAGGATCCTGCACTGGTTTTGATTACTCAGCTTGCACGCAGTCCATCTATTATGGCTAAATGCTTTCTGGTTCATTTTAGATATCTATCTGAAGAGTTGAACAGACTCAAATTCACCTTCCCAGAAACATGTGGCATCACCTTAGGCGATGCTGAGAGACTTTGCAATGCTGAGGCTTGTAGGAGACTGTAAGTTCTTCATGAATTATTATTGTTATTCTTAAAGATGGTCTGAGAACTCTCAATGTTAAAAAATTCCTCCCTTTTATTTATAATGGGCTTTGCACATCTGATATTCACATGGAGAAAATTGTACTTTTTAGATTCTCTCATAAATTTTTTTTCACAAAAACATCTAGGATTTATGTAGTTCCAAGAACCAGCTGGGTAAAATACAGACCAAATTCTGTTCGGCAAATAAAGAGGATTTGAGAAGAGAACACCTTCAGTCCTGGAGGAGCATGCAGAATTAAGTTTGCTTCAGGGGACACAAGGAGGCAGATGGTCCCAGAGAGAAGCCACAGCCGGTAGGGGTTTGTGACACAGACAGATGCAGGACAGGTGTCCAGCTGTCCCACGCAAACTAGGTGGCTGATGGTTGGTAAGATGCTTCATCTTCCTGAGCTAGTTTCCTTGTGTCTGAAATGAGGAGTGTGGGCCTCATGGGGCTCAGAGGTAGAGCGCTTGTGGGGCATCCACAGGGTCCCGGGCTGAAGGCCCGGGGGGTAAGCAGCAAAAAACAAAACAAAAAATGAATTGTGTGTTGAATAAGAACATGCATTTGGCTCAGTACGTGACATACAGAAAACATCTGAGGAATGTTAAGTAATGTTACTATGGAGAAAGGCTGTGTGCTCTACTGCCAACAGACATTCCCAGCCCTTCCTTAGGCATTGAACTCTTTCTTCCATACCTAGGTCATGTGGGAGCCAAGAAGTTCAGGAATGACCAGAAGGCTAAGTGGGACAGCAGACTATCCAGGCTTTTTTTTCTTTTTTTTCAGTACTGGCGATTAAACTTAGGTCCTTTGTACTGAGGTATACCCTCTGTTCTTTTTAAAATTATTATTATTATTATTATTATTATTATTATTATTATTTAAGATAGGATTTTGGGGGCTGGAGGATTGGCACGGTGGTTAGAGTGCTTGCCTAGCATGTGCAAGGTGGTGAGTTTGATTCCCCAACATGATATAAAATGGGCGTGGTGGTGCACGCCTGTAATCCCAGCACTTGGGAGGCTGAGGCAGGAGGAGTGCTGTGAGTTCAAGGGTAGCCTGGGCTATACAGCAAGTCTCTGTCTCTACAATCAACAGCTACCAAAAAACACAGGGTTTTGTTAAGTCCTGTGCTTTTAAAATGCATCTGAGAGGTTAAATTTTTTTAATTTTGTTTTTTATTTACATATCACCTCTCTTCCCCTTCCCTCCCTCTCCCCCTCCCTTTCCCTTTCCACAATGCCCGTCTTCTTCTGTATCCTTTGCAGATTTGGTGGTTTGATCTTCTCATATTAGAGAAACCATATGATATTTAACTTTCTGGGTCTGATTCATTTCGCTGAATATAACATTCTCAAGGGGTATCCATTTTCCTACAAATGACCCAAATTTGTCCTTCTTCATGATAGAGTAATACTCCATTGAGTATATATACCACATATTCTTTATCTAGTCGTCTGTACTCCGGCATCCTGGCTTCTTCCAAGATTTGGCTATTATAAATCGGGCTGTTATAAACATGGGTATGCACTTATCACTATAGTATGATGACTTTAAATCTTTCAGGAAGATGCCCAGAACAGGTATAGCTGGGTCAAATGGGATGTCGATGATGAGTTTTCTGAGGAATCACCACACTGCTTTCCATAGTGGTTGTACCAGTTTGCAGTTCCACCAGCAATGTAGGAGATTCCTCTTTTTCCTAGAGGTTAAATATTGCTTCGTTTCTATAATATAAGAAAGCCAAATAAATAAATGAGTGAAATGGGTAAGATGTTGGGAGTTGGGGGATGAGGGAGGGGATGGGAGGGCACGAAACAGGAGGGGAACATGAAGTTACCATGATATATATGTGCACAAAACTTTCAAGTTCAGTGTAACCATTGTGTATCACATAGACATACTAATGAAACTGGAGAAAAATTTTAAAAAATAAAATAAAATCCATCTGAGAATCTCAGCATAGTGGCTTATACTTGGAGTCCCAGCTACTCCACAGGCTAAGGAGGAGGATGGTTCAAGTCCAGGAATTCAGGGCCAGTGTGGGCAACATAAGAAAATACCTTTAATAATAATTTTAAAAAGTTCCACTAAGTATAAACTTTGATCAGTGGTGCCGCTCAGGGTGGAGGTCTGCCACACAGAAAGGCACCAATGTGACAGACGCCAGGTGAGTTCATGTCTGTGTCCCCATCAGTTTGCCCCCAGCTTGAGACCCAAGCACTGCTCAGCCTTGGGGTCAGCCCCACCTGGTCTAGGCTGCCAGTTATCTGCCCTGCGAGAGTGCCCTGAAATCAGATTCCCAGTAGAGGACTGCAAACATTTGCTGAGCACACACACCTGTGACCTACAGCGAGCTTCCAGGGCCAGGGTATCAATGCCACCAGAAATTGGAGCTGCCAGGGTCGTGGCAGCCGCACTCTGCACCTAACAATATGAGCGCAGTTGAGGTCAGAATGTGCAGTTTTAAAATGTGAGCCTTCGATCCCCAGCATTGCAAGTACATATTAACAGATTAATAAAAATAGGACTGTTTCACAAAGGAAAAATCATTCCCCATTTGAAAATGAATTGTAGGCTGGAGGAATGGCTCAGTGGTTAAAGCGCTTGCCTCGCAAGTGCTAAGTCAAGCGCTGAGTGCCTGAGTTCGATTCCCCAGCACCATGTAAGCTGGTACACAGCTGTAATTCCAGCACTTGGGAGGCTGAGGCAGGAGAATTGCTGGGAGTCCAAGGCTAGCCTGGGCTCCATAGTGAATTCAGGACCAGCCTGAGCTACTGAGTGAGACCTGTCTCAGAAAAAAAAAAAGAATTGTATTTTTCAGTGTGTAACTCCAGAATTACAGGATGTATTATAATCCTGTGAACCTTTTCAATGTGTTTCCTCAGTCAGTTCTCAACTTCTGGGCCTCAGCTAGGCAGCAAGGAGGCGGGATTTCGTGATGAACTTGAGTTGGAAGGTGCCAGGCAGCTCCTGGCCCTACCTGTCAACTGGAGTAAAGCACTATGCCCTTGTAGTGCGCCATATCACCAGCCCTCTTGAAATGTATTGTATTTGAGTTAGGGTCTCACTAAGTTGCCCAGGCTGAGATCCTCCCACCTTGGCCTTCTGGGTAATGGATCGCAGGTGTTGCTGCCCTGCCCCTCCCCACGCCTTGGTTATTTGTTTATATTGGAAGTGGCGGGAGAGCACAGAGAAGACACCGGCAGCTTGCCTGGAACACAGGAAGGACTTTGTTTAATTTGTAGTTCCAGGGCGTCAGTACAAAGGTGACTCATCCCCACCCGAGCTGCTCTTGCGCGCGCGTGTGCGTGTGTGTGTGTGCCTGTGTGTGTGTGTGTGTGTGTGTGTGTGTGTGTGTGTGTCTAAGGCCCGAACCCAGGGACTCTGCGGTTGAACTACATACTACACCCCCAGCTCTTCTCTATTTTTCTATTTTGAGGCCAGTCTTGCCAAATCACCAAGTTACCCAAGGCTGGGCCCAGAATTCGCAGTCCTCCTGCCTCAGCCCTCCAGAATGCTGTAATTACAGGCCTGCTTCACCTCATCCAGGCTTTGACTTCACCTCTGGAAATTCTGCCCAGATCTCTGAATGAGATGATAGCAAGTGGACCAAACCCATTTTTGAGATCTACCTGTTTATCATGATGTCCTCCACTCATGGGAACAGTGTGGGTGGGTTGGAAGCCACACTGACCCAAAGCCGCAGGCACTGACCCATGGGCAGCTTCCTACCGAGACAGCCAGGCTGCCTCAGAAGCCACCAAAACTGTTCCACAGCCCAGAGCTGCACAGGGAGGGAGCCCGGTCACAAGGGTGCGTGGGCATGCTCGGTGACCAGGGGCCTTGGGGCGTCAGTGACCTGCAAATCTATTATTTTCTTGTCTCCTAGAACAAAGAAAAGGGTAAGAAATACCTGCCCCCAGCACAGCTCTGGATGGGAATGCTCATTTCTTGTATTGAAGTTTTCAGCAGTGTCTTGAAAAATCAGATTTATTCAGGACCCCTAGAGGTGGATTATTCGTAAGTTTTACTTAAAAATCTTGGAGAAAAGTCATTGAAGTAAGATGTTCTAAGGGAACTCCCCTAATCTCTTCCTCTCTGGGTCTCTTTTTTAATCTCTGTAGTGCTGTGGATCAGACCTAGGGCTTCGCGAATGCTACGCAAGCTCTTAATCACTGAGCTATATCCCTAGCCTGACTCCCCTAATCACCTGGTCTTTTATCTTTTCCTTTTTTTTTTTGGTCTATTTTTTCTTTTTCTCTTTCTTTCTTTCTTTCTTTCTTTTTTTTCCTGTTTCCTGCTGTGGTGCTGAGGATTGAGCCCAGGGCTTTCGTACTGAATGCATTTTTAGTTTTGATTTTGAGACAGCGTATCCTAAGTCACTAAATTGCCCAAGCTGAGCTAAAACTTGTGATCCTTCCTGCCTCAGCCTCCCAGAGTGCTGGGATTATAGTTATCTACTACCATGGCTGGCTCCAACTCAGTATTATTTTTGTTTGTTTGTTTTGGAGACAGGCTCTGGATCTGTAGCCCAGGATTCACAACAATCCTCCTGCCTCAGGCTCTCAAGTGCTGGAATTACAGCCATGTTCCACCACACCCGGATTTGTGTGGGGCTGGGAAATCGAACTCTGGACCTTGCGGTTGATAGGCAGGCGCCTTAACCACTGTGCCATTCCTCCAACCCTCCAAGGAGGCCATGGCCTGCTGTTTCACACTCCCCCAGGAGCTACCTCGAGAGGAAGAAGCACAGTTTGCCTGTGTTGTGAACTTGAGGTTCTCCTGAAAGACTGTATATGTCACCTGTACCCAATCACACACATCCAGTGCTTCTCCCCTTCCATCCCGAGATCCCACTGTGCTGCCCAGGCTGTTCTCAAACACATAGACTCACGTGACCCTCCTGCAGCTGGGACTACAGGCACATGCCACCATGCCCGGCATACTCAGTGCTGTTTAAAAACCAGTGTCTCGAATCTGGGTATACTCAGACATGACACCTGCAATAAACTGAAATCTCTAGCACCAGGGTCCTTGATCCAGGGTCATGATTGCCCCGAAATACTCCACTGATGTTATCCTGATGCCCAGGGAGCAGCATCTGGAAGATGAGAGGCAGGTAACTAGTTTCAGTACAAAATAACTACCACCACCCCTCAGCGCTGGTTCCCAGGAAAGAGTCCAAACACAGGGCTGTCCGGGAAGCCTCCTGAAAGAAGGGCGTGTTCACATGAGCTTTGTAGAACGAGGAAGAGTTTGTTCCGACTTTAGCTTTACTTTTCCTCCTGCTCCTGTCCTTGAGCTTGTATGAGAAGATTCTTCTAGACACGTGTAGTGGTGCATGTCCCTAATTCCAGCATTTGAGAGGCCAAAGCAGTTGGATACCAGCTTGGGCTACATAGCGAGACTCTGTCTCAAAAAAAAAAAAAAAAAGTCTTTTGAGTTTCTCTATACTTATTTTATCTCTTCTTTATTGTCTCTTTCCTAATATTCCCCCAAGCCCTTTCAAAATTGCCTTGATAGTTCTCTTTATTTTACTTAATATTTTTTTTTTAGTTGGGGTCTTGCTGTATTGCCCAGCTGGCTTAAACTCATGAACCTCCTACCTTCACCTTCCAAGTAGCTGGGATCACAGAAGTGCACCACCATTACTGGCTTTAATTCTCTTTTAACCAACAAATTTTTTTTTTTTAAATGGGAGGCAGACAGGCTGTGCACAGTGGTACACACCTGTAATCCCAGCTACTTGCAAGGCTGAGGCAAGAGGATTACAAAGTCAAGGCCAGCCTGGACAATTTAGCAAAGCACTGCCTCAAAAAATTTTTTTGAGTCAGAGTCTCATTCTGTAGCCCAGGCTGATCTTGAACTCACTATGTAGCCCAGACTGGCTTTAGACTCACGGCAATCCTCCTGCCTCAGCCTCCCAGGTGCTGGGATGACAGGCATGCACTATCACACTCAGCTTCATGTGGTGCTGGGAGATCGAACTAATGGCTTTGTACTTGCTTGGCAGGCTGCTGTGCCATTCCTCCAGTCCCTCAAAATAATTTTTTTTTTAAAAAAAATCTGAGGATGTAGCTCAGCAATAGAATGCTTGCTTGGCATGGGGGAGGCCTTGAGTCTGATCCCCAAAACCACAAAAAATGCTGTGTGTGTGCGGAGGGAGGAAAAGGAGAGAGAAGAAGAGACGAATCTTCCGTCCTCCCGGTCTGTCAGCTTTGAATTCTGCACGCTCGCCACGGGCCACTTCGCCGCTCTGTGGAGCTCAGCGTCTTGGGCAATGCTGCTGCTCACCTTGGAGTCCCGGGAGATGTTATCTTTGGGGGGGGGGGGCTGGAACAGAGCCCGGAGCTTGGAGACCTGAGGTCGCTGTGCTCCCTGCACCTGCCCCGCCTCTTCCCTTGGCACAATGAGAAAACCCTCCTTTGTGCCCGCAGCTAACTTGGCAAAGTAAGCCCACCCTGTTTCCTTCTTGGCAGCTCTTCAGATGCCTGCCGCCAGTAGACCTTGAAATGCCAAGCTTGCCCTCTGGCTTGGGCCGCCAGCTTGTCGGTGTCACTGGTTCTCCCGGGACAGTGAGCAGCTGACGACATCCCAGAGGCCCTGAAGCCACCCTTCCAGTAAGTGCCCTTAATTGAACATCCTGGTTCGGAACAGGAACTGTGGGTTGGAACCTGATCGGGGTGCTAAGGTTACTGGTGCATTGGATTCGCTTCCGGCTGCCTGAGAAGGAAGAATCCATCCCTCTGTTTTTACAGATTAAAATCTCCTCGCTGTGTTCATTTTCTATTTCTAAAAGTTCTGAGGACCCTTTTCCAAGAGGAACTGAGGTAATAGGAAGTCAGAGTAGCACAGATCACGATGGCTTGATTTAATCTGCTTTGAAAGCTTCTTAATCTGTCAAGAATCAGGCCTGCGGATGTGGGCGGCCAGTGTTAGAAGCAACAGCAAGTGTTGCGTATGATCCGAACACTGTGCATCCTCCATTCTGCGTGGCAGGAACAGGCTGAGGATGAGGCCCTGAGAGGAACAAGTCACTGGTGTGACAGGAATTCAGCCCCAAATCTCTGTGACTTTACCCCTTGCCCAGTGCCCTGGAGATGTCACAGGCACGGAAGAGCCCGGGCCACCTGCGTTGCTGCTTTTAGGTTGTGACACTTCTTGGGTGGTTTCTAATTCTGTGATTTACCTTTTTTTTTTTTTTTTTTTGGTGTTGTTGGGCATGAACCAGAGCCGTGTACATACAAGGGAAGTGCTCTGCCACCAAGCTACATCCCCAGCCCCTGATTTGCATTAGATTAGACAGAAACTGAAAACTCAAACTCAAGTCAAAGTCTAAACCCAGCATAGGCATGTTCCTTTTGGTCTCAGTTTCCATCCCTGTGCTGGGGGTGTAGACTGGAGGAGCCTGGGTGACATTTGCCCTGCAAACATCCTAGAAACCAGGCAGAGCCCACACCTAGCTGAGTACATAGCACTCGGAGGCCCTGGTAGGAGCTCCCAGCTCCCAGCAAAGCCTCACCCTCCAACCAAGATGACGTGCCTGTGGACCGGGGCCTCAAGAGCTGCCCTGAATGACTCCTACACATCTCTGTTCCTCATCTACAAGGTGAAGGTTGAATAGTGAACTTCACTCCTGAGATACTCTGCACTCTCTGACCCTAACCAAGCATCCAAACATTTTAGCCTCTGTTTCCCTACCAAAAAGGGAGATTAAAAGTATGACTGTCCTCCTGGAGTTGTAAATTTACATGCTTTTTTCTTGAACAGGGTCTCACTCTGTAATCCAGTCTGGTCCTGAACTCACTATGTAGCCCAGGTAGGCCTGTAGGACGCAACAATCCTCCTGCCTCAGCCTCCTGAATGCTAGGATTACAGGCATGCACAACCTCACCTGGCTTATATGGTACTGGGGAATTGAATCCAGGGCCTTGCCCTTAGTAGGCAAGCACTCTAACTGCTGAACTGTGCCCCAATCCTAGAGTTACATGATTTAAAAAAAAAGTTTAAGATATATTGTCATCACCACAAGAATTTTTTCTTTTCATTTCCTCTTCCATTTCTTTATTTATTTATTGGTCCTGGGGACAGGACGTAGCTTTACTCATGCGAGGGTAGTACTCTGCCTCTGTGCTATATATATATATATATATATATATAATATGTTATTATTTTTATTTTTATTTTTGAGACAGGGTCTCACACTGTATTCCAGACTGGTGGACTGGTGCTACACTCACTGTGTAGCCCAGGCTGGGCTCAAAAATCATAGCAATCCTCTTACCTCAGCCTCCCAAAGTACTGGGATTATAGACATGTGCCACCACACCTGGCTAATTTTCATGTGGTGCTGGGAATCGAACCTAGGGCCTTGTCCATGCTAAGCAAGCACTTTGACCACTGAGTTACATCCCCACTCTCCAAAAGTTTGCATTGCTCAGCTACCATGTACCAAACACCACACTAGGGGAGAGATGCTAAGGACTTGGTGATCAGCAAGTACATCATTAGAGATTGTCAGAAATTGTTTGGAACTCCCAGCAACACGAAAAGATCCACAGTGACATGCCCCGCCATTCAGAAGCCATACTCCCTGTGATCCTTTTAAATCTGTTCTCAAGAAAGGCAACTTAGCAGGTGGTGACAATCCCTCCCCTGGCTGCTTCTCTTTCATTTGAAACACCTGCTGCTGAGTTTCCAGGATGTTAACATTTACTTTGCCCTTTATGTCAATGTTATGTGAAGAGAAACGTCATTGGTCATTCGCAGAGAAATGCCAGCTGCTGGGCCTTTCTCTTTCAACCTTGCCACCGAACTTTATTGATAAGAAAATACACAGGGCTTAGCGGCAGCAGGGCAGCCTTCGAGGCTGTGTGCGCGGGAGCTCAGTGCCCAGGATGAGAACGAGGCTTCATGGTGCCGGCATTTACGATTTCTGCCCCCCACCCCCAGCCTTGATCACCCAGCTGAGTCTCACTTTACCTTCAACTAATTTGTGCCCCTGCCTTTCCTTTCTTGGAGCTCGGAGTCTTTTTTTGTTGTTGTTGCTAATAATTCCTCCCTGCTTAGATTTCAGCAGACAGTAAAAAACTGATGAACCAAAAAAGCAAAGGTTAGCAGACTCACAGTGGTCAGGTGCTGGTGTGGGAGACGGAGCATGCTCTGTAAGAGGGTCCAGGTCTCCTTTGGGGCATTAAAAGCAATATTCTTTTTATTTATAAAGGAATCAAGCACAGTGCCATCACACTGAGCTATATCTTCAGCCTCATTTTTCATTTTGATTTTTTGACAGGATCTCTCTAAGTCGCTGAGTTTGCCATACTGGGCTCTTGATACTCTGACCTTAGCCTCCCGGAGTGCTGGGATTGTAGGCTTACACCAACGGGTCTGGCTAAAAGGAATATTTAGACCAGTTAAATTTAGCAGAGTTTATTTGGGCAAAATATTATTTTTACAACAGTAAAAAAATAAGTGCCACAATGATTTGGAGATCAGGCAGCTCCCAGAACAAGGGCAGGTTCTGAGACCTCGGACCAACCACTCCACCAGCCCAGATGCCATGAAGAAATGAAGGTAGGAAAGGCTGGGGCCGTAGCAAGGCCCTGGGTGTGATTTCTAGCATTGTAAAACAACAAAAACAAAAACAGGTGGGAAGTCAAAACAATTGAATTGTCTAGAATCTAGTTGATCAACAAGTCAAATAATTACAGTTTAATTAGTTAACTGTTTACCACTTTACTAGTAAGTTGGCTCCTGGGCCTTCTGCAACCAATCAAAGCTCAACCACTATGATTAAACTCTATATTGATGTGGTCTCTTGCATCCAGAACAGGCTCCTGACCCAAATCCATGGCCTCCTACAGAATATTAGTTAACAGAAGTGATGAAAGCATTTTGGAACTAGAGAGAGGTGGTGATTATAGATGGTGTTGTAGATGGGCTGAATGTCACTGCATTGCAACTTTACACTGATGACTTTTATATTTATTTATTTATTTATTTATTTATTGAGACAGGGTCTGGCTCTGTAGTCCAGATTGGTCCTGAACTCACTATGTAGCCCAGACTGACTGAGAAGTCACAGCAATCCTTCTGCCTCAGCCACCCAAGCCCTCCTGCTGCTGGGGGATGGAACCCAGAGCCTTGTGCTTCTAGGCAAGGACTCTAATCACTGAGCTACATGCCCTGCCCTACACCAATCACTTTTATGGTGAGTGAATTTCACTTCGATTAAGAAGTAACCGTTACATTATATAAAAGAATCCCAGTATGAACATGTGCAAGCTATGAATCTAGGTGAATGAAGTTCAGGAACTGAACTGCTGCGTGGGGTGGAGCTGTAACTGTCTGGTTGCCGTGGTAGGGGAGCTTTGCTGAGGAGGTGATAGGGTGTAGAAATGTCCCACGGCACGCTTAGGCGATGACTACAGAGCATGTGCCGTTGTCCAGAAACCCTGAATGTGTGTGGAGATCTGTGCAGTCACTGAAGTTAATTTCACCTCACTTAAATCTTTAAAATTTAAAAAGTAAGCTGGGTATAATGGAACACACCTATATGATCTCAGCTACTTGGGAGGCTGGGGCAGGAGGGTTGAGAATTTGAGACCAATCTAGACAACATGGTAAGATCCTGTCTCAAGATAAAAGAAATATATATATATATATATATATATATATATATATATATATATATTTTCTTTTTGAGACAGGGTCTCACTCACAACATGGTAAGATCCTATCTCAAGATAATATATATATATATATATATATATATATATATATATTTTTTTTTTTTTTTCTTTTTGAGACAGGGTCTCACTCTGTAGTCCAGGTGGGTTCTGAACTCACTATGTAGCCCAGGCTGGCCTTTAACTCATGGCAGTCCTTCTGCTTCAATCTCCTGAGTGCTGGGATCACAGGCGTGTGTCACCATGTGGTGCTGGGAAACTGAACTGAGGGCCTTGAGCTTGCTGGGCAAGCACTCTAACCGCTATGCTATTCCTCCAGCCCACATATGGGGAATTTCTACTTCAGTTTATTTCAGAGAACTTCATACATTTTTGAGTCAGAAGAGTGGGACAGAGTTTCAACACCATGGTTGCTTGCTGTGGTTCTGCAGTTAGATGCCCTGTATTTGCGTCCTGCCAGGGCCGGTTGACTCTTGCTTCATCTTAAGCCTTGGCCACTTTTTAGTTGTAGACTTTGGGCAAGTCACTTAACCCCTCAAGACAGAACTTCCCGGTGGTGCAGAACAAAGGCGGTGACAAATCCCCTCAACAGGACCATTGGGAAGGAGGGATCCAGGCCTGTGCCTGGCACAGGGTTTGTGCCAGTGAAGAATATCAGAAAGCCTGGCTGTAGAGGCTGGGGGCATAGCTCAGTGGTTAGAGCACTTGCCTAGTATGTGCAAGGCCCTAGATTTGATTCCCCAGAATTATTAAAAAACTAGCCAGATGTGGTGGCACTCACCTGTAATCCCAGCACTCAGGAGGCAGAGGCAGGAGGATTGCTGTGAGTCCAAGGCCAGCCTGGGCTCCATAGTGAGTTCAGGACCAACCTGAGCTACAGAGCAAGACCCTGTGTCCAAAAACAAACAAACAAACACACACACACACACACACACACACACACACACACACAAAGAGATGGAAGAATGTAAAAAGACTTTGTGGGAAGGGAAGAAGACATGGGGGAGGTGAGAGGGAAGGAAAGGAATGTGACGTGTCAATAATAAGAACATTTGATATTGAATATATTTAGGAAATGCAAGACTAGATGTGCTTTGGAAAAATAGGGAATATCGCAATAAAGTTGACACAGATCAAGGAAAATTGTGTCAGGCTAAGGGAGTAACCAGACTGGGCAGTAGGGCTCCAGACAGGAAGCAGCCACTGTCCTTAAGGGCTGGGTTACAGCTCAGAGGTAGGGCCCTTGCCTCTCAAGTACCCCTAGCAAAAAAGAAAATAAACATTTTTATACATACTTTTTTTTTTTTGAGACACGGTCTCGCTCTGTAGCCCAGGTTGGTCCTGAATTCACTATGGAGCCCAGACTGGCCTGGGACTCAGGACAATCTGCCTGCCTCAGCCTCCTGAGTGCTGGGATTACAGGCATACACCACCATGCCCAGCTTTATGTGGTGCTGGGGAATCGAACTCAGGCCTTTAACAGTGCTGTGCCATTCCTCCAGCCCCTATACATACTTTAAAAACTAGAGAAATAAATATAATATATACTTTAAGGATAAAGAACTTTTAATAAAATAGGTAGTTATTAATTACAGGAGAAACAAAATATTATTAAAGAACAATTTCTTTTTTGAGACAAGGTCTCACTTCATCATCCAGGCTGACCTGAATCAAAACCATGGCAATCCTCCGGCCTCAGCCTCCCAAGTGCTGGGATTACAGGAGTGTACCACCACAGCCAGCTCGTGTGGTGCTGGGGAATCAAATCCAAGGCCTTGTGCTTGTGCTAGGCAAGTGCTACAGCACTGAGTGACACCCCCAGCCCAAGAACAAATATTTAATCACCATGTACTGTGGGTTTCAGCTGTAGGTAACAACTATAGAACCAGAATTTTCTAATGCACATGCAGGATAGTTTATTTAATAAGATGATACAAAATATATTGGGAGATTGAAGGAAATGGGAGTGATTATAAAAAATTAAGAGGAAATTAAGCTACAGTAATATAAACTTACTTTTTTACAAACGATATTTAGAAAAATGAATGTAAATGTATTAATTTAACCTGTTTAAACTTAGTATGTATGTATGTATGTATGTATGTATGTATGTATTTATTTTGAGACAGACTCTCGCTCTGTAGCCCAGGCTGGTCCTGAACTCACTATGGATAAACTTAGTATTTAAATGCATAAGATAACAAAAAGTTGCCTCCTCAGAGCAAGGCTGGGGGAGGTTAGGAGGGAAACAAGCTGACTCTGTCGCTGTCCTTCCTGTGAGCTGGGGACTGAGCCCTGGACCTTGCACCTGCTCTACCAGATAGTAACTGCTCCACCACGGAGCTGCCCCACAAGCTGGTGAGCTAGTTGTGGTTATAAGCTTTAAAAATATGGTTTGACTAAATGCAGAATGAACTGTAGGCACATATGGCTTAAATAAAACTAAATATAGTTAAAAATGGAAATCTAGAATCTGAGTAATCAAACTGGTTCTTACTGAAGTATTTTGCATGACCATTTTCTATTTAGGAAGACTGGGGTTAATTTTAGAGCTCAGAGCACCTGGTGGGAGGAGAATGGAGAGGAACAGGGGAGCCTGAGGAGCCATCCCCTCCACCTTCCCCTCTGTCTCTAGCTCTTGGGGACTCAGAAGCCAGCCTCCCTTCTGTACCCTTTGTGATGTGAGGTTATGGATTCTGCATACCATACAGAGCCACCTTCCAAGACCCCTTTCTTCCTTGGCCTATATCTGTAGGAGCTTTCCCACCCTGCTTCCTGGGCCAGCTTGGCTTGCTTTCTCTCAACTACCCACCCCTGGCCTCATTCTGAGCCTTGCTCAATGCTTTTCTAAACTTGACCATTGGCTCTGTCTCTGGATTTCCTCATCCGGGACTCAGACTCCAATTCCTTCATGCCCCACACCCTGCCACCCGACATCTGCAGGTTGGCCCTGCCCAGCCTTACGCCTGGAGGCCCAGCCTGGACAGAACCCCAGATCCACTGTCATGACCCAACAGGAAAAATCACAACTTGGAGGGAATTGCCACATCTCTGTGGTCTTGGCTTTCTCGTTAGTCGCTTGGGAGAAATTATTCATTGCGTGTAGATGGAAAGTATACAACAAATTGAACTGTGACCAACACATAGTAGGCCTAGGGAAACTGTTAGTTCAAGAAACACAGGTGTAGTGACCTATGATTATAATCCCAGCACTCAGGGAGGCTGAGGCAAGATAATCCCAAATTTGAGCCCAATCTTGACAACTTTCATGAGATCCTGCCTCAAAATAAAGGAAGATCTGGGGGTGCAGCTCAGCACAAAGGCTGAATTCCCAGTACTGACAAAATAAACAAACTAACACAAGTAAAATTTCAAGTAAGGCCAAGAAACCACAGCAGACATCTGGTGAGGGGCACGTAGGGCCTGTCCAGTCAGCCAATCTTTCTGGAAGCAGGGCCCAGCTGGGTTTCAGGTTTCGAGATTTCTTAAGGACAAAAACCAAACCAAGCTGGCATGGCCAATAACAGGATGTCCTTTGATATTCATCCCAGGGCTGAGACACTGTTTGGCCACATTCAGAGACCAACTGTCTTTGAAGTGCAAAATGGAAGACCATGTCCTGGTATTCCTCTTCCATACCCACTCCCGGCTACTTTGGGACATTCCCAGCCCTGCAGGCTGGCTCGCTCCTCAGCTGTGCCATGGCCTGTGATGTAAAAAGAGACTCAGGCCTTTGCCTTCTCTAGGACCAATTTCCCCAACATTTACACCTTCTCGCTAGTTAATAAGGAATGCCAGTGTTTCCCCTAGACAGTTCCTTGACTTTGACTTCAGGATTCCTCTCCCTGCACAAATCCAGCCCTCCCTACCTTCCACACTGGATATCAAATGCAGATCCTCCTGCATGCTGGGCAAGCACTGTGTCCCTGAGCAACAGTCCCATCCTTGTTCTTTTTCAAATTTTGAGACAAGTTCTCAGTACATTGCCCAGGGGACCTGGAAAGTGTGATCCTCCTGCCTTAGCCTTTCACATAGCTGGAGTTACAAGCATGCCCCACCCCACACAGCTTTGAGTCTGGGATTCTTTTAGCAGCATATTTTCACTTTACTGTCAAAAGGAGGGGACTTCTACGTGAAATGTATGTACTCAACTCACGTAGGCACTTAATCATGGAGAGGTGTGCATCTTTAAAACACACTAAGATACTTCCGTCAGGGATGGTGGCACATGCTTGTAAACCCAGCTATTCTGGGAGTTTAGGGAGAAGGATAAAAAGTTTAAGACCAACCTGGAAAATTTATGAGATATCATCCTAAAGTAAAAATTAGAAAGAAGTAGGGATGTAGCAGTGGTAACCTCAACCTTGCGTGAGGCCTGGGTTCAACCCCCAATAGCTAAGTAGGTAGATAAGTAAGAAAACATATTATATTTGCCTTGAACTGGTGGTGTAGCTTATTAATAACTTTTCCTGGTATGTGTAAAGTCCTAGTTTCAATCCCCAGAGCATGTACACACACACACACACACACACACACACACACACACACACACGAAAGAAAAGAGAGAGAAAAGCCGGGAGGAATGGCACAGCAGTTAACCACTTGCCTTGCAAGCCCAAGGCCCTGGGTTCAATTACCCAGCACCACGTAAACCAGGCGTGGTGGTGCATGCCTGTAATCCCAGCATTTGGGAGGCTGAGGCAGGAGGACTGCTGAGTCCAAGGCCAGCCTGGGCTCCGTAGTGAGATCCTGTCTCAAAAAAAAAAAAAAAAAAATAGAAAGTAAAAATAAAAAAGAAAGGAAGGAAAGAGGGAAGAAAGAGAGGCATTCAGGGAAGATGTATATGTCTAAAATAGGTTGATTTTGCCCAGCTAGTATATTTGCCAGGGAACAATCATCTATTACCACTCAAAAGAGAAGGGAGAGCATGATCTCAGAATACAGGCTCGCCTCTTAAATTCCATGCACTAAGCGTTCTGGAAAGTGTCCCACGTTGTGCTTAATTCCCCCGTTGCTCTTGGCCCTGGAGAACCGGCACGCCGAGGGGCAGGCGAGAGCGCCGCACAGGGATGCAGCGCCATCTAGCGGCCAATTCCCGGCATTGTAAGTTCTATTGGGCATCTTCCAAAAACGTTCATCCCCAGCCTAGCCTTTCCCCAGGGAGGATCAGCCTTTCCATTTCATGAAACTTTGGAAATTCATTCGAAAAACATTCCTACCGCTTTGCATTTACAAAGATTGCCTCGCTGTCAACCTGGATACTGTTCCTGGGCAGCTCCCAACGTTTGGGAGGCTTGTAGTGGAGCCTGCCCATCCAGGGACCTTGGCGCGCCCTGCACCCTGACCCCAGGTTTCCCCTGGCCTAATGAAGAAAAGAACCGTGGACAGAGTTATCTTGCAGATAAAGGAAAGAGAAAGCCAATTTATACATAAGTAAAAGAGCCAAGTAAGGGGGAACTGGATGAATAGTTGAGGGGTTAAAGCAAATGCCTAACACGCAAGGTCCCAGTCCTCGGGAGGCCGAGGCAAGAGGATTGATTGCCTTGAGTTCAAGGCCAGCCTGGGCTTCCTTGTGAGTTCAGGTCCTGAGCTGGTTGAGCCGGGTATTGAACCCAGGCCTTGGCATACACTAGCCAAGTGCTCTACCCCTGAGCTACACCCCGAGACTGGGATATTTTAATTTTGATGCTAATTGGTGCTTCTGTGTAGAAGTACTTGTTTGTTTGTTTTGTTTTGTTTTGTTTTGTTTCGAGACACAGTCTCATTATGTTATTCAGGTTGGCCTTGGACTCCTGCCTCATCCTTGTGAGTAGCTGGAGCTACAGGTGTGTGTAACTGCAACCAGCTCTGAAGTACATTCTGTATATTGGTCTTGTATCTGGCGAGCTTGCTAAATTAGTTTATGTTTTAATAGTTGACTTAGATTCATTTTGACTTTCTTTGTATAGTCTCGTCATCACTGAAAATGAACATTTTATTTCCCTCCACCCAAACTTTACCCTTTTGTTATTGCCTGTATACTTGGCATGGTGACTACTGTGATTGCAGACAGGATCATTGTTTTATTCACCATCAAGCCAGGTATGGTAGCACATATCTGTAGTCCCAGCTATTTAGGAGGCTGAGGCCGGAGAATTGTGAGTTTGAGGCCAACCTGGCAACTATCTCAAAATTTAAAAAATATTTTATTTTATTTATGTTTTGAGGCAGGATCTCATTTTATAGTCTAAATTCTAGGAGACCTGACTGAGGCTTCTGCCATGGTTTGGCTATAACTTGAGTGTGACCCCTGCAGATTCACATGCTGGAAACTTGACTCCCGGTATGGAAATGTTCAGAGGTAGTGACAATGTTTTTTTGTTTGTTTTATTTTGAACCAAGGCCTCACTCTGGGCCAGGCTGGTCTCGAACTCACTATGTAGTCCAGTCCTGGCAATCCTCCTGCCTCAGCCTCCTGAGTGCTGGAATTACAGGCTTGTGCCACCATGCCCAGTTACATAGGGCTGGGAAATCAAACTCAGAGCCTTGCACTTGCTAGGCAAGTGCTTTAAGCACTGAGCTATGTCCCCAGTCCCAGGGTGGTGAAATTTCTTAGAGTTAGGGCTTGAGGCATGGTGGCTAGGTCATTAAAGGCACTGTTCTCAGAAGGGATCAACAGAGCCATCACTTGCCTGGAATTCCAGCATCCGGGAAGCTGAATGATGTGGGTTGCAAATTTATGAAAAAAAGAGTCTTTATTTTGGTAGAAATTATGTCTAGAAAATACAAATATTATGAAAAAAATGAGGATTGCAAATTTAATCCCAGCCCAGGCAGCATAGTGTTAGAGTTTGGATCTGGAATGTCCCTCAAATGTCTCATGTATTTGGATATTGTGGAGTATCTGGATTGCACGTGCTCTTACAAGGTGGGGCCTGGCCAGAAGGGGCTTTGTCTGGAAAGGGCAGAGCCCTGGGACGTGACCTGGAAGGACGTTCACTAGTTCCCCCTTCTCTATACTCTGGACTTCCTGTCCTGCCTTGCTGTAAACAGTTTCCCTCTGGCTGGGCCTACACCACGCCTGTCTGCTGTTGTCAGCACCTATGAATGGAGTACTTGGGAGACAAGATACACCTTTCCCCCTTTAAATTGTGAATATCAGGTATTCTATCCCAGCAAAATACTGGTGACTCAGACAAACAGTGACTTAGTGAGATTTTTGTCTCAAAATTAAAAATTAGAAAATCCCAAAATAATAGGATTGGGGAGGTAGCTCAGCGCAGAGGCCCTGGACTCAGTCTCTGGTACCATGGGGAGAAAGATAGAAAGAGATAGTTCAGGTTAGTTTTCTTGCATATAGGTTGTTTTAAAAAGTCTACCCGCGTGCTTGACCTCTGAGTGGCTGTTTCCCTTTCTGCTTCTCTGCCATATTGTGATATAGCCAAAGGGCCCTGACCAGAGGCCAGGCAGGAGGCCGCTCAATCTTAGACTTTTAGGCTTCAGGAATGTGAGCTAAATAAACTACCTCAATTTACTATTTTTTCTTTTCTCTTCTTATCTTTTCCTTTCTTTCTTTTCTTTCTTTTTTCTTTTCTTTTCTTTTTTTTTTTTTTTTTAAACAGGGTCTTGCTGTGTAATCCAGGCTGGTCTTGAATTCACTGTGGAGCCCAGGCTGGCTTTGAACTCGCAGCAATCCTCCTGTCTCAGCCTCCCAAGTGCTGGGATTATAGATGTGTATACCAGGTCCAGCTTATGCAGTGCTGGGGAATCCAACCCTAGGCCTTGAGCTTGCTAGGCAAGGGCTTTAACCACTGTGCTATCTCCCCAGCCCCCTCAAGGTATTTTGCTGTATGGAACAGCAAAAGCAGGAAGACAGCTTCTAAAAATGGGTTCCCTTTGTCAGGGCTGACCCGAGCCAGCTTCACTTGGGAGTCGCAGAGTGAGGTGGCCGGGAAAGAGCCGGGGCAAGGGCTGATTGGCGGCACTTGGGCCCCACCAGCATGTCATACGGGGCAGGAGGAGGCACACCTTGGGGGCGGGAGGAGGTAGGGCTGTGGTTGAGGCCATGTCTGAACCTGGAGCCTGGATTTGTAATGATAACCTCGTGCTACTCTTCACTACAACATTTGCAGAAGTTTTAAACTGAAACTTTTCCAAGAACCATCACAGTCACATTCTTTCATGAATGCAGTGTCTGTGGTTCTGGAAGGCCAAGTGTTCTCTGCCCAGGAGAACCTCCACTGGGTCCACTGGCCTGGCCTGTCTTAGCTCAGCCCAGACGCAAGACCAGTCAGTGGAGGGATGGTATTGGGACAAAACAGAACATCAGATGACAGAAACTACCCCTTTTGAAGACGTAGAAGTAGATTTCTCTGAGGTCAAGCCATGTGGGGGTTACTGGTACTTGCTCAGGTAAAGCCACGTACTGGTACCTTATTTGGGATAGGCTGAAACTTTCCCCACATGCACTGAGTGAGCATGAGAGGTGACTGAGCCTTTGCTGAGAGAAATAGTTCCCTCACCATTGGGTCAAACAGTAGGCCTGCTTTTGTCTTGGAGATAGTACAGATCCTGACCAAGACTTTGGGAATAAGATGGAAACTTCACACCACATAAACTGGGTGTTGTGGTACACGCCTGTAATCTCAGCATTGGAGAGGCTGAGCCAGGAGGATTGCCGTGAGTCCAAGGCCAGCCTGGGCTCCATAGTGAGTTCAGGACCAGCCTGGGCTACAGAACAATACCCTGTCTCAAAATCAATCAATTGCTCAATCAATCAATCAATAAAAGATTATTATTAGTATATAGCCCTGGCTAGCCTTGAAGTCACAATCCTCCTGCTTCAGCCTCCAAAAAGTTGGAAGCATAGGTGTGTACCACTATACCTGGCAAAATAATTAACTTAAGTCACCAAGTTTTGGCCTTTTTTCTTCTTCCCTGGTGATAAGGATTGAACCTATGGCCTCATTCCTGCCAAGGAAGTACTTTAATATTTTTTCTGTTGCAACAGGGTCTACCCTTATAGTTCATGTTGGTCCTGAACTCACCAGGTAGCCCAGGCTGGCCTTGAACTCACAGAAATCCATCTGCCTCCTAAGTGCTAGGATTACAGGTGGGCACCACCATGCCCAGTTTATGTGGTGCTGGGGAATCAAAACCAGGGCCTTAAGCTTGCTAGACAAGGGCATTAACTGCTGAGCCATGCCCCTGATCTTAAGTCCTTCAACCACTGAATTGCTTGCCTAGCTCTAGGGTGATTTTTAAATATATAGTAGTAGATACCACAAGAGATAGGTTTTGCCAAATTGCCAAACCCTTCTTACCAGCAATACAAGCACAAGAAGGCAAATCCTTTGCTGAGCTTTTCTATCAAAGTAGTAAAGCTTCACATAGTTTCTCTTTAAGTTTAAATTATTAGAAGTATTCTAAGCATTATCCAGGCTGGGAGTGTAGCCAGAGCTTGAGCACTTGCCCAGCGTGTACAAAGCCTTGGGTTCAGCATCACATAAAAATTAGCCAGGAATGGTAGTACACATCTGATTCTAGGATTCTAGAGGCTGAAACAGGAGGAGGATTGCCCTTAAGCTCAAGACCAGCTTGGGCTACATAGTGAGTTCAAAACCAACCTGGACTACAGAGTGAGACCCTGTCTCAAAAAAAGCAATATGCATATATTATAATTACTTTGAAAAATAAAGAAAACATTCTAGGTGTGTAGCTCAGAGATTAGAGAACTTGCCTAGAAAGCACAAGACACAGGGTTCTATTTCCCAGCACCACATAATAACTGGATATGGTAGCACACACCTATAATCCCAACACCTGGGAGGCTGAGGCAGGAGGATTGCCATGAGTTCTAGGCCAGTCTGGAGTACATAGTGAGCTCAGGACCAGCCTGGATTACGGAGCGAGACCCTGTCTCAAAAAAAAAAAAAAAAAAAAAAGAAGAAGAAGAAGAAGAAGCAAGTGCTGAGAATACAGTACAGGCGTGAGCCACCACATCCACCTAATTTTTATGTGGTACTAGAGAACCGAACTCAGGGCCTTGGGCACACTAGGCATATGCCCCTAGCCTAACTTTATTCTAAACACAAAAACAAACTATGTCTATTGTAGAGAACTTGGAAATCAATAAGTCAAAATTAAAGAAAATAAAAATCACCAATACATCTATGACTTAAAGAAAAATTTTCTTTTCAGGTTTTATTCTATGGAGATGTTTGTTTGTAGATGTGCGTGTATGTCTGGGGAACTTCAAAGTGTCAAGATGAAGAGATGTATAGCATTTGGAAGGTTTGGCAAGAGGAATTATGCACTAAGCTCAGTGGTGGAACAAAGGCATGAGGCCTGGTTCAGTGCTCAGCACCAGAAAAAGAGCAAAAATGTAAGGCTGGATCTTACTTCCTTCCTCCTTTCCTTCTTTCCTTCCTTCCTTTCCTTCCACCTTCTCTGTCTTTCTCTCTCTGTGTCTCATTCTTTCTTTCTCTCTTTCTTTTTTTCTGAGACAAGATCTTGCCTGTAGTTCAGGCTGGTCCTGAACTCACTGTGTAGTCCGAGCTGGCCTTGATCTCACAGCAGTCCTCCTGCCTCAACCTGCCAAGTAGTGGGATTAGAGGTGTAAGTCACCACACCTGGCTTACACACTGAATTTCTTAGAGTGAACAGCTCCTGAGGTGAGACACAAATTTACCAAATAAACATTAGAAGGGGCTGGAGGAATAGCACAGCAGTTGAAGAGCTGGCCTAGCAAGTGCAAGGCCCTGAGTTCAATTCTCCAGCACCATACAAAGCCAGGTGTGGTGGCACATGCCTGTAATCCCAGCACGCAGGTGGCTGAGGCAGGATGATTGCCATGAGTTCAAGGCCAGCCTGAGCCACAGGGCGAGACACTGCCTCAAAATTAAATAAACAAATTTTAGAACCACGTTTTAGGAACAACCATTTTCTTCAATGAGCGTAACACGTATTTCAGTGGAATTGAAAGTAGATTTTGACATACTCTGCCAGCCCACCTAATCCTGGGGTCATCTTTTTGGGCAATCTTGACCATCCTCGAAAAGTAAGCAAGTGCAACTTTGGGACATAGGCCCCAGGTCATGTGCTTGGCTTGGGGTACCCAAGCCCTATGTCTAATATTTGGATTATTAAAACAAAAGTGGTGGGAGGAATAACACAGCCGTTAAAGCGCTTACCTAGCAAGCACAAGGTCCTGAGTTCGATTCCCCAGCACCACATAAAGCAGGGCATGGTGGCACATGCCTGTAATCCTCATAACATAAAATCTCAGGCTGGGTCATTCTTTTTTGAGGGGGGTCATTTATTTTTAAAAAGAAGCTTGTTTTGAGCCAGGCCTCGTAGCTCAAGCCTGTAATTGCAGCTCTGTAGATGGTTGAGGCAGGAGGCTTGCAAGTTGAGCCCAGCCTGAACAATGTAGCAAGTAAGTGATCCCCTCTTCTCTCTCTCTCTCTCTCTCTCTCTCTCTCTCTCTCTCTCTCTCTCTCTCTCTCTCTCTCTCTCTGAGACAGGGTCTCACTCTGTAGCCCACGCTGGTCCTGAACTCTCTAGTGTAGCCCAAGCTGGCCTTGGACTCAGGACAATCCACCTGCCTCAGCGTCCTGAATGCTAGGATTACAGGCATGTGCCACCATGCCCAGCTTTATGTGGTGCTGAGGAATTAAACTCAGGGCCTTGCACTTGCAAGACAAGTGCTTTAACTACTGTGCCATTCCTCCAGCTTCCTCTTTCTCTCTTAAAAAAAGTTTGTTTTGTTTTGGTTTATAGTTCTAGTCTAAGGTCAAGAGACTGCAACTGGTAATGACCTTGCTGGCTGAGTCCCAAGGTGGCTCAGAGCATCACATCACAGAAGACAGGGAGAGCTTGTGATCTTTCCCCTCTACTCCCCTCTTCTCTCCACCTCTCTCTCTCTTATTTTATTTTAATTTTTTGAGACATGATCTCGCTCTATAGCCCAGGCTGCTGCTGAACTCTATGTAGCTCAAGCTGTCTTTGGACTCAGGACATCCTCCTGTCTCAGCCTCCTGAGTGCTGGGATTCTAGACATTCGTTGAGCTTGCTAGGCAAGTGCTTTAACCTCTGTGCCATTCTTCCAGCCCCCCTCTCTCCTTTTAAAGCTACCAGTATTCAACTCAGAGACACCACCCACGGCGCTGGCTTTACCTAACTCACTCATCCGCCAAAGGCCTCACCTGTAGACACCTAGTCAGAGTTTCCACCTTCTCCGTACCTCGCAGTGCGTGTTAAACTCCACCACGGGCTTCAGGGGGACAGTGATGTAGGGTGCTGAGGTTTGTCTGGCAGAGAAGTAACACAGATTTTTTTACCTACCTGTCAGCCTGGAAGCATGAGGAACCACCTGTTCCAGCCTGTAGCTGTGATCTGGGTACAACTGGCATGGGAGTGGAAGGTGGCAACCGGTGTGGAACAAATCTGGAGAGTGGACACGGCTTGACGTGCATTTCAGGTGTCCTCCTCCAGTGTCCATCCTGTGCTGTCCAATACCACCAGTTGCATATGAATATTTAAATTTAATTAGTAACAATTAGATAAAATTTAAAAATCAGGATCAGGGGAGAGGTGGATCAGTTGGAGAGCATTTGCCTAGCATGCATTAGGCCCTGGGTCCCATCTCTGGCAAGATAGATAAATGAATAAATAAATTCAATTGATGAACTAAAAATTCAGTTCCTCAGGCATCTCACATTAGTCTGTTTTCTGTTGCTTCTTTTTTTATACACTCTTTTCTTTTGTTTACATGGGTTTTTTTTTTTTTTTTGAGACAGGGCCTTGTTCTGTAGTCCTGAACTCACTATGTAGCCCATGCTGTCCTTGAACTCATGATGATGCTCCTGCATCAGCCTCCTGAGTGCTGGGATTTCAAGCATACACTACCACTCCTGCTTATGTGGTGCTGGGGAATCAAACCTGGGGGCCTTGTGCTTGCTAGGCAAGTGCTTTAACCACTGGGCTATCCCCCTAGCCCCTATAACCTCTTTTCTCTGTGAAATATCCATCTCCAGATACTCTGAGACCCTGCAATTCTACTTTCGAGCATGTAACTAACGGATTAGATATATCAAAGGACATCTCAAGAGTTTTCTTTGAAGCTGTATGTATAATAACTTCAAGCTGGAAACAATCCCAGTGTGCATCAACGTACTATAAAATTCTGTTACTGTAAAGTTCAGATATGGACGAAATTAATTCATGCTGACAGAAGTCAGAATAATGGCCGCCTTAGATGGCAGGGGCTCAAGGAAGCCTGTGGGGGTGCTGAAAATCTTCCGCAGTCTTCTCTGAGTGGATGTTACGTGACTGTGGTAGGAGTAGGAACTTCCCGGAGCTGGACAGCACCACCTGCTCACAGGGACTCTTCTTCACGGCTCTGATGGAGGGCCTGTCACTGCTGCCTCTCCTGATGCGTGATTTTGTCTTCTTTTTCACTGCAGAAATGATGACTACGTAACTGTGAGCTAGCTAGGGCTGTCATCACACAAAGCCATCGACTGGGTGACTTAACCAACCGATGTTTATTTTCTTATGGTTTTAGAAGTTAGAAGCCCAAGGTCAAGGTTCTGACTGATTTTGCATCTGATGAGGACTCAAATTTTCTGGGCTTGCAGAAGGCCACGTTCTTGCTTGTGTGCCCACGTGACCTCGTCTTGTATGCTCAAGGGTAGAGAGATACAGAGCTCTCTGTTCTCTGCGAATTGAGCTCAGAGCCTCACACAGGCTAAACCTAGCTAGGCCACATCTTCGTGGTTTCATTTGTCATAAATGGATTAATCCTATGAGACCTAGACCCTACCCTGTTGACCCGGTTTTACCTTCATGACTCTTACAGGCTCTGTCTCCAAGTCCAGTCACATTGGAGGTTGGGTCTTCACCGTGATCACTGGGTTGGGGGTACGACAAACCTTCTCAACGCCGACAAGCCACATGTCCGCTGGAATCTCTCTGCACACCAGGGACTCTGCTTCGGCCACTGCAGCATCTCCGAACCCAGGAAGAGTACCTGACAGAAGCAAAGAACCCCGTGAGTGTTTGTTGAATAATAAACATCGTCACTGTTGTTAGCTCTTTCTTTCTCTCTTCTTTCTCTTCCTTTTTAAATTTTTTTTTATTTTTGTGGCATAAAGGATAGAGCCCAAGGCCTCTACAATGAACTACGTCCCCAGCCCCACCCTTCCATGTTGAGACAGTCTCTTTCTGTAGTCCAGGCTGATCTCAAACTCACAGCAGCTTTTCTGCTTTTGCCTCCTGGGCGCTGGAATTACAAGTGAGTGCCACCCCACCGTGTTTATAAACCCCCATGTTTAAATTTTTTGATATTTATTTCTTTATATTTATTATTTATTTATTCATTTGAGTCAAGGTCTCGCTCTGTGGCCCAAGCTCATCCTGAAATCATTATGGAGCCCAGGCTGGCCTTGGACTTAAGGCAGTCCTCCTGCCTCAGCCTCCTGAGTTCTGGGATTACAGGTGTGCACCACCACACCTGGCTTATGTGATGATGGGGTATGAACTGGAGTACTTAGCGGTTGACTTAGAGCTTGTTATGCAAGTGCTTTAACAGCTGAGCCACTTCTCTGAACCTTTGTCTCCAAAACAAAAGAAAGAAAGAATGAATAATAATAATGAAAAGTAGGCGCTAAGGCATAGCTCAGTGATTAGACTGCTTGCCTAGGAAGCCCAAGGCCCTGGGTTCAGTCCCCCAGTGCCTCACAGTAGCTGGGTGTGATAGCGCACTGGAATTACCACTGGGTGTAATTCCAGCACTAAGAGGCTCAGGCAGGAGGATTACCATGAGTTCTAGATCATGATGGGATCCATAATGACAAGCCTGGACTATATTTGAAAAATAAATAAATAAAATTAAGAAATAAAAAGTATATAAAGTATAAAAGTTTCTGGAGTACATGATGATGTTTTAATACATGTGTACATTGTATATTTTACTTTTTTTTTCTTTTGAGGCAGGGTCTTGCTCTGTAGTCCAGAGCTGGTCCTGAACTTATTATGGAGATCAGGCTGGCCTTGGACTCAAGGCAATCCTCCTGCCTCAGCCTCCTGAGTGCTGGGATTACAGGTGTGCGCCACCATGCCCAGTTTATGTGGTGCTGGGGAATCGAAGTCAGGTACTTAGTGCCTGCTAGACAAGCACTTTAACATCTGAGCTATTCCTCCAGCCTCTGTAATGCTCGTGATCAAACCCAGGGCTCCAGGCAAATGCTCTGCCACTGAGCTATGGCCTCAGACCTTTATGTGGTATTTAAATCAAGTTATTCATGTTATGTTTTCACACATTGCTCATTTCTTACTGGTGCAAACACTCCAAGTCCTTTATTTTAGCTTTATTACCATTCCTTAATTGTTGGGGTAATTGGTGTATTACTCTTTTTTAAAAATTTACACTCTAGGGGGCGGGAAGAATGGCTCAACGGTTAAAGCACTTGCCTAGCAAGCATTAAGTCAAGCACTAAGTACACGAATTATTTATTTAGAAAAAAATAATAATTTGCACTCTAAAGGAAAAAATAATCAAATGTGCGTTTTTTTCTGTGTGTTTTAGAGCATTGATTTCTTCTTTTAAGAGAACTGTGTTGGTTTAATTTCCCTGGTAGATACCTTACATATGGAAGTGTCCTTAGTCCTTCCAGCTTGGCTTCCCCACTCATTTTCCTATTCTCTGGTGATTCTCCTGCCCCGGTCCTCGCCTTTCTGAACCGTGAAGTAAAGGGTCACTCTTGAACTAAGGTCCCTGGGGCCGATTCTGTGCCGCAGGGTGAGGGCACTACGGGTCTACTGTGAAATTCTTGTTTCTAACACCAGGGGGAGACATAACAAGCGCTTTGGAACACGGGCTGAGGCTGCGGTTCCCGCTAACAGGGGTGGGTGGATTCAGCAAGATTTGCGCCTCTTGGCTTTGGTTGTCCGACCTGCGCCCAAACCCGGAGCTCACTGCCTCGAGCCTTCTACCAGGCTGGGGACACCAGCGTCCACCGGACAGCAGGGCCGCGCCAACCACGAGGTCTTGGGACCACTGCTTTGTTTCCCAGCGTAGATCCCGTGTATGGTGGGGAGATGGCATTTGAATGACACCCAGAAGAAGGATACCTCAGTGGAGATTGAGATTTTGCTTAGAGGAGAAAAACAGTGTAGGGACACTATCTCGCTGCGATGTGCCCCAGGGGCAGCCAGTGGTGAGAGGTGCCTTGTCTGGGCAAAGAGAGCGACAGCTGTCACCCAAATGCCAGAAGACTTGCACTGAAGCCCCAGCTTGTCCAGTGATGCATGTGTGACCCTGGACAAGTCACTTCTCCTGTGAGTGTGAGCTCTCTGCCTGTGAATCGAGAAGGGGCCTGTCCGCACTGAACCCCTTCCTACCATCTGCTGTACGATGGCAGCTGTCTCCCACCAGTCCCGACCACAGAAGCCTTTCCCACCAAGTCCAGCACATGTGCAGCCTCCCAGCCCTTCTGAACACGGAGCAGGTGGGACTTAGCCGGTGGTGATGGTGGGGTGGGGGGGAACACTTGCTGTCTCTACCGACCTCAGATGACTTCTGAAGGTGTTTCCAACACTAGCAGTCAATGGGAACAGGGCTTCAGTGATCACAGAGACCCCCTGGGGTCTGCTGACTGCAGCTGGCTCTGGGTGATTCGTCATCACCATTCCAGTGGCTCTGTACATTGCTAGAGGCAGGAAGCTTTCAAGTTATATGTGATTATGAATCTGGTTAAGGAGTTGGGGGCATAGCTCAGTGATTAGAGTGTTTTCTTGGGAAGTGTGAGGCCCTGCGTTTGATCTCCCAGCACCTGTATACTAGCTGGGTGTGGTGGTATGAACCTATAATCGCAGAACTTGGGAGGCTGAGGCAGGAGGATTGCTATGAGTTTTAAGCCAGCCTGATCTCCGTGAGTTCAGGACCAGCCTGGGCTACAGAGCACACACACAAAAAAATAATAATAAAAATTTAAAAATAGAATAAAAAATAAAGCTGGTTAAATATTGAATTATACAATGCTCAGCTCATAGGCTTAGCCAAAAGGCTTTCTTTCCTTTTCTTTTCTTAGTGTATTTTTCCTTTGATCTCCTTGATGCAAACTACAGTCCGAATAACATTTTTGTTGTGAAAGTCTAGTTTCTCACGTAACAGGTATTCTAATTCCATGAGCGTGTTTCTAAAAGGTTGTAGATGCAAAAGTCATCAGATGATCAGACATGGCCCCAATTGAACAAGGGACCAAGCCATTAACAGGAAGAGAAAGACTAGTGAAATGTTATTTTTAGCACAAGCTTCTCATAGAAAATCTCCTCAAAAAACTCCTCAGAGAGTCTATAATTATTTTTGAGACAGGCTCTCACTTTGTAGTCCAGGTCGGTCTTGAGTTATGTAGCCCAGGCTGCCCTTGAACTAACAGCAATCCTCTGGTCTCAGCCCCCCGAGTGCTGGGATTACAGTCATGTGCTACTACACCCAGCTTAACTAGTCCTGGGGAAGTGAACCCAGGGCCTGGCACTTGCTAGACATGTGCTTTAACCACTGAGCTACACCTCCAGCCCCAAGTTTATAATTTTTTAAGAAATAAAAATTAATTCTTAGCCCAGAGTTAGACATTGTTCCTTTATTTTCGTGGCTAGGTATCAAGTAATAAGGAAGCAAGGTTCCCAGAAATATAATGCATTTTATTTATTTATTTATTTTTTGAGACAAGGTCTCACTCTGTAGCCCAAGCTGGTCCTGAACTCACCATGGAGCTCAGGCTGGCCTTGGACTCCCCACCACATTCCTCCTGTCTCAGCCTCCCAAGTCCTGAGATTACAGGATGCATCACCACTGTAAAGCATTTTTAAATTAAATAGATCTCCAGGGCTGGAGGAACGGCACAGCAGTCAAAGCGCTTGCTTAGTAAGTGTGAGGCCCTGAGTTTGATTCCCCAGCTCCACATAAAACTGGGCATGGTGGTGCACAATGGTCATCCCAGCACTCAGGTGGCTGAGGCAGGAGGATTGCCATGAGTCCAAGGTCAGCCTGGGCTGTATAGTGAGTTCAGAACCAGTCTGGGTGGCAGAGCGAGACCCTGTCTCAAAAAAAAAAGTACAAACTCAAGAGACTGCATGCTACTAATTCCATTTATATAAATTTCAAAACCAGTTGAAACATCTGTGCTGACAGGAATCAGGGGATTGGATTTCTTCAAAGGCTAGGCACAAGACTATCATTCCTGCCCTCTGGGAGGCTGAGGCAGGAAGATCACAAATTTGGGCCCAACCTGAGCAACGTAATGACTTAGCAAGACTGAATCCTAAAATAAAACATTTTAAAAAGGTTGAAGATGTAGCTCAATGCGAAGGCCCTAGGTTCGCAAAACAAATAAATAATTAAACACAGAAAAAAAAAATAACGGTTCTTTGTCGAAGGCCTGCAGATTATTTTCGACAATGAAGTTAAAACTTCATTCATGGTTGGTACAATCAGGTGTTACAATTTTTTGCCACACAATAACGCACAGGATCACCCTGAAGGCCCCTCTCTGATCGATCAGGCAGCGCAGTGAAGCCCAAACTCAATTTAGAAAGCAGCAGAAACTCCAAAGCCAGGTGACCACCTGAAGTGGAATTTTTTCGTTCTTTTTGTTTTTAGAGTGGGTAGGGATGGTCCCTCTATGTGGCCCAGCCTACTCTCTAACTCTGGGGCTCAAACAATCCTCCTGTCTCAGCCTCCTGACTCGTTAGAACTATAGGCATGTGAGAGTATAGATGACTGGATAAAGAAGATATAGTATATGTGTACACACAATGAAATATTACTCTGCCATTAAGAAGGACAAATTTAGGTCATTTGTGGGAAAATGGATACACCTTGAGACCCTCATGCTTAGCAAAATGAACCAGATCCAGAAAGTTAAATATCATATGATTTCTCTAATATGAGAAAAACAAACCATGAAAAATGTAAGAGACATGGAAGAAAAAAGATGGACTTTGTGGAGAGGGAAAGGAGGGCTGAAAGGGTGGGAAGTGGAAAGGGAGTTGATATGTAGGTGTAAAAAAAAAGATCTATAGGCATATGACACTGTACCCCGTCATAAATCTTAAGTATACAGCTTGATGGCATTTTACAAAGTGATCACACCTGTGCAACTAGCTCTTGGATGAAGAAATTGAGTACTTTTCTCCCTAGGAACTTTTTTAGGTCAGTGCCGAAGGTTGCACCCCTACACTGAGCTAGATCCCTGCACCACCTCCCCTCTAATCTATCTGCCTTTTTAAAATTGTTTTTTGAGACAGGCTCTCACTGAGTCACTAAATTGCCCAGGCTGGGCTTGAACTTGTAATCCTCCTGCCTCAGCCTCCCAGAGTGCTGAGATTAAAGGTGCATACCACCATGCCCAGCTCCTGGGAACCTTCTTTGTATTGAGATAATGCAACAGGTATCTGTGCTTCTCCCTCATGTGTTAAAATAAAACGCCAAGGGTCTGTGGGTGTAGCTGAATGGTGGAACACATCACATAGTATAAGTGAGCCTGGGTTGATTCCCCACCAACATGCATATTAAAAAAATAATATTTTAAGATCAAGAGACTGTTTGCAATGGCATGCCCTGAAGTCCAAGCTACTCAAGAGGCTGAGGCAAGAAATAGCTTAAGATCAGATGTTTAAGGCCAGCGTGGGAGCTATAACAAGACTCCCACCTCCAAAAAATATTAAAGTAAGCAAAAAGAAAAAAAAAGCCCCTAAATTAAAGAATCCCTGTGTTCCATGCCCAATCATGTCTTATCTCTGTATCTTCCAGCTTGAATTACATTGTTCCCATAATAAAAACTTTATTATTTTATTATATCTATTGGCGTGTCTTAATGAGAAGTAGTATTGTGAAGCTTACTTAAATGAAATCATATGTTCAGTATTCTTCTTAACCTTTTGCAGGTTCTGGGAAATGAACTCAGGGAGTAGTTTGCTGTAACCCAGACCTTTTTATTTAGTTAGTTTTAATTCTGAGACAGGATCTTGCTAAGTTGCACAGGCTGGCCTCGAACTTGCAATCCTCTCACAACCAAGTAGGTACCTGTACGTTTTTTCTGTTTTGCGCTAGTGATTTGAGCCAAAGGCCCGGGAGTGATGGCGGATTCCTGTCATCCCAGCACTCAGGAGGCTGAGACAGGAGTGCTTTGAGTTGGAGGCCAGTCTGGACTACCTAGTGAGTTCAGGACTAGCTTGGACTACAGAGTGAGTACTTGTTTCAAATAAATAAATAAGTAGAAAAGGGCTGAAGGAATGGCGCAATGGTTAGAATGCTTGCCTCATAAGCCCAAGGCCCTGGGTTTGATTTTCTAGCACCACATAAACTGGTTATGGTGGTTCATGCATGTAATCCCAGCACTCAGGAAGCTGAGGCAGGAGGATTGCTGTGAGTTTGAGGCCAGCCTGGACTACATACTCAGTTCAGAACCAGTATAGATTATAGAATGAGACCCTGTCTCAAAAATATATATATGTATATATATATATATATATATATATATATATATATATATATATATGTACATACCCTATACACACCACCTGAAGATAATTTTACACAATATTTTTAGTATACTTATCTTGACTGTAACTTGTTAAATGATGTTGTATGTGGAATTTTCCATTTATGGCATCAAGACTACCCTTGACAACTTTTGATTTTGGAGCATTTTGGATTTTGAATTTTCTTTTTTTTATTTTGAATTTTCAAATTGAATGCTCAACTATTTCACTATGAAATTGCCTCCACAACAACCATGCCAGTGTAGACCCTCCCATCAGTGTGAGAATACCCTGACTCCACATTATTATCAAAACTTGCAACTATCAGATCTTTTGACTTTTGACAATCTGATGGCTGTGAAGTAGATCTTAGTGTAATTTTAATTCACTCTTTTCTGTTACAAGTTTCTTCACATATTTATTGCCCGCTGAGGTCTCCTGTTCTGTGTCTTTCCCTGTTGCATTTTTGCCTACTTTTCTATTGGGTTGCTTACATTTACCCTATTTATGAATACATGTTCTGCCTATATTCTCAATATCGGCCTTTCGTTGATTACAAGTTGCAAATATCTTCCCATCTGGCTCATATCTTCCTTTTAAAATGATGTTGTTAAGCTAGGCATGGTGGCGCACACCTATAATCCCTTGGGAAGCTGAGGCAGGAGGATTGCTGTGAGTTGGAGGCCAGCTTGGGCTGCATAGTGTGTTCCAGACCAACATGGACTACAGAGTGAGACCGTGTCTCAAAAAAACAGAATCAGTGGTAGAGCACGTGTTTAGCAGGTGTAAGAACCTGGGTTCAACCCCAGACTTGAAAAAAAAAATCTTTTTACACCAGAGTCTAAACAATATTTGCTTCTATTTCTTCCCTAGTTTTGAAGTTTTGCCTTTCAAGTTAAGGACTTTAATCTTCTTGGGATTGATTTTTGTGTATGTCGTGAGGCAGGAGTTCCTCTCCGCCCCCTTTTTTCTATTTGGTGAACGAGTTGTCCCTTTCCCTGATGGTCAATAGTCAGTGACAACTGACTAATGTCATTCTCCTACTTACAGTCCATCTGGGGTTCGCCAGTCCATGAGGTCACCCCACCTTTTTGGTTTGCCCTGCTGTGCTGACAAATGTCTCCCTCCCCGTGCGGATTCTCTTCCTCACTTCTGGTCACTCCAGGGACGAAGTCTCTTTTACCTCTAGTCTCCGCTGGCTTCCAAAAGGCATGTACCCCTGGAGTCTGTAAATGCACTCTCGTCTCCCAAAAGAGTCTTTGCAGCTGGGGCTCATGGTGCAGGCCTGTAATTCCAGCACTTTGGGAGGCTGAGGCAGAAGCATCTCGAGTATGAGTCCAGCCTAGGCAATTTAGCAGCTTAGTGAGATTCTGTTTCAGAATAAACTACATTTTTTTTTTAAAAAAAAAAAGAGCTGGAGATACAGCTCAGTGTGAAAGCCCCGTGTTCAATCTGCAGAAGGGTCTTTGCATAAATAATCAAGGATCTCAAAATGAGGTCACCCTGGATTATCTGTGTGGGCCCTAAGTCCAATGTCAGGTGGATCCAGGAGAAAGACACACAGAGGAGGAAAAGCCATGTGAAAATGGGAGCAGAGCCTGGAGTGACAGAGCCACAAGCCAAAGACCTCCAGCAGCCACCAGAACCTGGGACAGTTGAGGAAGTATTCTGCTGTGGTGTCTTGAATGAGTGAAGTTCTATTTTTTAAGGCACCATATTGATGATAATGTGTCACCATATCCCGAAGACACTCTAAGCAGGAAGCTGTGTACCCTGGAGACAGCAAGGACAATGGACAGAGGGCTGGAGATGACCAAGTGGGTAGTGAGATGATGCATGTCCTAACTCCCCGTCTGGAGCAGGAAGTCCTCTTAATGATGGCCTTGTCTACTCTCCCAGGTCGGGGAGACAGTGGCCATCAAGTGGATGTAACCAGCAGGACCCTTAGCTTCCGGTGTCCTCAGGAATCAACAACTGAGACCCCTAGAGCAGAAGGGGAAGGAAGGAGCCCAGGTGGGGCCCAAGATTGGAGCTGGTGAAAGAGCCAGTCCACCAGGAGGCAGCGCAGAGGAGGCCTTGGCAGCTCAGCCCTAGCCTGGTGACAGAAGAGAGGCAGTGATGGCGATAAAGACGCCAAGGCCTGGGAAGTACGTGGCTTTGCAGTGGCCCAGAGACAAGCAGGCTGTCTCAAAGAGAAGGGCTAGCTGAGCCTGCCTCTGAGCAAGGTCAAGGGGCAGTGCCCAGCAGCAGATCCAGCCGGCTGAAGGACAATCCAGGGACGGGGCAGGGGGAGGGCTCCTGTGTCTTGGATTGCTTTGATCTCTGGGCCACTTTGGCTGGGACAGAGCCTTGGGCACCAATGGGGTCATGTCTGTTTAAACAAAATTAAACACTGAAGGTAAATCATTAACTCGTGGAAGAAAGAGACAGGAGTGGAGGCGGTATCTAGCACCAGGACTCCAGAGCCACAGGCATGTTAAGAACTCCTGCTTATCAGAGGTGCCTGCTGCTCTCCACTTCCTGGAGGCGAGTGCGAGCCTTTGCCACCCCATCTGTGAGCAAGCCTTAGCGCCAGGTGCTGTGGAGACAGGTGCACAGAGACAATCGGGATCTACCCCCAGCTGGGAAAATCAAATTTCTCCGCCCTCGTGAGCACCCAGGTGCCACGCACCAGGCCCATGACGGCCTGGCCGTCTCTTCCTGTAATCCTCATGCAGAACCTCTCAAATAGGACAAGGACTGCCTGTATTTCATAGGGAAGCAAACCCAGGCTCAGAAAGGGACAGCAGTTTGCCCTGGTCACACAGCTTGCTAGTGGTGGAGATGCTTAGGAGCTTTAGCAGAAGGAGGAAGACATAGCAGAGGTTCCAGGGTACGTGCAGTCACGTGGGCAGTCAACACAACTGGGCAGGGACAGCCCTAGCAAAGCCTCTGGATAGCAAAGACGCCATTGGTTCTTTGTGGGATCACAGGGTCTCACTCTGTAGCCCAGGCTGGTCCTGCATTCACTATGGAGCCCAGGCTGGCCTTGGACTCACAGCAGTTCTCCTGCCTCAGCCTCCCTAGTGCTGGCATTACAGGTATGCACCACCACGCCCAGTTTATATGGTGCTGGGGAATCAAATCCAGGGCCTTGCGCTTGTTGGGCAAGTGCTCTAACCCTCTATGCTATTCCTACAGCCCCTCGGTGTTCTTGTTACTTGGGTGTTAAGAGCAACAGTTTGAGCCAGGCCAATTGTTGCAAACCTGTAATCCCAGCTACTCAGGAGACTGAGGCAGAAGGATTGCAAATTTTGGGTTATCCTGGGAAACCCTATGAAACCTGGAATCAAAATAAAAAAGGTCATGAGGATAGCTCAGTGGTAGAACCACCCCTGAGTTCAATCCCCAGGATGATAAACAAATAAATAAATGCAATTTTTCTGGCTTTACCACTTACTACCTCTACAACTTCAGGCAAATCCACTTCGCCTTCAATTATCCACTTATAAAGTGGGAACACTGCAGCCTCCAGGGAAGGATCAAAGGAAAAAGAACGTGCAAAGCCCTTGGCACATAATAAATGCTCAACAAACACGAGTAACTGTTACCTCACATGGGAAGAAAAAAGAAACCTCAGCCCTCCAGCTCCAGCTCCACCAGCAACTTCCCAGCAGAAACCCTCGCTCTGAACTTGTCAGCCAGGGGACCAGCAAGGACCAGCGGTGGGTCGTTTCATTCACATCCTCAGGTGTACGTGGACTAGGTAAAAAACAAAACAGAGACGAGAAACTGAGCACATCGGCCAAAAGATTTCTATTAGAGAAATTTCAACTAAAGGAATCTTGTGATCAGAAAACTCGTTTGCTAATGTCTCCAGATGCCTCCATCCTACGGGAATGATGACTACGACTTGGGGGCGGGAGGATGGAAGTCTGCCCAGGAAATAACAGGGCGAATACATAGGAAAGAGCCTGGTGTGTTTGGTGGCTGCTGATCTGTAGGCCAAGGAATGGCAGGAAGGGTGGCATAGGGCCCAGTCACGGTAAAACATTGAGTGTCAGGATTTTATTTTGGCACAGACCTGAGTGTCAACTATGCCTGAGGCATCCTGCCAGGGATTACCTAAGGCAAAGGCTCATCTTCATCTTCAAGGAGGAGGAAGCAGACCCGCAAGTGGACGAATGTCACACAGCACAATCCAGGCTCTAAGAGGGATCTGCCCACCAGTGCTGGCCTCTAATCCCAGCGCTCTGGGAGGCTGAGGCAGGAGGATTACAAGTTTGAGCCCAGCCCAGGCAACTCGGCCAGAGCCTGTCACAAAAGCAGACAAACCAATGAAATAAAATAACAAGAAACGGCCAGGGATGTATCTCGGTGTGAAAGCACAGGGTTCGATCCCCGTAACCCCACCTTTCCGCTCAGTGTGCAGAAGATCAAGACAGAAGGCACCTGTCCACACAGGTGTGGGAGGCAAGGACTGTGTGAAAGCAGACACTGCCTGTTTTACAAGAGTGACGCATGCGTACCCATATTTATAGCAGCCAAATCGTCAAAGCAGTCAGCATATCCATCAACAGGTGAACGGATAAAGGAGCTGTGGTATATTTACACAATGGAGTACTACTCTGCCCTAAAGAAAGATAAGTTGGAATTGCTCTTGGGAAAATGGGTACATCTTGAGATCATTACACTTACTGAAATGAACCAGAGACAGAAGGTTCACTGTTGCCTGGTTTCTTTAATATGAGAAAACCAAACCATAAAAAAAGTGAAAGAGAGATGGGAGAAAGTAAGAAGACAGGCGGGGAGAGGGGAAGAGAGAGAGGGAAGTACAAGTGACTACCAAATTTATTTTTTGCTTTTTAGACTTTGCCTGCCTAGGATCAATCCCCTCCTTCCTTTCCTTTTTTTTGTTTTGTTTTGTTTTGTTTTGTTTTGTTTTTGAGATAGGGCCTTGCTCTGTGGTCCAGGCTGGCTGGTCCTGAGCTCACTGTGGAGCCCAGGCCGCACTGGAACTCCAGGCAGTCCTCCCGAGGGCTGGGATTCCAGGCACGTGCCTCCAAGTCCAGTTTATGTGGCACTGGGGAATTGAATGCAGGACCCTGCGCCTGCTGGGCAGGCGCTCTAACCTCCGCTCTGTTCCTCCAGCCCTCCACTCTTTGGTGGGTGAGTATTTAGGCCGTGTTCAAGTTTTTTTGCTCCAATGGATAAGTACTTTAATACGGGGCATATATCATACTACACAATTGCCTGCAGGTTATTTTCAAGTTTTGGATGTTGAGATGATAGATGATTATTATAGTATTAAAACTAATTAGCTAAATAAAAGCAGGAGATACACAGACCAATGATGTGGGTGTGCCATGACTCATTAATTCTATGTCCACAGGAAAATAAACTGGGAAAGTTCTGTATATATCCTGTGGTGTTTTCTGTACTTTCATTTATTTTTTTTAGGCAGGGTCTCACTCTTTAGCCATGCTGGTTCTGAACTTACTATGTAGCCCAGGCTGGGATTACAGGCCTGTGCCACCACACCCGGCTTTAGGTGGTGCTGGGGAATTGAACTCTGGGTCTTCGCTCTTGCTAGGCAAGCGCTTTAACCACTGTGCCATTGCTCCAGCCCCATCTGTGTTTGTATGCAGCATTGGTCTTGGATTCATGTTATATTGGCACACCTAAGTCTGTTCTACTTTGACTGCTGCAGAATGTTCAATGAATAGATGTATCATAATTTAAAGTTTTAAAAACTTTTTTTTGAGACCAGTTCTCTCTCTGTAGTCTAGGTTGGTCCTGAACTCACTATGTAGGCTAGGCTGGCCTCGAACTCACAGCAGTCTGCCTGCCTCAGCCTCTCCAGTGCTAGGATTACAGGTGCACACCACCATGCCCGGCATAAGTTTTAAAATCTTATCTTGGAAAATTTGGTGCACATGCAGAAGAGTGAAGGATATAAAGGAGTTCTAAGAAGCCGACACCTTGTTTCAGGAATTCCCGACATCTGTCCCCATTGTCTCTCCCTTGCCCCAACCTGTTCTCGGCCCTCATTGCACTGTTCTGTGTAACTTTAGCCGTCACTTCAGTTGTCCATACTGGTGTTCTGTTAGAGACTTGAGGATGGCTGTACTCCCTGGCCTCCATGTAAAGTGCTATGGTGAACACCCCTGTAAATAAATCTTTGCAGGCAGTTGTGAAAGGACCCATAAAACAAGTGTAGATGAGTGGGCTTGCTTAATTCAAAAGATGCTCCAATTTTAAATTCTGAGATTTTGCCAGATTGTCCTTCAAAGGGGACGCCCCTGTTCTCACTCTCTATTGTCAAATCTGTGGTAGCTTTCAAAGCTCACGCTGACTGTCTCATTTCAGTTTGATTTCTCTCTTTGTACTGAAGACCCAACCCAGGACCTTCATATGGAGCTCCATTCTCAGCCCATTTAGTTTTGATTTCGAGATAGAGTCATGCTAAGTGACCAAATTGCCCAGACTGAATTTGAACTTGTAATCCTCCTGTGTTGGCCTCTGAGAGTGCTGGGATAACAGTCCTGAGTTGGCTTCAGTCTGTTGTTTCTTGATTTTTCTCTTCTTCTGCCTTACATGGAAACAGGAAAGATGCCCGGAGCAACGAAAATAGAGCCATAGAAGGAAAGCCACTCGTGTGGCCACTCCTGGGGAGGGACTGTCATCAGCTCCTCAGGACCTGGTGTCTGTGGCTTCCAAAAGTCCTAATGCTTCAGTCTACCAGGGCCAAAGAAGGTAACGATCCAGGCTCCAAACACACAAAGAACACACACTTGTGGGATGTCTCTCTTCTGCATTGCAGCTACCCTGAGTACCTACTGCCAGGTTGCACCTGAGTTGGAGTGAGAACATGTAGGACCCTGAGTGCCACCGTGCGTGTGCTTTTATTGATTTAGAAGCCTGTTGTGGGTTCTAGATCTTGGTTTCCTCATCTGCTAAGCACATGACAGTGACAACAATTCTATATGATCTCTAAGGTGGTCAGGGCTAAGTTTCATGTAACATTTGGAAATTAGTTTTGTCATTATCTACACAGTGAGGTGTTTCTTTTAATTGCCTTCAAATTGAAGTGATAAGAAACTCTGAAGTGGGGCTGTGGTTATAGCTCTTGCCTAGTTTGATTCCCCAGCACTACATAGAGCTGGGTGTGGTGGGGGGGCACACCTGTAATCCCAGCACTTAGGAGGCTGAGACAGGAGGATGGCTGTGAGTCCAAGGCCAGCCTGCACTACATATAAGTTCAGGACCAACCTGGTGTACAGAGTAAGACTCTGTCTCAAAAATAAATAAATGAGTGCTTTACATTTTTAGATTTTTGTTTGTTTTTTGAGACAGGGTCTCACTCTGTAGTCCAGGCTGGTTATGAACTCACTATGTAGTCCAGGTTGGTCTTGAAGTCATAGCCATCCTCCTGCCTCAGCCTCCCAAGTGCTGGGACTTCAAGTGTGAGCCAGCCACACCCACTTTATGTGGTGCTGGGTATTGAACTTGGCTACCTAGTGCTTGCCTAGCACAAGTGCTTTAACCACTGAGCTATTCCTCCAGCCCACATTTTAGGTTTTTTAAACTGAAGGTTGAATTCAAGACCTTTGCACTGAGATAGGATCTTGCTAAGTTGTCTAAGGCGAGCTTAAACTTGTGATCTTCCTGCCTCAGCCTCCAGAGTGCTGGGTTTACATAGTCCTGTACCTCAGCTTATAAAACTAACCTCTGCATAGAAAGTGCTGTTGCTGCAGGAAGGAACGGCACAGACAAGCTGAGATGAGACAAGCAGGAAGAGGAAGGGGCTGGCCACCCACGCTGCACATCTGCCTGGTCCTGAGGCCACTGTGGACCTCAGGCTGGCCTCCATCGCAATCTTCTGCCTCAGCCTCTGGAGTGCTAGGATTATTGGCGTGTGACACCACACTCTGTTAAGAGTGCTAGGGAATCAAACCCAGGGCCTTGCACACTCTAGGCAAGTGCTTTAACCATTGAGTTAGACCTCAAGTCCACAAAAGGCTCCTGAGAAATACAGCGTGCAAAGCCTACTTCAGTGACAACTGCAGAAGTAACAGGCAGTGCACACCACACACACACACACACACACACACACACACACACACACACACACACACACGCACGCATGCACGCACGCACCATAATGCCAAAACACAGATTGAGCTAGGTCAAAAAACCCAAATATGCTAAAAATAATTGAATCGAACAGTTTTGATTTAGTATCTCCAGTATGACCCAAATACTCACCAACAAAAGTCTTGTTTGATTTGAGAAAAATAGGAAAGAAGTCTCAGGGTGGCACATGTCTGAAATCCCAGCTACTCCAGAGGGTAAGAGATGAGGGCTACAAGTTCCAGCCTCCGCTGGACAGTTTAGCAAAATCCCGACTCAGACGAAGGACCCTGCATTCAACCCTCATTCCAAAATAAAATATAAATAAATCTAAACGTACTCGTTTCAGTTCGAAGGCCATTAGAAGACACACCTCACCATGTAGATGATGACAAAATTAATTTCCAAATGCAATATGATACTTAGCCCTGACCACCTTAGAGATCATATAGTCTTGTTGTTTCTGCCATTTGTATAGCAGATGAGGAAACCAAGACCTAGAACTCAGCAGGGGTGACTTAGCAAAACCCTGTCTCAAAATCAAAAATAAAAATGGGCTGGAGATGCAGCTGGGTGTGAAGTCCCTGGGTTCGGTTTCTGGCATCAATAGAAAAGCTTAACTTTATATAATCCTTACAGTTTGAGATTCCAGAGCCTAGGACAGAGCACCAAGTTGCCATAGACAAAAGCAGGCCCTCGAGTGATTCAAGTATACTATGATTAATCTAATTTCAGGGAATACTTTCATTGGCCCTGCTTTGGTCTGAGGCTCACCTCTGACCCTATTACTGTAGCTAGGAAAGTGGAGTATTGTGATAGGTCGTTCTGGGTCACATGCCCACCTATGTTAGGATGTTGAACTTTGTGATTGACAATGCCACAGATACAGCATGGGCCAACCCCTCATCCATCATTGGTCTTTCCTGGCCAAGTAGACACTCGATTGTACTTCTACTTCCATTAAATATTGCATCCTAGCTGTGTGTGGTGGCACAAGCCTGTAATCCCAGCCCTTGGGAAGCTGAGGCAGGAGGATTGCCATGAGTCCAAGGCCAGCCTGGGCTACAGAGCAAGACCCTGTCTCAAAATAAAAATAAATAAATAAATAAATAAATAAATAATAAATATTGCATCCTAAAGACCTGTGCCTCTTGTGGTGAAGGGTTTTGCCCACAGATGTAACTGTCTCCTAAATATAGTATGGTATTTATACTTCTCAGATTTTGGTGGTTCTTCATCCTCTACCTTCCCCTAGCCTAGAAACAGCAGTTTACTATTTGATACAATCGGTGTTTACTGTCAGATTTCTGTGTCTCTTGAGCCAGAGTAGGCCTGCTAGCCCCCCAGAGGAGGTTAATTATCCCCCACAGTAACACCATCTTGAAAACCTACTGCAAACATTTGAAAACCAGTAGTGGCTGAGTGTGGTGGTATATGCCTGTAGTCCCAGGTCTCAGTAGGCCTAGATGGGAGAATTGAGAGAACTAGATGCCAGCCAGATGTACATGGTGAGACCTTGTCACAAAAGACAGAGCAAAACAAGCCAGGAGAGCCAGGCCATATGGCACAGGCCTATAATCCCAGCACTTAGGGAAGCTAAGGCAAAAGGATTCCAAGTTCAAGCCCAGACTGGGCAACTTAGTGATTTAGCAAGATTCTTTCTCAAAATCAAAACCAAAAACTGGACAGCGGATGTATCATAGTGCCAAGGCTATGGGTTCCACCCCATCACAAAAACCAACCAACAAACTGACCAAACAAACGAACAAAGCCAAGAAACCAGTAGATGTTGCAGACAAATCTGAAGTTTTTGTTTCTTTTTTTGGTGGTACTGAGGATTGAACAAAGGCCTTCCCACTGAGCTGTATCTCCAGACCGTTTTTATATTATGCTTTTAATGGAACAAAGAGATGAAAATTTTAATAATTTCTTCAGTAGTCTAATTGGCAGAGGGAATGAACAAACACATGAAAATATGCACAACCTCGCCTTTAGTCAACCAAATGCATATCAAAATGAGACCTCAATTTCTTTTCCTTTTCAGACTACTGGAGAATGATAATGAGACGTCCTAATGAGGGTTTGGAGGGACACTCCCCCATCTGACCTTTCTGGAGTACAATCCAGGGGCATTGTTTGTTTTTTTGGTTCAATAGCCCTATTTCTTAGGAATTCATTTAGATGACATAAAAACAAAAGTATTAAACATACGTGCATGAGGTTGTTCACTGAATCACTGGATTTTTTTTTTTTCAGTTTGAGAAACTGGTGCATTTACATATCACATCTTGATCACTTTTATTACCTTTCTTACTTTACTTACCTTTCCAACCCCCTGAAATCCACTCTCCCCACATCCCTGTTCCCTCTCCACAAAGGCTTATCTTCTTTTTTGGTTTTCTCATATTGCAGGAAACATGTGATATTTAACCTGTGTTTGTTTCATTTCACTAAGCATAAATGGTCTTAAGGTACATCCCTTTTTCTACAAATGACTGAAATTTATTCCTCTTTATGGCAGAGTAGTACTCCATTGTGTAAATATGTCACATCTTCTTTATCCATTCATCTGGGTTAGACATATTGGCTGCTTCTGAGATTTAGCTATAAGTTGAGCTGCTACAAAAGAGTATGCATGTATCATTCTTGTATGATGACTTTAACTACTTCTGGGAAGACATCCAGAAGAGAATATAGCTGGCTGAAATGAGATATATATTTTCTTTTTTTTGAGGAATCTTTGTACTGCTTTCCATAATGTCCACATGAGTTTACAGTCCCATCAACAATGTAAGTGTTCCTTTCCCTTTTCCCCACAATCCTTCCAGCATGTGTTGCTTTTTGAGTTTTTAAAAATTTATTTTATTTATTTAATTAATTTATTTTGAGGCAGGGTCTCACTCTATAGTCCAGGCTGGTCTTGAGTTCACTAAGTAGCCCAGGCTGGCCTCAAATACACAGCAATCCTCCTGCCTCAGCCTCCCAAGTGTTGGGATTATAGACGTACACCACCACGCCCAACTTGCTTTTTGAGTTCTTGACACCAGTCATTCTTACTGGGGTTAGATGGAACCTCAGTGTTGTTTTGATTTACATTTATCTATGCTAAAGGTACTAAGCATTCTTCATGTACTGATTGGCCATTTGTTCTTCTTCCAAGAACCATGCTCAGTTTTTCATGGGTCTGTTATTTTGGAGGGTCTGATTTTTTTCAGTCTGTGTGTATTATATTCTAGATCACAGTCTCATTCTGTCAGTTCAGCAGCTTCCTAATTTGATATGATCCCACTTGTTGATTCTTGGTCAGTTTATGTGCATTGGGTGTTTTAAAGAGAAAGTCCTTGTCTGTGCTTCCAGGGTTTTGCCTATTTTTAATTCCGAAGTCCAGGCTGAGCTTGAACTCATGATCCTTCTGCCCTGGCTTTCCGGAGTGCTAGGATTACAGGCATGTGCTACCACACTCAGCTTGTTTCTTTTGAATACATCGGCAGATCTATTCTGGACCCATAATCCCCGTAGCAACCACATGCCGAAGTGGCCCGCTGCTCGGGCCATGCATTCCCTTCTTAGACTATTTGAAGTTTCCCATTTGAAGCCCGGATGCCATTTACCATCTTATTTGCTGGTTGTTTTTGCTTCCATCTGGCCTGCTGAGTTCAGTCACATTCCCAGCCTGGCCCCTGAAGCACTGTTGGAGTTGGTGCCTCCCGGTTGGGTGGCCATTGCAAATCAGGGACAGGTTGAAGCAAGGTTGAAACCGCTGATGAGTTGGGGCCTAGATTGGACTTCTGCCTCAAGGCTCAGAGTAGACTTAGATTGATGGTGTACTTCAAAGGCAGAAGAGAGACTTCTAAGGATTTTGAAAGAACTGCCACTACTTGTCTTTATAACAACTATTGTACCTTTCAAGAGAATTATATGATGTTTAAATACAATAAATGAAAGTTTCCCAAAATAGATATAAATACTGTGGAAGAATACTAGCATGTCTTAAATTTGAATCAACTAAAAGAAACAAGGTGAGATTCAAAGTCTTAAATTATTTTGTAAAACAGCAAATGTGTACTTATATATTTTATTGAAATCTTTTATTGGCTTCTTTGTCTCCCATAGCAATAAATGTTTGCAGAAGAAAGGAAAGATGAAGGAAACTACTCAAATATAAGGACTCGCCAGTCAGATTTTAACTTAATTATTCCTTTTTGTGATACTGGAGTTCAAACCCAGGGCCTTTACACTGAGCTATACCACCAGCCTTTTTAAATTTTCTTTTTAAGGTACAGTCTCACTAAGTTGTTAAATCACTCAGGTTGCGCTTGAACTTGTAGTTTTCTTGTCTCAGCCTCCCAGAGTGCTGGAATTATAGGCATGCACCACCATGCCCAGTTCAAAAAATTAAAAATAATAATTAGAAGAAGTTGCAAAAAAATAGCACGTCTGTTACTCAGCTTTCCCCAGTGATGACGTCTTCCATCATGATAGGGCAATCCCTTTTCATCTTCTGGTGGTACATTTTTTGGTGGCCCAACTTTACTGGTGTCATCATATCAGTAGAACTTGGATGCTAGAAAGCTCTTGGAAGCTTTGTGTGGTTTGTAGCCTATGTGCGTGGACTTCCCGGAGGTTTGTCAGGTTTGATGTTAGGGCCCATGTCCCCAGTTATTTTCATCTGAGCAGTGTCTGATAAGGGGAGGAAGGAGTAAGTTACACCCAGGATGACTACTAGGGACACGCCATGCGATGTGGCAAATTTATGCTCCCTTCCTTTCCTCTTACTTTGTCCTGTTAATTGATCCCATCCTTGCCTTTAGCTCGTGAATCTTTCTTGTTTATTTGAAATTATTTTCTCTCTCCCTCTTTACTGCCAGATTTTGGTGAAACTTTATTTCTTGATACACACTTCCATTTCTAATTAGCTTCCTGTTGCTGAGAGGCGAATCTCTGTGACCTCTGTGTTGCCAGCCTGTATCTTATTAACCTTATCTTTCCGTAAGCAGAGTTTGAAAGAAATATCAAAACCAGCTTCTTTTCTAACCCCTGTCTGGATTTACACAGCACTTCATGGGGGGAGAACTATTTTTCTCCATGCTGAGAATTTATTTTGGTCCCATGAAGCCCAGGGCTCCCAAGCAGCTGTTAAGAACCTGCTCCAAATGTCAGCAAAATGCGAGGGCTACACATTGATGAGCTTATCACTTATTCATTTAGTCATTAATTCATGCAACAAATATTTATTGAGTGCCCACTCCGGGCTGAGCAACTTTGGCCTAAGTGAGGGAAGAAAATAAAGGCCCCTGACATTATATGCTGGCTCATTGGCACGTGTAGATGGGCATGTAGAGGACAAACAAGAATAAGTAATCAAACTCTTCAGTATGTTGTTAGGCAGTAAATGCCATATGAGTGGGAGGAGGCAGGACAAGGGAGTTAGGAGTGGAGGAGAGGGGGAACATTGCAGTTTTAGATAGAGCAGTCACAGTAGGCCTTGGTGAGATGTGAGATGGGAGTTAAGGCTTCACACAGCCTAGGAAATCCTTACACAGTATCCTGTGCATGTGTGCACATATGCATGCAAATAAAGCTGAAGCAGGGCTTGGTCACATAAGCCTGTAATCACAGGACACCGGAAGGCTAGGGCAGGAGGATCTCAAGTTTGAACTTAGCCCAGGGAACTCAGTGACTCAATGAGACCCTGCCCCTTACCAAAAAAATAAAAAAGAAAAAAAAGAAAAAAGAAAAAGAAAAGAAAAAAGAAAAAGAAAAGAAAAAAGAAAAAAAAGAAATAAAAGAAAAAATAGGAAAAAAAAAACCACAGAGCTATACCCCAGGCCCCCAAACTGATTTTTTATAGCTGTATTGAGATACAGTTTGCATACCATAAAATTCAGCCTTTGAAAGTCTACAATTTCGTGGTTTTTAGATATTTACAGAGTGTACAACCGTCTCCACTATCTAATTCCACAATATTTTCATTGCCCTCAGAAGAATTACACATCACTCACTACTTACCCTAGTTTTTCCAGTCCGTGGCAACCCCTAACCTATTTTCTAACTCTACGGATTCTGAGCATTGTGTATAAATGAAAACTTACATTTTGTTTCACTTAGTATAAAGTTCATGATGTAGCACGTATCAGAGCTTTATTTTTGGAGAATAAGATCCCACTGTATAGATGAACTACTTTTATCTGTCAGGCGATGATGGCCATGAATTTTTAAGTAGTACGAGTGTGATATATGGGTTATAGTGATTGCTCTTCCCATTACTGAAGGACTGGATGGCACCATGAGGTGGCATGGGATTGTCACACCTGATGGCACCCAGTAGCAGGCAGGATTGGCCGAGTTTAATTTTGGAAAAGCTAAAGAGCCTCTTTCCCCAGAGTGCTATTTTCCCAGGTGCTTCTCTCCTTTGGTGGTCGAAATGTAGTAATAAAGACCCGTGGATTTTTACAAGTGTATTTTCTATTTCATATTTTGAAAATATTGTTTCTATTTAAAAGGTCACCTTGGAAAGTTGTTTACTCAAGAAAATTCTCAGTGAGTTTGCATTTCTGTCTTTTTAATATTTTGGGTGTGGTGGCAAGTAGCAGAGCATCCTAAGCAAATATTTCAAGATACTGGAACAAAGCCATCTGGTCGGAGAAGGAAGGCGCAGCGACAAACCAGGAATTGAACGTGGCTTTCGAAGAAGGGTTTCTATCCTCCTACACTAGGTGGAGGAAAGAGGAACAGGGAGTCTTCTGGGTGACGGGAACGAAAGGGCTCTTGATCACGTTATCTTTGTTATGTTAATCTGGCAAACTGTGCATTAAAATGTTAGATTCCAAAGCCCTTCTGCACTTGGCGGACTCAAAAGTTTCTGAACTTCTCTTACGGTGGGCGAGTTAAGTCTCTGAGGCTGCAGAAAGATGAACTACACTAGCTTCATTAGACTCCAAACGACGTCCACAAGGTGTTCCCTCTCCGCTTCTGCTGCACTAGTCCCGTCCAAACGGTTCCCGTGCAAGAACTGGACGCGTCCTAGCCTAAGAGGTCACAACGGCCCGACTAGCCAAGCCTTTCCCGTAGGATCCAAGGGTGGGACTGGGGATGCAGGGAGTGGGGAGTGGCGCCCAGCGCCGCGGGCGCTGATCTTGCCTCGGACAAGGGTAGATAAGAGACCGCCTAACCTGAGAGGCTCCAACTCGTGTAACAGACAAGGACGCGGGAGGCCTGCAGACTGGACGCACGTCGCCAGGAGCAGGTTGCAGCCTCATTCCCGCCGAACTCTGGCAACCGCGAGGAGAAATGTCGGCCGCGAGGGGCGGAGCGCGGCGTGGGCGGAGCGAGAGCATGAGGGGGTGGGGCGAGAATGAGGGCGTGGAAAAGATGAAAAGCGGGGGGTGGAGTCAGGACGATCGGGCGGGGCAAGGAGCGGGGAGGGGCGTGGGACCAGCTTGATGAGGCGGGGCAAGACGGCGGGAGGGGGCGGAGCAAGGACGAGGGGGCGGAGCGCAGACGCGGGGCTAGGGACGGACCAGGGCCGAGGGGGCGGGGCGAGGGCGAGGGGGCGGGAAGCTGCGCTGCCTCAGAGCCCCGCCTCCCGCCGCAGGCGCGCCCGCCCCGCCTTCCCGCTCCCCCACAACGGCTGCAACGGCGGCAGCGGCCGAGCGCGGGGAGGGAGGGGAGAGCGGGTCACGACGCTGCCGGGGCGGGGATAACCCCTCACGTGGAGCAGATGAAAGGGCCGCGGCGAGACGGCCGGGGGAGCCGAGCCGAGCCTGAGACCCACAAAGCCGCCGCCGCCGCCGCCGCCGCCGCCGCCGCGATGGGACTGTGAGGCGTTCGCCCGCTCTCGGTCCTGCGCCGGCCCGCGACTATGCCCGGCCGCGCCCGCCCTCCGCGCCCTCCCGCCGCAGGACCATGAGGCCGCGCTCGGGCGGGCGCTCAGGGGCCCCGGGCCGCCGCCGCCGCCGCCCCCGCCGCCGCCCCCGCGGCCCCCGCGGCCGCCGCCTGCCGCCGCCGCCCCCGCTGCCCCTGCTCCTCGGGCTGTTGCTGGCGGCCGCGGGGCCCGGCGCGGCGCGGGCCAAGGAGACGGCGTTCGTGGAGGTGGTGCTGTTCGAGTCGAGCCCGAGCGGCGACTACACCACCTACACCACCGGCCTCACGGGCCGCTTCTCGCCGGCTGGGGCCATGCTCAGCGCCGAGGGCGAGATCGTGCAGGTAGCCGCCCGCCGCCCGGGCCCCGCATGCTCGCCGGCACAAAATGGCCCCGGGGGCTGCGCCGCCGACCCCGCCGCGGGCTGGCTGCCGGGAGGGGCGGCCGCGGGGCCGGCGGCGGCGGCGGGGCGGGCGGGACGCGTCCTCGGGGGCGCCGCGGCAGGGGGGGCGCGCACGTGGGGCGCGACCGCTGCGGGCCCAGCGCGCGGGAGGGGGACGCTGCGCCCGGCACCCACGCCTGGCGGCTGCCGGAGCACGTTAGGGTATTTCTGTTTGCCTCAGGTGGAAGTCCCAGGAACTACCTGTTGAATGCCAACTTTGGGAGGACTCGTGTAGGAAGGATGGGGTGGCTTGTTCCAGGGTGCAGGCTTTTGCGTTCTAGCCCTTGTGGGGAGCGGCTAGGTTGGAGGGGCTGCATAACGCCGGGGTGGTTTTTCCTGGGAACTTGACGCGGGTGCCACCTGGGTGCCGACTCCAGCAGGCCTGGCTGTGAACAGGCAGCTGCAGGTAGGGGAGCCAGCAGGGCTGGCCGAGGAGTGGGGATAGGGGTGCCCTGGCGTGGCGGTGAGAGGCAGTCCTCTCTGCCTGCCTCGGATTACAGAGGATGGGAGGGAACCCGCCCGCTCGCCCCTTGGCCAAGGACTAGTGCGGCGGCCTGCAGATCCGGAGCAAGGGTCTCTCCGGACGGGGCCTCCACCTTGCTGTACATGAAAGAGTTCTGCGTTCCACAGGAAGCTGGCCAGGGAAAGCTTTAAGCTGTGCCCACTTCTCCACGGAAGCCTCCGTGGGTGGTTAGCTGGATAGATTTCCCGCTTTCTTGGCCACGCACGATTTTATCAACGTGCTAGCAGCGCACTTGGGCGGTTCATAGGGGCGCCTTTGGTGGGGGTAGTTTAGAATGATTAGTTTGCCTTTGAACCGTTTGGGGCTGTGCCATGGCTACAGGGCCTAAACTTTGGGCCTTCTGCTCTTGATCCTCTTGGGTGAGTTAGGAGCAGGGGGCTGTGTGTGGAGTAACTCCGTAACAGCCCAGAGCGTAGACAGCTCGTCCTTCCCCTCTGCAGTGCCCACTCAGCCCTGAGTGCAGCTTGGCTCTGTGGAGGTGTGTCCTTCCGAAGCCGCAGGGGTACCCATGCCCCTGATCGATCACCGGTGCCTTACTGGGCTCTTGTATAGAAGGAGCTGTGCATTGATTGGGTTGTGTGACTGCAAATGTCAAGGCTTTTGGGCTCTTCCCCCATCGTGTTTTTATTGCCACTTTTTAAATTTAGAAACTCTAGAGGAGATGGTTTCTTGAAAACGCTTGAAACATTTTTACTGCAGGCTTCAAGAATAATTTGAAACTTGAAATCTTATTCCTTGTGACTCCTTGACTCTGAGGCTTTCACTGTGTCCTTATGGCTTTAGTGTCTGATTTACAGCCTCTCGATGGAGGGGGGATGCTTTAATGTGGCACTTTACTTTTTGGAGGAGACTTTTGAAGTTTGTGATTTTTATCTGCAGTGTTTTAACTTGTACTTTCTCCATGGTAGTTTGTCTGGCTAGCTATCCATTATGAGCAGTGCCTGCTTTGGAGATAATCTTGGGTTCACCATTTAATACAAAATTAGCAGTGTAAGCGCACTATTTGTAACTATTTTATCCTTGTGAGTAGAGAGATAATGTGTAAATTTGGCAGAAGAAATCTATTCTCTTTTGAAGCGTTTGAAGTGCTTATCTAAGTTTTGTAGTCCATTTGCACCCCCCTCCAAATGTCAACAATTGCTGAGGAAAGAAAAATGACTTAAATACCATTTAATAAGTTTACCTGCTAAGCAGGCACTCGTAAGTATCCTTAGATCCCTTATACCTGCAGTACTATTGGTAGGTTTATCTGAGCTGTGGGATTAGGCATTCCTCAGTGCTGTATATATCTTCAGTAATTTTATTGTAGCGGTCAACTTGTTGAACTCGCTGTGTCCATGGAGCGCAGCGTGGCTCTTGGGGCTGTGTGCACGTGAAGGCTGGCATGCTTTTATTCTGCAAATATTCCCCTCCAAAAAAATTTTTAAAAAGTTTTATAAGGAAAACTGATGTTTTAGCACTGCTGAGCAGGCATACAACTTTTTGGGTTTTTTTGGGGGGGTGGTTGATGAGAAATGAGAAAGTAGGAAATTGGTGTTTAGCTTCAGATGCACCATGCTTTCTAAGTGCTGTTGAGCTTTACAAAACCATCTTATATATACCATCTAAGAACTCTGCATGATTTTCCATTTACAGTTTTATGGTCCTCAGAGGTTATTTTCTGATAACTAAAGCTAAGTAGCCCTGTGGCACTGCTTTTGTTATTTACAGTGAAGTTCTGTGGCTGTATTGTTCTTGGTTGAGAGGAGAAAAAGCTTGTTTAAAAGTCAAATCCTTTAAGGATTTTAAGAAAAGAAATTGGTTTGTATTGCTGTTTTTTTCTTACCTATTATATGTGTGTATAGGTCTGTTTATGCAGTACCTGCCTTATAGTCTGGTTTGCCCAGCTACTTCTGATTAGAGAGTACCCCTTCTGCCGTTTACATGGGTTAAGGTAGGGGGTAGGCTGACACACAAGCACACGCACATACACACAGAAGAGAGAAAGGGAATGAATTGGGGGTAGTAATTCAAACTTTGGGACTAGTTACAAGAAGTCTTGTTTCTTCCTTTGTGCATTTGAGGCATAAATAACTACCCAAGGCCACCAATCAGTGTGTATGAAGGCGTGTGTGTGTATATGTGTGTGTGTGTGTGTATGCATATTTGACCATTATGTTATATATATAAATACATGTGTGTATATATATATTTTCATATCTTCATCTGTGACAGTTATGCTGAGTACAATTTAAGAATATACAATTTCATTAATTACTTTTATTATCTTATTCATTCAGGGTTATAGCCCATTTGTATGTAAGCATGCCAGGATATAGTTTGAGTGCTGAAGGAATTACACTAATGTAGTTTGTAAGTGTGGAATTTTAAAGGAGTCTTCGATTATTTTTTTTTTTTTTTTGAGCCAGAGTTTTGCTCTGTAGCCCAGGCAGGCCCTGAACTCACTATCTAGACCAGATTGGCCAATTTCCTGCCTCAGCCTTCCAAGTGCTGGGATTATAGGCATGCACCACCACACCCAGCTTTATGTGGTGCTGGGGAATTGAACTCAGGGCTTTGTGCTTGCAAGGCAGGAGTTTCACCTGCTGTGCATACCTCCAACCCCCTTCGACATATTGATGCATATTTCATCTTTGAATCAGTGTGTTGCTGTTAGTGAGATCAGTATCTGAAGCTTAGTGTTAGCTGTGCAACCTGCGTAGTTTGTGATGTCAAGTAGGCCTCTGATTAAACACTAGCTAGTGGCATGTGGCCTGGTTAAGCAGACAGTGTCTGTTGCTGGAGATGAAAGATTGTTTCAAAGTGGAAATTCATTTTTTTTTCTTGAAGTCAAATTATTTAAAGATGTGTGAGAAATGCATTTGTAGAAGGAATCAGAATGGTAAGTTCTGTGTAACTTTAAAAGCTCCTATGTTGAGGATCCAGTGGATTTGAACTTGAGAACATTAAGAACTATATCAAAACCCTTTGAGCTCTGCGAGCTAGGAGAGTCAGGTGTGGATGGGAAACGCTAAGGCCCTTGGACATAATTTGCTAACTAACGGTATCATAGAACATAGTTTGAGCAAACTCGTTTCTCTGCTTTGTCCCCTTGTCAGTGTGTGTTGCAGTTTAGCATTCGCTCAGACACCTTCTTGTCATTTCTGTTTTCAGTTAACAGGCCTGCCTTATAAAATTGACTTGGCCTCATAGGACAGTGCGGGCTGACAGCGGACCTGGATTTATGCGGGAGATTGCTGACTGTCTTGTCCGTGGACCTTCATAGGTGAAAGTCAAGAGTCTAATTTGAGGGGCAAATTAGGGCTGTATTTTACAACCTTACAAGTTAATGGTTCTTGTTTTCTCTGTTGTACTCTGACACCCTCTGGGAGTCACTAGTACGGTTTTGAATAGGGGTGCATATGAAAGTGGGTGGTAAGCGTGGAGTCTGTAGACAGCAGTGGCACACCATGCCAAGCATGTTAGGTGTTTATTTCATCCTGTAATTAATAAAGAATTAGCAACTATTGTTAACCCATTTTATAGAGGAGAAAACTAAGGCTAAGAGTGACAAGTTCACGTCTGTAACCTCATATAGCTAGCAAATAATCAAACCTGGATTGAAACCCGTGTCTACTAACCTTCTTTTTTTTTTTTTTTGCTGAGTAAATAGAATTTGTGCACTTTGCCATTAATTCAAATCTAAATTTTAGCAATGTATTCTAAGAGTTCTTAATCTGAGGGTCACGGACTTACAGAATCTTTGAAATTACATGAATGGTCACTGTTGTTTTCTGTGGAACACGTGCACACTTACCTCCTGGTTGATTCTGCAAGGCTGCCCATCCCAAGTGGAGGAGAGAAACTGCATTCTTCTGCTTGTCATCTGATGATCTAGTAATGAAGTGTTTTCATGGAGTTACGTGGGAATCAGGCTGGCAAGAATGGGAGGGAAGAAGTCTGCAGGTTTGCGTTCCTCAGTTGCACATATTCCTTTGACATTTACCAAAACCTCGTTTCGTGCCAGCTACTGTATTGCTGTTGTATTCAGATTCTCATGGATCTAGACATGTGCACGGATTAATGATAATCCTTCCCAACTGGAATTTCCCGCAGGATTGAACCCTTCAGCCCTCAGGCATCCATTATCTATAATGAATTAATTTCTATTCTGTGTATCTCTCTCCTGGCTGTGCACTGTCATAGGCAGAGGTGAGAAAATAGGGAAGAATTTTATGCATCTACATGAAGTTCAAGAAGGCAGTTAATCTTGAAGAAGGCAAGATTTTAGGATAGTAGAGCATCAGTGTGTCCTCGTCCCGATTCATGGGGTAACGAAGCAGAGTGTCTGCCGCCTTTGTGGACCTGGGCCCAGGAGAGGCGGGTCCATGTGCTCCTGCACTCTCCCATGGGTCCCTGTGCTTGCTGTTTATCAGGCAATTTGATATTTATTGATCAATGACAGACACTCTACTTGGTCTTGGCCCAAAGGCCAAGAAGTGAAGAATGACAGATTTGGAGTGCACAGTGCGTTTTGTGGGGTTGGGTTAATTAAGGAGAACAACTTCCTTCGGCTTTGCTAATTAATTCTAGGATTACTCTTCCTTTTTGGTTATTTCCAGAAGTTTTTTTGATTAGATGGAAATAATGGTTCTTTCTGGTTTCATTATATTCGCTAGTAGTGTAATACCAGGTTCTATAAGAGCGATCTGTGTGGGACGTCTGTGTTCCAGGACCAGGTACCTGGCATTGTAAAAGCCTGAACATGTCCTTTTATAAAACACTGCCATTACGTTGACAGCTGTTATGGATGGAAGATGTTTTAACCCTTAACGTCCCTTAGAGTAACTTAAGTTTTCATATTCAGAATCATCATTAACCTGAAGATATGCCACCCGAAAAGCTTGGTTTTTGTTCTGGTTTTTTTTTTTTTGGGGGGGGGGTTTGTATGTGTGTTTATGTTTTCTTTATTGAGGCAAAGTCTCACTGTAGTATAGGTGGGTCCTGATACCCCTTTGTAGTCCAGGCTGGCCTCAAACTCACAGCAATCCTTCCTCAGCCTCCAGAGTGCTGGGATTACAGGAGTGCACTACTGCACCCAGCTAGTAGGTGGTGCTGGGGGATCAAACCCAGGACCTTGTGCTTGCTAGGTTAGCTCTCCAACTGCTGTGTTACTCCTTCAGCCTAATGATGTTTTTTGTAATCTGGAAAATGTAGATTGATAGTTCATGACAGAAATGATATATAAATCAATCTTAATGATCAAAAGAACCTGATCCAGTCCTGTGTTAGATAAGAAAACTGATATTCAGAGGGAAAAAGTGCCTTACTAAGGGCTACCTGGTAATGGTGGGGATAATGGGATCAGTCAGGCTCCTTTACTTGGGGCTTGGAATCTTCCTGGCAGCGCCTGGGCAGCATGTGTGTACCGTGGACAAGTAGGTGCAGAAGTATGCCGTATGATCAGATGGCAAACTGAAGAAAGTCAGGTGTTCTTCAATCAAATGTACTGTATATCGAGTTTAAGTGGTTGCTTTTCTCCTCTGACTTGTGAGTCATCTTGTCTGTCAGAGATTTGAAAAATAGTTATTAATGCAGAGGCATGTACCTGTTGTCTTAGCTACTCCGGACACTGAGGCAGGAAGATTGCTTAAGCCCAGGAGTTTGAGGCCAGTCTGGGCAACATAGAGGCTCCATCTGATTTATTTATTTATTTATTTATTTATTTATTTATTTATTTTTGAGACGAGGTGTTGCTCTGTAGTCTGTTGCTTTGTATTCCAGGCTGTCTGGCCTCAAACTCATGGCGATCCTCCTGCCTCAGCCTCCTGAGTTGCTGGGATTGCAGGTGTGTGCCACCATATCTAGCTTTATGCGGTGCTGGGGCATCGGACTCAGGGCCTTGAATTTTCTAGGTAGGCACTCCAAATGCTATGCTATTCTTCCATTCTGGAGACTCCATCTTCAAACCAAACCCAACCCAAAACCTACTAATAATGACTGAGTGCTCACATGTGCTAGGCCCATGTGCTTTGCTTTATTTAACTGACAAGTAGGGGCAAGGTTGAGAGGGAGAGGGAAAGTTACTTGTCGGAGTCACTGTGCCAGTCAGTCAGTCAGTCTTGGAGCTGAGAGTCAAGCTCAAGGCTGACATTCTAAGGCATTGTTTTCATAGGACTGCTTTAATTGGTACTTTCTTTTGATTGGGTATGTGAAGTAATGGTGGAATTTAGATTTGGTTTTAAACAGGACGTTTAACTTTAAGAAACAATTATCTTCAAGTGAGAAACCTATCCTCAAAGAGACCTATTTCCCTTTCTTCTCCTTTAATCACAGAAAGCTCATTCCAATTCATTTTTCCACCAAGAGCTGGCTGCCAAGTTTGGGTAGAGGGACCAGTGGTTTGAAGTATACAGCTGTCACTTGATGGCACTTCCCTTGTTTTTTGGCTATTAGAAAAGCTGGAACAGCCAAAGTGTCCTGGCATTTAAAGGGATTTCTGGTGTGAGACACACCTCCTTCCTGTGGCTGCCTTTGGAGTCATTCCGGAGTCTGCATGGCTTTCTCCAAGGGGGTCATGCCCCCTGTTTGTTACTTTGGTGGCTTGCACAGGCTGCAGGTTCCCTACCTGCTGATTGAAAGGCTGTAAGAATCCGAAGCTGTAGGCTCTCCCTGCTGCTGCTCTCAGCAGCATTTCAGTGGTGCCCTCTGTCACCAGACCCTGAGTAGGGTGAGGCAGGGAACAGGGATGAGTAAGGCGCGGTCCCTGCCTGCCCGAGTGTGGGGCCAGATGGCAAGCAAACAGTTAGCTTTCACTGGGCATGTCCTGTCTGGTAGGCCGTGGCCGGTGCAGCGCTGAGGACTCCCTGGGGCAGGGAAGTGGGCCTGGTGTGGGGCTTGGGCCTGGGCTGTGCATTGTATGTCACAGCACAGTGTGTGGGTGTGAGCGGTCTGGCCTCTTTTTTTGGTTCACTTTTATCTACCTTTGAGGTTAAAGCTGATAACCCCTTTGTGGAGACGGGCCTTTGTACCTGTCAAACTGAATAAGCAGGAGGTAAAGAGTGGAGGCTTTTGTTCTATTTGTAGCCTGAACTAGACATTTTAAAATCTGACTTTTAGCAGCTCTGTTGACTCATGATAGTGTGAAAAGAATAAGGTCAGCACCCCATTGTGGTTCAAAGGAGAGCATTTTATTTTTATTACTCTTAAGATGTGTTGTAAGACTTGATATTAATCCCTTTCCCAGCAGCCAGCGTGATACAGTTGTTTAGAAAGTTGATGTGAGACCTGATTTGGTGAAAATAAACTGATGATCCTAGGCAAGTGATAGGAAAATGTGTGTTGATGTGGGAACTTCTGGCCTCTTGTGGTAGAAACTTCAACCAATTTAAATGAAGGGTGAGAGTAGCTCCGCTTTAGTATGTGGAAGATCGTATTAAGAACTTATAAGATGTTGATTTTCTTGGGCTGAAAGAATGGCATAGCTGTTAAAGCACTTGCCTAACAAGCACAAAAAACCCTGAGTTCAATTTCCTAGCACCCTATAATCTGGGTGTGGTAGCTCACGCCTGTAATTCCAGCACTCAGGAAGCTGAGGCAGGAGGATTGTCCTGACTCCAAAGCCAGCCTGGGCCACAGAGCGAGAGTGTCTTAAAACAAACTTTTTCTGCTTGGATGTGAGTTGATTGGGGTTGGTGCTTACTTGTCCTCAGGCAGTTAACAAATTCCTATTGTGGATAGTTTAGGAAAGGAGTAGATTTTATACATCCATGGTATCCTTTGGTGCATCGCAGATACTATTTCTTTGACTTCCTCACGTACAAACGTGTGTCATTCATTTAACCTCATTTTAAAAGGTAAAACTTGAGGCTGAAAGCATAAAAAGTCCTTCTCTTGCCCTGGTGGTGGGATTGAATTTGTGTCTCTTGAAACCAACACCTGCCTGAGGGCCCAGGGATATTTTGGTGACATTTAGGCAAAAAATGTTATAATTTATTAATTTTTTATTACCCAGAGCCAAAGCCAAGGAATCTAACTTTTCTTTTTCTTTTTTTTTTGAAACATAGTCTTGCTCTATAGCCCAGGCTGGTCTTGAACTCAGTGGTGTACCCCAGGCTGGCCTTAGAGTCGGAACATTCTGCCTGCCTCAGCCTCCTGAGTGCTGGGATTATGGACACGTGCCACCATGCCTAGATTAATGTGGTGCTGGGAAATTGAACTCAGGGCCTTGCACTTGCAAGGCAAGTGCTTTAACTGCTGTGCCATTCCTCCAACCAAAATCTAACTTTTAAAAAATTGTAAAAATAACTTAGGTTTATTGTGGAATACTTGGAAAATACAGAAAAAAGCTTTCTCTACACATAAAACTACTCTGTTAAGCTTTTTGTGTGTGTGTGTGTGTGTGTGTGTGTGTGTGTGTGTGTGTTTTGGTGTTTAAAAAAAATCTTTCTCCTGTTGGGCTTGATAGGGATTTTAAAGAAAATTGAAAAAGTATTATATAGTGCTTGTTGTCTTGAATATTTTCTGTTACCAAATATTTTGAAATGATTTTAGTGACACTGTAACATGTTCTTATTTTCTGTTACTGTAAGTATTCCTGTGAGGAATATACTCTTGCTCTCCCCTTTCTCCCCCTCCTTTTTTCCCCCTCTCTCTTTCTTGTCCTCACTCCTTCCCAATGCTAGGGATTGAGCCAGGACTTTGAACATGCTAGGCAAGCGCTTGGCCACGTTGAGTTCCAGCCCCAGCCCTTTGCTGTCTGTCTGTCTGTCTGTCTGTCTCTCTCTCTCTCTCTCTCTCTCTCTCTCTCTTTCTTTCTTTTTTGAGATAATTTCTCACTCTAGTCCAGGCTGGTCTTAAGCTCATGATATAGCCCAGGCTGGCCTCAAACTCACAGGAATCTTCCTGCTTCAGCTGTCCAGATGCTAGGATTACCAGTGTGAACCATCACGCCTGGTTTATGTGGTGCTGAATAATCAAGCCCAGGGCCTTCCTTGCATTTGCTAGGCAGGCACTCCCAACGCTGTGCTTTTTCTCAAGAACTCCTCAAGTATCTTTTGATTATTGTTACAGGATTTCCAGAATTAGAGTCACTGAGTATAATCATTTTAAAAATACTTATATATCACATCTTGGTCATTTTTATTGCTCTCTCCCCATTGCACTTCCACACCCACATGCCCCTTTCATCTTCACAGAGCCTGTCTTCTTCATTTCTTCCATCTCTCATTTAATTTTTTTACAGTTTGGTGTTCTCATGTTAGAGAAGTCATGTGATATTTAACCTTCTGAATCTGATTCAATCTGCTGAGGATAAGTGTGTCAGATGTGTTTGTGACTCCTGCTCCCGGTGTCCTGCTGCTCTGCGGGAGGCTGATTCTGCTGTGCTGCTACCACATCAGTGTGTGTGCCTCTCAGTATACCCTGTTCATAAGGGTAAGATCTGTTTTTAAAGAAAACAAAAAACAAGGGGCTGGGGGTCAAGCTCATCAGTTAGAGTGCTTGTCCAGCAAGTACAAGGCCTTAGGTTCAATTCTTCAGTACCACCTAACTCTGTCACGGTGCCTCATGTCTGTAATGGCAGCGCTCAGAGAGGCTGAGACAGAGGGATTACATTGGGAATTCAAGGCCAGCTTGAGCTCCATAGTGAGTTCAGGACCAGCCTTAACTACAGAGTGAGACCCTGTCTCATTACAAAAAAAAAAAAAAAAAAAAAAAAAACGGGCTGGAGGAGTGGCACAGCAGTTAAAATGCTTGCCTTGCAAGCGTGAGGCCCTAGGTTTGATACCCCAGCACTACATAAAGCTAGATGTGGTGTCTCACACCTGTAATCCCAGCACTCAGGAGGCTGAGGAAGGAAGATTCCTCAGGAGTCCAAGGCTAGCCTGGCCTATATAGTGAGTTCAGGACCAGCCTGGACTGCAGAGCAAGTCTCTGTCTCAAAAAAAAAAAAAAAAAAAAAAAAAATCCAGGCCACGTGGTACAGGACTGCAATCCCACCACTCTGGGAGGCCAAGGTAGGAGGATTGCAAATTTGAGCGCAGTTTAAGCAACCTGGCTATTTAGAGAGTTCCTTTCTCAAATTTAAAAAAAAAAAAAAAAAGTGGACTGGGTATATGGCTTAATATGAAGTCTTTGGCTTGATTTCTCGTAACACAGAAATGAAAAAACCATATAAAAATAGCAAAATCCATTATAAATTGAAAGTGTATGCATTCCTGTCATTTAGTAAACAGTGACATACTGTGTAAAATCACATCACCCACCTGCCTCTGTCGTGGACAGACTTGTGCCAGTGCACTGGAGGTCGCTGTCCCTCATGCCTCTGTGAGCGACAGTTGAACTCTGTTAATTTACATTGACAAGTTTTCTTTCTGTCTTTCTTCACATATCTGGTATGTCAGGTGTCCATAGAAGACCTTAAGAGCTTTCAGGTTGTGCTGCTGGTGAAGGCCAAACTACCCCTGACGTGACCAGCATCTTGAAGGCCAAGACACAGGCCTACTTGACCTTGCGTGCTTAAAGATCTTTGCTCCTTCTCTCTTTGCTCCTTGCTTATGTTTAATTATGAGAATTACTCTTTGAGCTGAAAGGCACCTTGAAATTGGTATGCCTCGCCTCTTTTTACAGTGAAGGAACTGTGGACAAAGAGTTCTACCTTTGTTTATATAACAGAAATGGAATTAAAACTCAGGTCTTGGGACTCCCTGATGGTGGTCTTTCTAGTACAGTATCCCACTTTGGTGATTGATTTTCAGAAAAATCTTCCATGAGCCTGGTGCTTTAGGGTTCCTGGTACCCTTTCCTCCCTCCCTCCCTTTCTCCCTCCCTCCCTCCCTCCCTCTCTTTTTCTTTCTTTTCTTTTCTTTTCTTTTCTTTTCTTTTCTTTCTACCTTTCTTTCTTTCTAGATAGTGTCTTGCTCTGTAGTCCAGGCTGGTCCTGACCTCACTGTGTAACCCAGGCTGGCCGTCAGTTCTGGCAATGCTTCTGCCACAGCCTCCCTACTGCGGGGATTACAGACGTGCCACCACTCTATTTATGTGACACTGAGGAATCGAACTCAGGACCTTGAGAGCTCTTCCCAATGTGCTATTCCTCCAGCCCGCTGGTGCACTTTCATTTGTATTAATCTGCTTTATCCTCTCATCTGAGAGTGCATTCTGTCACATAAGTGGTCCTGGTTTCTAAGGCTGGCCCGTATTTGACACAGGATGCTTTTATCTGTAATTGTGTATGTATTTTAAAGTGCATTCAGGCTTGTGTGTTCAGCACCTTTATGTGATCTTTGGACTGTCACTGGGTTCCGAGACACAGGGTATCTTTTCAGAAAGTGCCTCAGTCCTGGAGTAGGTGGTGAACAGACAGCGAGTGGTATGTAAAGAATGTAGCAAGCTTGACTTGCAGAGCTGTTTCCAAAGTTAAATCGAGTTAGCTTGTGGCTGAGTCAAAGGGAAATGGTGCCCTCGCGATGATGCGTGGCTTTCTCCAGCCCTTGCTGAGCTTGTTTCTTCATGGCCGTGTTGCCTAAGCCATCTTCCATCCTCTTTCCTTCCATCCTCTCTTCCTTTTCCCAGCAGGTATCTTTCTAAGGTAACCTCTGATCACAGCAGTTCCTTGATCAAAGTCTTTTGGGGTGTCTTTGTGTGTTCCTGCCCTGTCCCCTTTCCTGCCTCTTGGACTTTGATTCCAGTTGCACATCTGCTGAAATGCATCTCAGTGTTCCAGCCCCATCCTTATGTCCTGCTTTTTGGTACTCTCTTCTAGCTGTCTCACCTGCAGGCAAATCTCCAGTCCTTCCACCAAGCCTTTCCTAGTTCTTCTAGTACGTTCCTCTGAGCCAGAGCACTCTGTTCCTCTGTTACCTTGTGGGTAAAACTCAGATTTTTAGCTAAGCTGAAAGATTTTTAGATACTTTGGAATAGTGTAGCAAAGGAGAGATTAGTATAGCCAGAGAAAGACTTCATTTCTGAGGGGAAACTTGATATGCTTATAGGAACTGTTCACACGCAGTTCTTAGGCATGAGTGTTTTGTAGGGCTATTCCAAATAGTTAAGGTGGGTCAGGTTCTCAAAATAATTTCACCTTACCTGTGCTCTCCTGGAGGTCTGGAGAAAGGTTGGGTGAGGAGGTGACACTCTTAACTCCTTAGACTGATGTGTGTGACTGCCCTGGATACTTAACTCCAAGCACGCTGGACTAGAGAGTATCATAGGCTGATTGTAGACTTTTAAGGATGTGTTTTATTTAAATATGTATAATATTTTGGTGTCACTTAAAAATTAACAGGTTAGAGGGACAATAGAAGTTGTATGTAGCTTAAGAATGAGCCACCAGAGACAAATGTATGTGACCCCATAAATTTATACCATATGGCTTCTTCAAAAATTTTCTACTTTCTCTATAAACTGTAGCATGGGCCTTGATCTTAGGTTTAAGTGTTGGGTGAGAAACAGTTTCAAAGGACTACAGTAGTGTTTCTAGAAGAGGTCAACAGGTTGTGCATGGAAGAATTTTGATTTCAGTAAGTTATTTGGTGATTTATTGTTATTGCTTATTTCTACATGTTTTTTCCCTTTCTCCTTTGTAGTGGAGATTAAGCCTAGGGCCTAGTATATACTAGGCAAGTGCTTTACTGTGGAGCTACATTTCCAGTTTCTAATTTTATATCTTTAATTTCAATTTTTTTATAGTTTTGAAATAAGATCTTGCTAAGTTGCCCTGGCTAGCCTTGAACTTGCCGTCCTCCTGCTCAGCCTCCTGAGTAGCTGGGAGAATGGGAGTATACCACTGCACTGGGTTGCTGGTTTCCTTTTTTTTAAATGGTTATTGTTGTTTTTTTTGGGGGGGGGGAACATTGTTGATTCTGTGTACATCAGGACCTTCAGGAATACTTCAGCATCTACTAATGGTATATTATATTTCAGTTGTGTCAGATAGTTCTTGTGGTTGTCTTTTCTTGGCATGCCTACTCTAGAAATATTTCAGTGTCCATCAGTAAATGTCACTCTCATCATAGGTGTTAAATAAACAGGTAATATATAGTTTTGAAGTTTTGGTGTTACTAGGTTTAAATCTCTAGAGCACATATAAACTGACTTGTGTTAAATGTGCCATGTGGTGCTTTCAAGTTCTAGTGGCAGTGGTAATTTTTGTATTTCCTGACTCTTGTGTTTAAATTTGCAGTCTCAACATTGCATCACCATAGGTTTTCACATTTAATGAATATTTATGTTGAGCTGAGTTCTATATGAATGCGGTGGTTTCTAACTTGATTATAGCTTGCTGAGTACTGTGGCCAGGAGTGCCCTACAGACAACAGAGTTGGCACACGTCTCAGCATGCCAAGCCCCAGCGGATGTGGTTAGGACCATGGTGACTGGTGCCGTGGTTGTCATGCCAACCTTGTTTTTGGAAGGGGAGGTTCTAAAACAGCCATGGAACGGGGGCATAATAATTGTGAATATTACCAGTAAAACTCTTCCCCATAAATACCCCTGCAAGATGTAGAAAACCCTAAAATTCTTAATAACATTTTCTTTAGCATTAATTCATATTTTTTACTAATTAAATTTGTCTTGATTTTCTTTTTCAAGACTATTTAGTTGTCCTTTGCTAATGGATGAAAGTTATATAGCAGGTTTTTTATGTATGCGTGCTTACCCTACATGCCACAGGATAAATTGCAAATCTCCTGTATCAATATTGTAATCCCCCTCCTTCCAACCCCGTTAAAGCATCCGTTGCCTTCTGGTAATGCTAGCCTGGTGGTGGCTAGTTGTGGGAGAGAGAAGGAAGTTGAGAGCAGGAGAAAGGGTGGATGGGGCTTCCCGTTGTCCCCACTCCTTATTCTTATCCCTATCCCTTTTCTTTACCTTATTCTGAGAAGGCCTTTTTTTGCACGTGTGCATGCATGTACGTGTGTGTGTGTGTGGGGGGGGTGCATTACCAAGGATTGAACTTTACCCTGAGCTATGTCACCAGCCTTTTTTGGTTTTTCTTTTTCTTTTTTTTAGTTTGAGACTGGGTCCTGCTCATTCACTAATCTATCCAGGCTGGGCTCAAACTTGAATTCCCTCCTGGCACATCCTTCCACACTGCAGGAATTATTATAAGATGTGAGCCACCACACCTCTCCTGCTGCTCTCTGCGTATGTGTGTGTTTTGAGTCAGGATCTTGCTCTGTAGTCCAGGCTGGTCTGGAATGCACTATGTTGTCTTCTAGGCTGGCCTCAAAATCATGGCAATCTTCCTGCCTCAGCCTCCCAAGCACTGGGATTACAAGTGTGCACCACCATGCCTGTCGTGTCTCGTGTTTGGTGGAGCTGGAGGTAGCACTCAGGGCTTTGTGTGTGGTGGGTGAGCGCTCCCCCACCCCAGCCCCGTGCTTGCATGTCAGCAGGGATCCTGACATGGATGCCTTTATCTGAGCGTCAGGCTGTGCTTTCCCCAAGCTCCTGCAGGTAGGCCGTAGGGCTGCGGAGGCCTGTGTTTGGCACTCCACGGCGTGTCGGGTATTCCTTTGTAAAGGGTGTCCTGCGTGATTAGCTCTTCAGTGTTTGGTGTTTTACAGTGAAAATGCTGGAAAAGGAATTGTTCAGATCTAGTAAACCAGATCCAAAATTTGGAACAGATGAAACTTGAAGATACCATCCTCTTTTTTTTTTTTTTTGACTTCCCTTGACCAAAAGAGATGTAAACCCCAGGAGTGTGCGGCCTGCCCACGGCTAATAGCTCAGGCAGGCTAGCAGTGTGGAGGGCTGCCTTTAAGCCTTGTCACACAGAAAACCAAAGCCCCCATCCCTTTGATTGGAAAGAAGGAGATTGGCTGCAAATGTAATCTGCTTGTTGCTTGAAGTCAATTCTGACACTCATCACCAATAGAGTATCATCTTCTTCAGGGCAAGGCTGATGTCTTAATCTTTTATTATTTTTCCACTCAAAACTACAGAACCGATTTGGGCATATTTTGAAAAGCTGTATTTTCTCAAGATATGTGACTTCTGGCATGAGGCAGATGTGCCCAGCACTCCTGGAGCTGTGCAGTGCTTGAGCTGGGCACCAACACGGTGCTTTCCCCTCTTCCTGATGGCTGATGTGGCACCAGCCAACAGATCGTTTCTTTTTCTCCAGTGCTTCCCTTCAGTCTGATTTGCTTCTTCTCGTTTTGAGATAGCCTCCTAGAAAACCAGGAGCCATATTGGAATGGTGTGGAATGCTGGGAAACAGATTGGGGGTTGTGCTCAGGAGTTATTTGGATTCTCAGCATCTGCTTTGGTTACTTTTTGTTTGGTGCAGTACTTTGAAGATGTTCTGACTGGAGCATGGTTTCCTCAAACTCTGGGTAACTTTAAATTTAATGAGTAGTCCTGTTTTGAAGTGGAAGTGACACCATCACTTAATGGGAGAAAATACATCCGTAACCAACTTTTAGGTTAACTTTTAGACTATATCCTAATTTGGATATCAAGGTCTCTTTATTTCTTATAACTACATTTTTTTTTTAAAGCCAGCTATACTACAGAGGTGTTGAGAAGAACCCTTTTGTGTTGTCGGACATTGGCGTGCCTTTTACAAGGAATAGTGTTCAGCTTTACTTTGTAGGCCCTCAGTGTTTGCCAGGCTTCTTAAAGCATGTTGTGAGCATCTCAGTGCAGAGTGGTTCTGGGGTTTCTTGGTGGTGGGAGAGACAGAAGAAGGCCTTGTTTGGGTCCAAGCTGCCTGCGTTTGCATTCTGACACGCCACTTACCTCCTTTGGAAAGGTGACCTTGCCTCTCTGTTTCTTCATCTCTACCATAGAGAAAAACCCTTCCTAGACATGTTGCAAAGATTGCATGAGTTGTTTACAGCATGTAGATGGTGTTTAGTTATGAAGAAAATAACATACATGATTTCATGATCTTCCTCACATACACCTAATATTTGTGTTGTGATTCCCAACTGGTTGAAAATTTTTGAGAGTAGTAGCTTATCAAGACTAAAGGATCCCAGATTACTGCTCATTGAGTGGAGAAGTGATCACACCGTGGGAATCTTTTTTTTTTTTCCCAAAACATGCTGAGTGCTGTCCTGCTTGTACCTGTGTCCCTTCTCCAGTAGCGTGGGGTCTGTGGATTCCCCATTGGCTCTAAGCCCTGTAAGAGGACCAGGCTCTTCATTCTTCCTGGTCCCCCAAACCTGTTGTTGCTCTCTGTGTGCTGGGAGTGGCGCTTTGCTGCAGCCTTACCTACTCCCTGCAGTTAGATCATTGGCCAGGCCTGAGTTCTCCTGAGCTCTTGCTGTCGGGGTGTGTGTGCATACAGATGTATGCACGTGCCCAGCTGACTGGAGCTGAGTCCTGTGTGTTTTGAAGCTAGCCTGCCTGTTGGTTCCTGAAGTACACAGCCTGCATCCTGGCGAGACTGCTCTGAGGGAAAGCGGGGTAGTTGACTGTGCTTCTGGATCTGGCCAGGGCCCGTGGAATGTGCTACACTAAGGCCACACTCTAGGGGCCTAATTACATGGCAGGCACAAATGACTTCAGTGCTTGTTTTAATCCAGCGTGTGATTTTGCCAAAGCAAATACTTTACTAATCTTGACCAACCCCCCCCCCCCCAAATTAGACACATTGACTCTTTCTAAAAATGGGAATGATTGAAGTGCATTGTGGGCTTGTTTTTTCTTTTAATTTTTAAAAATCCTTCTACACTACCGGGGCTGTGCATTTCTGTCCTTGAATGGAGAAGGTGCCTTCCATTGCTGTCTGCCTCTTGCTTGCATATTCCTGAAATTTGGTGTCAGGAGGCTCAACCATAATTTCTTGTTTGGCATGCGAGTGAGTGAGCAAGGTCAGTAGGGTTGTCTGCTGACACCCGCACCTCTCTTCAGTGTGTGTACAGGGTAGAATGCACCCAGGTTAGAAGGAGAGCTTATTTTTATCTTAAACAAGTGGGGGAAGTCTCTAAATACTCATTCAACCTAGCCTCACCTTGGGCAGTACTTCTTGGTAAATTTAAATACTCCTCTCACCTATTCACATGGCTTCTGCCTTGGCTTTGCGTGACCTGTTTAGATTTATCAGCTTTCAAGTCTTAAGGTGCTATTTTAGGACTTTTCTTTCACATTGTAGGTTTCAAGACAGATTTAACTAGATTCTGGAGGGAGCATTCTTCAGAGCTCGGACAATCTTGAAAGAGTTAAACTCTAATTAGCTCATTCCTAAGGTATTTAATGCCCTTATTAAAACTCAACTGCTTGTTCACTTTTTTCTTTAGTGAATCAGATTTCTTGAGGAGCTGAGCCTTCGCTCCTCAGATCACAGGCTCACATGTTGCAGCTGGCAGTGCTAGAGGCTAGTTCCTATCTGTGTGACAGCATTTTTAATTTAACAGGACCGCCTTTGATGTTCCCAAATATTTATAGGCAGCCTTAGATCATTTCAGTGTGTGCTTTCTTTTTTCTTTTCTTCTGTCTCTCTCTTTCTTTTTTAAAAACTGGAGCAAAAGTTCTTCCTCATGCAACAGCCTTCTTTTTATCCTGTTAGTTTATTTTTGTTTCCTTTGCAGCTTTGGCAAAGCCTCTTCGGCTGCATACTCTCTCTCTCTCTCTCTCTCTCTCTCTCTCTCACACACACACACACACACACACACACACACACACACACACACACACACACACCCTGCGCGCACACCCCTGCACAAGGTCAACCGTTCTTTTTGCCTCTTTGGTAAAGACCACCTGTCTGTGCCATCCTGCCTGCTTGAGATGGCCAAAGGCATTTCTGTTCATCCCTTGACTTTCTTCTTTGTACCTCAACTTTCAAGAAGCTGAATTCTTATTCTGATTTGGCTTAGAAATCTGCTTTCTGGCTGACCTGGCAGCTTTTGGGCTAGCATGGAGACGTGGGCAATGTGTGTGAAGGTGGCTCTTTATAGACAACTATGTCCTCCTCTCTCTGTCTGTGTTGTCCAGGCCTCTGCACGTTATAACTTATAATGAACTTTCAGCAGAAACTGCTGTAGTAGGGCAGGAAATTCAGATAGACAGCGCTCTTTCCCGATTGGTGCACACTTGCTCCCTTTGGCTCTGCTGAACTTCTTGGCTGAAAGTAATAGAGAATCAAAGCCTTTAGTTTCAGGGATGGGAAAAACAGAGCTGCAGTGTAGATTTGTTAAACTAATAAGAAAAAGAAGGAAACTTTGTGCCAATCAGGACAAATGACGGAACAGAGGACAGTGATTTCTCCAGCCTGGTCTCTGGGTAAACATTATGCTTGTGAAACAATCCAAGTTATTGAACCCTCAGCTGCTGTTGCTTACCTGGCCTGGCAGGGCGAGCCTGGGACATTTCATGACTTCCTCCTCTATCATTGCTGGCTCTGCCTCATGCTGCATGGACGGCTTTGGCGTTGAAGGTCACATAGGTGAAATGTTTGAATGAATGAATACTGTGTGTTAGATACTGTCCTTGGGACATTATGCTGTTTGTTTTGCTAGATCCTCTGGATTTTGTGGATTCTGAGTGATAAGAGGTATTCCTCCCTGATTTTGCTTTTTTCCCCAAAGACACCAAACTGCTGAGAAGTTTATTATAGCTAGTGAATGTAGGTGCTGACTGGATCTCGGATGTGTGTTTACAGCTTTCCCATAAAGTAATTTGAGGCAGTGTAAGTCTACTGTCTCTTGTAGTTAAAAAAAAATCCTCTTGAGACTAAAGTCTGCTGCGTGTTGTGTTTTGACGATTTCGAGCTGGCTAGGTTCTTGCCATGCTAGAGGCAGAGGGGTGGAAAGCCCCACCCTGGAGTCAGATGGGCCTGTGTTTATAACTTGGTTCTGCCACAGCCAGCAGTGGGACCTTGGCTAGGTCACCCAGCCTCCCTGAACTTCTGTTTCCTCATCTGTAGTATGGGTTAGATAGCTTGTTCCTCCAAAGGATCATGAAGATTGAGATACATTTATCTATAGCATTTATGTACAGCAAATGCTTCCCATACGTTAGTGTTAATACTGCTGCTATGGAATTGTCCCACTCATGGAGCTCAGAGTTTGAGGGAAGAAGATAGGTAGATCAACCATCAGAAGACAGTTCAGTTGAGAGAGACACTGGTACCTGGCAGAGATCCAGGGCAGAGCCACTGTCAAGTGTTCTGAGCCTTCTATTTAAGCAGACTCATACTGAGTGTGTACCCTGTGCCAGGTGAAGCCATTGAAACACACTGACACATCTCCCCATTTTAATTTCCCTACTTAGGGGAATTTGAGCTAAAATGTTAATTGCCACCTGGAGGAAGATTTCCTGGAGTCATTTTCACATAAAACCCCAGGGTGCCAAATAGTACAGCCACACTCCATTTGACAGTTTATCTTGTCTGGCCTTGTGCTCTCCTTCAACTGTTATTTTAATCTTATCTAATTTCCCCTAATTTTTCTGCTCTGTTCTGCAGGAGAACTTTATGGTCCTTGAGAATGTACTAGTAACTTGCCAGGAGAGCAGGTGGTGACCGTTTTGTTCCTGTCAGTTCCCAGATGGTGTCCGTGCCTGCTCATGGTCTCATTCTATGGGGATTTGATGATAAGATTTTACTTTGATTTGGTTTTCAACCCAGCTCCATATTCAGATTTGATTACTGGCATTATAGCGTTTTTCTCTGCAGAGGTTCATTGTCTAGGTCATTGGCTGGGTTTAAATGAAGTTCTGTTTTCTGTACTCCAGACCCTTCTGTAAGCATTGGGGGTGGTTGCACAGTAGAATTTTTTTCTTTGTCCACAGTGCATGCATGTTCTAGAGTGGATTTCAGTATACTTTCACTTGTTGAATTGATTGAAAACATTTAATTTAGGAAAAAAGTTACAATTGAAAGGCAGTTATTGTCTTTGTATACTTAAGAACTCAAATAAACTTTTCTCCAAAATAGATTTAAATTATTTTTATGTCTTTCCTCTTGAGTAAGGGAGGTTTTTGTGGGAAGTGGTGTTTTCTAAATATGCTGTTGATTTGAAGCTAAGTTGATGTTCTGTATCCAGACTCAGAAAATAGTGTTAATTTTTGAATTGGCTTTATTTGGAGAGGTCACTGGGGTTGATTACTTATATTCAGATTTGGTAATCATATTTCTATTAAATAGCACATTTTTAAAATTTAACTTTTATTTGCTTATTTATTTATTTTGAGACAGGGTCTTACTCTGTAGTCTAGAACTGCTGGTCTTGAACTCACTCTGTAGTCCAGGCTGGCCTTGAATGCATGATAATCCTCCTGCCTCCTGAGTGCTGGGATTACAGGTGCATGCCACTACATCCAGTTTGTGTGGTGGTGGGAAAGCAAACCCAGGGCCTTGATCTGGGTAGGCAAGTGCTCTAACCACTGTACTATTCTTCCAGCCTTAAGTAGCACATTTAATGTAACATTAGAGCTAGCTTCTGTTTAGCTAAAAAAACTAGAAGGTTGATTCAGACGAAGGTAGCACAGCAGAGAGAAGGCTACATGGCAGCAGGTCCTCTCTGTAAGCTGAGAGTGAATTGAAGCCCAGCTTTCTTTCTGGTAGATCCACAAGAGCTCTCACCATTTTTTCTAACCTCCTCTTGGGCATTTTGGTGGCTTCTCTTTTCTTTCTTTCTTTCTTTCTTTCTTTCTTTCTTTTTGGTGGGTTTTATTATTTTCGTTTTGGTACTGGGGATTGAACCCAGGGCCTTGAGCGTGCCAGGCAAGTGCTCTGCCACTGAGCTACATCCTCAGCACCCCCCCTTTTTTTTTGAGACAGGGTCCTGCTCTGTAGTCCAGGCTGGTCCTGAACTCACTATGGAGCCCAGGCTGGCCTTGGACTCAGGGCAATCCTCCTGTCTCAGCCTCCCGAGTGCTGGGATTACAGGCTTACGCCACCATGCCCAGTTTATGTGGTGCTGGGGAATCGAACTTGGGTACTTAGCATTTGACTTAGCGCTAGCGCTTTAAATGCTGATCCATTCCTCCAGCCCCAGTGGCTTCCTTTTGTCCTTGGTGTTGAGCACATGCCAGCTATGCTGTGGACAGGCTGTCAGGAAAACATCTTGAAGCTGTGTTGGGCAGCATGTAAGTCTCTTTTGGAGTGGTATGTGGGAGTCTCCAGCAAAATTGGGACCAAAACAAACCTAAGAGGGTTGAGTTAGTGCCATTGAGGCTACATGAGGTGATGTGTGCATTTTCTACTGATACTTTCAGAATATCACTGCTTCTCATTTCATATGGGATGTGTCTGCCTCCCCCATCTCTGGCTGTCAAAACTAAGAACTGAAGCGAATTCCTTTCTGCGTTGGCTCTCCTCCTCTCAGGCTTAGCTGCATTGCTGGCTGTGCAATCAGTTGGATGCAATTTGTTTTTGCTAAAGAAAGGGAAAGCCTGTGTTGATAGTACAGTGGCAGAGGATATAGGCTTTCAGGGTTTGTTGGGTTGGGAAGCAAAGATGAAGTTGATGGTCTGGCAGAGATGACTGGTCACAGATGAGGGCCTAGTGGCTCTTCTTGAGACAGAGTCTTGCTCTGTAATCCTGGCTGGTCCTGAACTCTGTGTATGCCAGGCTGGCCTTGAACTCACGGTAATCCTGCCTCAGCCTCCTGAGTGCTGGAATTATAGGTGTGTGCCACCGTGACTTGCTAATTTTCATGTGGTGCTGGGGAATTGAACTCAGCGGCCTTGAGCATGCTTGGCAAACAGTTTAAACCCAGTGACTCCTAGTTCCTTCTTTTTAAAAATTAAAAACAGTTTCTTTTTTTTAAATTTTTGAGCAACTTTTCAAACCTCTGAAGCCTGTCCTGAGCTCAGCTTGCTTCACTGCTGCCTTCAGGAAACTTGCCGTGTGAGAACACTGGAGCTCTGTGCTGGGACTTCACGTTGGGCTTGTCCACCAGCTCTACAGTGGATGCTTTCCTTCAGCCTAGAATGCTTTTCACAGAAAATCATCACACCCAAACTTGCTCTTGCAGGTATAGAACCATTATGCAAATCAGATCTATGCTTATGTTTCTAGAAATATTCCATGAAGAGAAGAGAGCTGTGTTTAGTCCATTGGTGCCAGCTTTTTGGTTTGCCTGGGCTTCATTGAATGAAGAGGAATTGTCTTAGGCCGCATATAAAATATATACTACAGCTAATATGTAAACTTGTATTTTTTAATATTTTAACTTATTACATGAAATAATACACTAAGTCCAGGTTTAGTCATTAAAGATAAAAGTGTATGTCTGCTTAATAGTAATAAATGCTTATCTTTAAAGGCATGTACATGTGAGGTAGGTTGAAATACTGTTACCAGTAATGCTGTGGTTTAGTTGCAAACTCGTATAACTCTGTGTATTGTTGTCAAGTACATGTGGGTTTCACTTTGCATAAGTGTGGCAGGTGCAGGAGGTGGAGTTAGCTTGCCACTGCATCCTTCCCTACACGGCCTTCTGTTGTCGCCTGTTCAGTTTGTGTTTGAATACTGTGCAGTTGAGTCATGAAAAATATTGCTTAAAAATTATAGAATAATGTTGCAAGCTTACTGTCCTAGACCACTTACTGTCCGAGGCTGCACGTGGCCTGTGTGCTGCAGGTTGAACATGCCTGGATTCCATGTACTATTCTCGTTTACACAGAGAATTTGAAATCTGATTTGTATTTGGGAGTCTGAATTAGTCCATTGGACTTTGGGACTAGAAAAAAAAAAGTAAAGTAACTGAATTCCCCTTGTGATTGTAAGCAGTTCTGCCCTCTTCATCACTGCCTACCTTGTTCTCATGTTCTCGGATATGAAAGTGATGAGGCCTGCAGTCGGTTCACATGGGTCTTTGCGTTGCTTTGCGTTGCTCTCCTGCGTTCCAGCCCTAATGTACTCTTTCCTGGAGACAACTGATAAACGTGGGGCTTGGTGTTTCCTGAGTAGTGCTCACAGGATCACTGCCAGTCTCCTTTTGCAAGTATGTTAGAGTTGGGCCAGCAGGAAATGTAGGTGTGCCCTTTGGGCTAAGAGAGTGCCTGGTATCAGAGAAGGGTTTCCAGTTGAGTTTTAAGACAAGCTTATGGTTAAATTTCCCCTCTGGCTGTTGCTGTAGCCAGGGGTATTTTTTGCCAAAACCCAGGTTGGGTTGGCACCCAGGGGAACCTTCCCTAGCTCTGTGAACCAGAGGCTACCTGGCATGGAGTGAGCTCGCACTGGAGAGAAAGAAGCAGCTGCCTCAGGCATGTTGGGAATCAGTCTTAAAGTGGACTTGAGGAGGGTCAGCTTCCTTGAGCCTCAGTCCCCACATTTATATACTGAGGAGGTCTGCAGGTCTGGTAAAATTCCTGGAGGGAGTGGGGAAGATTTGTAGCTGAGTTTGAGAGAATTGTCTCTGGGTGGGAACAAGAATGGGGAGAAGCACCCAACTAGAGGACCAAAGAATAAGGGGTAGATGGCTTTGAATGGCATGGAAAGGTGTTTGACTTTTATTTTTAAAAAACGGTGTTTGATTTTTGTCATGGAAAGGTGTTTAACAGGTCCCTAGATTGCTGGATCCCATAGCCAGAATACAGGTGAAATCTTTGTGCACATCTGGATTTTGAGTAGTACAACGTCCCTCCTGCCCCAGCAAGCAGGATTGACAGTGATAACCATCACTGCCCATCAGCCAAGGGACTCATTTGGAGGCTGTTCCCAGCAGTCCCTCCTCTCACAAGAGCAGTCTGGAATGTTAAGGGAGTATATGATGTTACAGTGACAACCTTGAATTCACTTTATTAAAGATAAATAAATCACATGCCCACTTGGCCTTTATTATTAGTAACGAATTGCTCTTCACTCTTACAGTTGACCTTTCATGACATCTTTGGGGACAATTAAATTGCTGTGACTATGGCCAGCACGTTTTTTTTCCTAAAGGGTTTAAAAAACTATATCATGAATGGGTAGAAACTTCTGGGGAACAGTTCAACAACCGCCTGTCAGGTTCTTCCCAGCCACCGTTAGTGTGGGCTCCCTCTGTTGACTGTACTGGGCTTTGGCAGGGAGCTTGTGGGTGTCCTGAGCCAGGTCCGCCAGCATTAGGCAATAGAGCAATAGGCTGGTTTGAACATTTTTTTGGTTATTGACAGGCCTTACTGTGGCTTCTCCCAGATGAATGAGGGATATATTTTTCTAAATCCAGCCAGTGAGCCAAATGAGCCACACTGGGATAAACTCTGTTTGTTTACAAATTATGTAAGAGAAGGGCCTGGCCATTAAATTCTTCTGAGCCAGAATTCCTACCCCTCTTCAAAGTTGTGCTGAAACTAAACAAACACTTTCCACAGGAACTAACTGCCGCCTGAGAAACAGGAGCAGATGCTCCTGGGAGGCCTCAGCAGCTTTGGAATGTTTAAAGAAGAAATATGTAACCAAGGTGAAGTTGTTCCAGAAACACGGCTTGCCCTAGCCAGAACCAAACCACGTGTCAGCTTTTTTTATTTAGGGCAAGAGGTGCAGAATGAACTGGACCAGTCCAGGCAGAATTTTCTTTAGATTTTTTTTTTTTTAAATTTTGGATTTTCAGCTTACCCTGCCTCGCTTGGTATCAGCTCCTTGTGACCTTTACTCCTTTTTACTTTGTACTTTTTAGCTTGATTTTTATCTCGTATCTGTTAGCTATGCTAGATTATATCAAGGAGCTCTCCTCTTAACCAAAACACTCATTGTTCCTGTGTCTAGGTGCGTAGACACTCCAGGGGAGGAAGGTTGAATGAAACTCTGCTTCCCTCTGTATTGTCCTGGAAAGCCTGGGAAACTTTCCCTTCTCAGTTCTTTCTGGGATAGACAAAGACCTTCTAGACTCAGGGGACATAGTCTTCTAGCTCAGCTCATGTACTTGTACTGGGCTGGGTGGCTTAATGTATTTTGGCTTGAAAATGCTATGAATTTTAGAATGTCAGGCATACTTGTGTTAAAGAAAACATATGCTTTCCAAAGTTGAGTGCATAACCACCTGGAGAATATTGGAGATGAACTTTTCTCAAGGCCTCTTCTGCCGAATGCCAGTTCTGCATGATGTTCCATTGTGGAAGGGTTCCATTGTGAACAAGTTGATTAGTGTTGTTTACTTTGATTTCCTCTTAGACAATTAAACTACTTATAGGGTGAATTAATGGTTCTAAGAAATCTTAATGAAGAAAAATATACTTTCATGTTATTTAACCTGACATTTCCCATATGCATTAGGTCACTGAACTTCTTTTTCTCAAAGAACCCAAGATAATAAGGGAGATTCTCCAGGTATACAGTATTGCTAGGGTGGTTTAAGGTCTGTGTGATTGGTGTCCTGTGGAATTAGGAGTGGAGCAAGCCAAGGCCGTATTAACTTCCAATTTAAGGGCTCTGGGATGTAGTCATTACTACCTAGAATGACCTGGATATCTTTCAACTATAATGGGACCATTTCTTCCATTTCAGCTCAGCAGATTTATAGTTTTCTCTGTAATTGAGTGATGTAGAGTAGGGAGTTGAATACAAAAGAAGCAGGAAACAGTGCCTGTCTTTGGAGAATTTGTACTGGGTGGAAAGAGTCATGAAAGAATCAAATTCAGGGGCATATGAAATAATCCCAGCATGAGGCCGGCTCCAAGTGGCCTGTCACAAGATGTTTTAGGGAGTGAGGGTGGCTGGAAGCAGGGGTAGCCTTTATTGTGATCTGACTTACAGAACTGTTTTCTTCGAGCTGAGTGAATTCCGTGGTAAGCACTTTGGAAGGGGCTCTGCTCCGGCTCATCACAGTCCTTTTTCTACTGGTTTAATACTGTGTATTTGGGGGACATATTCCAGATTCTGACTAAGGCTGTGAGTTTGGTTGCCTGATTTGGGAACCTGTTGCCTTGGAGGTGATGTGATGAGTTAAGTGGATGCACATTTTCCAGGTTTGTCTACCTTAATTAATGCAGGAAAGATGATGCGAGTTGCCAGTAAGGAAGAATATGTCCTGAGCTGGACTTAGACATTCTCCCTTTGAAGTGCTGAGAGGAAACTCTGAGAAGAGGAATTCAAATTCTCCTCCAACTATGTGTCATATTTTATAGTGTGTTGACCTCTGTCTTTTTATTTATTTTTAACTTTTAAAATTGGAGTTTACCTATCCGATAGATGTCATCTGCGCTTGAGCTTTCCTTAGTCCAAGACATCTGCCCTTTTTCTCTCAGAAGCTTTTGATGTGGCTTCTGGGACTTGGAGTAATGGGACTCAGCTTCTTTTCAGTGTCTCTCCCTCCCTTATTGAGGGGTTCTCTCTCTCTCTCTCTCTCTCTCTCTCTCTCTCTCTCTCTCTCTCTCTTCTCTCCTCTCTTTCTCTCTTTCTCTATCTCTTCTCTCTCTCAACAATCTCACTCTGTAGTCCAGGCTGGTCTTGAACTCAATATCTAGCCCAGGTTTACCTCAAACCCATGGCAGTCTTCCTGTTTCAGCCTTCTAAGTGCTGGGATTACAGGTGTGTGTCATCATGCCTGGCTTATGTGGTGCTGAGGAGTTGAACCCAGGGCTTTGTACTTAGTAGGCAAGTGCTGTAACCAGTCTGTGTGCCCAGCCCAAGGCCTGTTTTTGCAGAGTGCTAATTTTCAGAAAATTTTTTATTATACCAAACCAAACTTCTGCTCTTTGGTCCTAGTGCTACATTCTTAGTGTGCAAGGTATAATTTAAAAAGAAAGTGTTTAAATTTAAAAAATGACTTAAAGACATATTGTTATTAATCCCTTAGAATACTATCCCTTGCTTCAAACACACTTAGTGCATTATTCTTGCCACTTTGTTTCCAGAGTTCTGGAAATCCTCTTTTGTGAGTGTCTTTAGCTGTGCTGTTGTGGCTGCCTCAGTGTTCTGAATTGATTAAAAATATTTCTCTTTCATGGTCATTTTGGCTTTGGAGAAGAGCCAGAAGTCACACAGTGCCAGATCTGCTGAATGAATTGGGTGAGGACACACTGTATTGTTGCTTTTGACAGAAATTGCTGTAAATGTAAAGTGATTCAGAAACTGGCGGGAACTGTGGATAACTGTGTGCTCAGAGTATAAATGTGAGTGCAGAAGGACGGGACTGTTGGAGGGCAGTTCATGGCCATGTATCTTGTTTTAGTGAACTTTTAAACATGAGGGTCCTGGAGCTGCCTTGACAGTTTACCACTGAGTAGGTGGCTTAGGCAGCTGGAATTTAGTTTCTCACAGTTCTGGAGATAGAAATCTGGGATCAAAGTGATTATAGAGTTGATATTTCCTGAGTCCTCTCACCTGGGCTCATAAGATAATATACCATCTTTGTAAACGGTCTTCCTTCTATAACTGTGTCCAGTTGAACTCTTATAAAATAGCAGTCACATTGGATCTGGACCTGTTTTAACTTGACCTGTTCTGTGAAGACACAATTTTCATAGTCAGGTACTGGGGGCTAGGACCTTGATGTAATTTTTGAGAGACACAACAAACCATAACATAGAGAATTTTTTCCCTTTTTCGTTAACTGGGCATTGAACTCAGGAATGCACCGCTGAGTTACATCCCTAGTTCTTTTTTTTTTTTTTTTTGTATTTTGATTGTTTTTTTAAAGAGAGGTTCTCACCTCTGTGTTCCAGGCTGATATGAACTTGCTTATAGATCCCATGCTGTCCATATAATGAGCAAGCAATCCTCTTGCCTCAGCCTCCTGAATGCTGGAATTGCAGGCATGTACCACCCTGCCGGGCTTATGTGGTGCTGGGGAATTGAACTCAGGGCCTGGTGCTTTGCTAGGCAGGTGTTTTAACCACTGTGTTATCCTGCCATCCCCTGTTTTGTATTCTGAAGTAGAGTCTTGCCAACTTGCCCGGGCTGGACTTAAACTTGCATCCTCCCTCAGTCACTTTCAGTGCTGGAATCATAGGCATCCACACCCTGTTGGGTTTAACATAGAACGATTAAGACATGATGATCCTTCAAAATTTTTGAAGATTGTTATTCTGTCATCCATCCTTCATTAATAAAACCAATAAAATTGTTTTCTTCTTGTTGAGCACCCCCAGTTCTTTTAGTTGTTCTTCACAGGAGATGGTTTTGAAGGCTTTTATAATCTTGCGGCTGGACTTGCTTAATGTAGGAAGGACAAAGTGGGATACCTTGTACTGCTTGGAATATCACAAAGAGAATTTATTCTAATGTTCTATTTCAGAAAATATTTTTGATGATTTCTGAAAAAAGTATGGGCTAACAATAGGCCCAGAAAGTTTTAGTAGAAATTATCATCTTCAATTTTGCCTAAATGTGTTTGACTATTAACACATGTGTGTACATATAAACCCTTATGCTTTCAATGCGAGCTGTGCTATACTTGATTTAGGCATTGTGTTAGCATTAAGAACTCCAAGTCTAAGTTTTACTCGCTAACCTTCTCCCTTCCTTGTACTTATTCAATTTTAGGGAATCCAGTGGAAATATTTCAGTAGAACAAATGGCTATAGAGATTTTTTCCTTTTTGGCTGTAATTGCTGTTTGGAGAGGAAAGTCGTTTACGTGAGCTAATTCATTTTAGATATATGGTATTATGCCAAAGTATAGTGTAACTAGATTAAAATTATAAGGTATCCTTTTTATTTCTGAAAATTATTTACATTTTATTTCTTCTCCATTAGAAATTAAGAGTCATAAAGCTCTTTTATTCTTTGTGTTCTCAGCACTAAGTAGGGTACAGTTCAGAGAAAAGTTTGTTGAGTGACTAAATGAATCCTTTTAATCACCTTGTACTTAATCAGGATTATCTTGTTTCTCAGAGGCCTAAATGTAACAGGCACAGCAGTTGGAATTGAGGGGTCATTCTGGCCACCCTTCCCCCATGCAGTGCTGGGGAGGGGATGGATCCCAGGGCCTGGCACATGCTAGGCAGGAGCTTTACCATCCCTAGCCCCTGCTTTCCCTTTTACTTTTGAATTGTGGAGCTTTCCATGAAGAGCTGCTCAGTGCCGTTCCTGCCTCTGCCAACTGTGGTTTGACATCCTGACTGACAGTTTTGACAGTCTCTTCCCCTCTTCTGTAGTCTCTTTAGGCGGAGTGTGATCCTCTGGGATGTTTTGAAAATGCTTTGACTACACCACCCAGGATTTCAGAATTGCAGCCCTTCGGTCTCCAGAGCCCTGGCCCCACACAGCTGTTAGGCCCCTCTATTCTGGAGGCCCGACAACATTAAAAACACCAACTATTTATAGTATACTTTTCAGTGTCAGTAAATTATAGGCTGTCCTTGCTAGGAGCGGAGCAGGCGAGGATTCATCTGCCCGCAGCTCTGTGATTGTGGGGCAGGTGGCTGGAGCCATCCCACCTGAGCTTCCCTGGGGCCACACCTGGTCCCAGCGCAGGCTCTAGGAATGCGGAGAGGCTCTCGCTCGGAGTCCATGTCTTTTATTATGAGGGAGTGGGACTTTTAAGGAAAAAAAAGGATTATGTGTAGTATTGGGAGAAGCCTGTGCTGATTCCCCACCAGGTGCCGTGGTGGCTGTGCTGTTGAGGGGGTGTATGGCTTCAGTCACTGGTGAAGGTGCTGGGTGGTATTCGGTACACAGCATCATTAACTCTTCCCCAGAAAGAGCCTCTGCATTGCAGCGAGGTAACTGAAGAAACTTGATTTTAATTCTGGGGAAGATATAACCTGTCGGGTGACGAAGTGTAAGAGTATGTCAGAGCTCTTAAAAAGGCCAGCCAGGGTCGAGGGGCTGCCCTTCTCTCTGCTGGCCCTGGGAAGAGATCCCCGGCTGGGCAGAGTGCCTTGTTAGGGCAGCTCCGTCCTCAGGTCTTGTTTAGAAAGGGCTCCCTTGTCGGGATGCTGCCGAAACCAGCTCTTTCCCTGGCTGCTCTTTCCCTGGCTGTCGTTCCCAGTTGAACTTTGGGGGCAGGTTTGCCACGGCAGCTTTAGAGCTGTGCAAGTTTTGTGGGGTTTGAGGAGGGCCCAAGCAGCGAGGTAGTCCTGTTCTTTTTGCTGGAGTGTCCATTGAAGTGCTAACTGCTGGATTCTTTGACTCTCCAGCCTATGAGTATATTTATAACTAGGTGTTTGTGTGCTCAGAGGGACTGAGGCCCTCCCTTTCTGTGGTGGTGTGAGAGCTGGGCCTTGGTGTGTCCTGAAAGAGCAGCCTCAAGGGTCTGGGGGACTCATGTTCAGCTCCCGGCCACTGTGTTCAAGCTCCTGTCCTGGAGGCAGCGGCCCCTTCAGGGTTAACTTCCCTGCTTTGGAAGCAGCTGGCCAGTTTACACTCCTCCCTGGGCTGTACCAAAATACTTCCTTTGAAGTGTTAGGAGAAGCGGTGAAGGGTAAAACCTGGTGAAGAATAAAATCTGGAGTGGGGATTGAACACACTCTCTTCCGGGAAAGTGTGCTGTGAGGCGAAGCCCCCAGCCTACCAGATAACCTACTGGGCTTGGGTTCTCCTCACAGAGTTTATGGCTTTGAGCCTGAGTGCTGCAGCTGGCGCGTGCGTGCGTGCGTGCGTGCGTGCGTGCGTGCGTGTGTGTGTGAAAAAGGCGTATTTCCCAACAAGAGAGATAGAAGGCAGAAACCCTGCTTGCTTGCTTGCTAGCAGGCCCAGTGACAGGAATCCCTTTGAAGGCACTTCTCCCCCCCCCCCCTTGCCCCCCTACTCCTCCGGAAGGGGGTGGCATCCTGGACTACGTGTGAAGTCCTGCAGCTGCCAGCCCTGTTCTTGCTCCCTACCCGGATAGGAGAGCCACCACCGATCTCATCTCTGCTTCACATTAAAGCACTGGGTTCAGAGTCAGTAGTTCTGACTTCTGTCAGCCTTCGGATCCCGGTGGTAAAGTGGAGCTGATAGCCCCTGCCCGGGATCTGTGGAAATACAGGCATGGTGGCACCCCAAGAAAGCCCAAGACGCTTCTCTCACATAGGGCCTGCTGTAGAGCAAAAATGGCATTTAGGGTGAAGGGGCCATAGGGAAGAATGCCAGAGTAGAAACGAGACAGAACAAAGCTTGAATGTCTTCTTAATCCTTGAGTATTTGCAGCCGAGGAGGAGTCGGGTGAGATGGGAGGAGAGGCAGCTGTTCTGTGCGGGAGGAGAATGCCAGCCTGCTTCTCCCGTGAATGGGGCCATGCGAGTGCTTGCATCTGAGGCTTGCACTTCCTTCTCCTGTGTGTGCTTATATGACTTCTTATCTCTGTTAGAAAAGGGATGTGGTCCAGAGATTTAAAATAATACCATGTAGCTAGCATTTACTGCGGACTTGTCAGGCATTGTGTGCAGCAACCAGTGTGAGTGATCTCATGTAGTCTCCTAACAGCTGGATGCCATTAACTGTGCTGTTTTTTATAAATGAGGACACTGAGGACAAAGGAAGTGAAATGACTGACCCTAGGTTTTGTTACCTACTCTACGGGTGTGGAAATATAGACCTGACCATGCTGACTTTACACCTTTACTTCACCCCCCCCCCCCCTTTTTTTTTTTTTTCTGAGACAGGATCTCGCTGTGTAGTCTAGGCTGGTCATGAACTCACTGGTGTAGCCCAGGCTGCCCAGGACTCTGGATGATTCTCCTGCCTCAAATTACAGGCATGCTCCACCATGCCCTACTTTATGTGTTTCTCAGGAATTGAATTTAGGGCCTTTAGCTACTGGGCTATTCCTCCAGCCCATACTTTTTTTTTTTTTTTTTTTTTTTTGAGACAAGTTTTCCCTAAGTTGGCCAGGCTAGCCTCTAGTTCATAATCCTCCTGCCTCAGCCTCCCAAGTACCTGGAATTTGAAGCGTGCGTTGTGGCACCCTGTTCCTAGAGTACTTATTAATAGATAGAAGTTACAAGAAGTGATGGAGGATGAGATTTAATTTGTTCCCCAAACCTGGTCTGAAGCTGTTTGAATTCTGCTCGTTCAGGCAGTTTTGACCCATGTTTGATTCAGTCAGCTTTTACTGATTGGTTACGTTTGAATAACCATAAATGCTTTTTGCCTTGTGGTTTCTGAAAGATCTTTCTAACCAGTTCTCTATCTTGTCCTTATAGCACCCATACTGTTTTTCTCTCTCTGTATATAGATGGGAAGATAGCTGTTCAGCTGTGTGAGTGAGGCCTTCTTGGCTTTGAGCATGAATAGTGGTCTGTACTTCTAGGAGGAAGACCTTCAGTCTATCTTCAGCTTAGAACCAGAGTTGACACTTCCTCCGAAGGCCTTAAGATCTTGGCCTTGATCCTCTGCAGCTCATAGGGGGACACGGAGGCCTGGGACACTTGAGCTGTTTACCCCAGTCACACATGGTGCAAACCCAGGCTGGGCCAGCAGGTTCTCAGGCCACTGGCCACATTCTTCTCCTTTTCACCTGAGTTTCAAATAGAAGGGAAGATGAAAGGAATAGAAATGACAAGTTAAAGAAGCAGGAGGGCTTTCATTTGCAAACAGTTTCTTTTGATCTTTACCCCTTTGTTTAAAAAAAAAAAGCCATACATGTAAAACCACAACTGGTAGGCTGAGCACATGGATCTGTAATTCACTGAAGGACGGTCATTAAAAGCGGAAGCCCCGCCCTAGTGGTCTGCTTCACTTAGGGTCCATGCCCCTCTTCCCTTCTGTTCCTTGGCTACCAGATGTCATGTTCCTCCTTCACACATCTGTCAGGGTTTTTTTGAGTCATGGATTTACTTTGTAGTCCAGGCTGGCCATGAAGCTGTGATCCTCCTGCCTCAGCTTCCTGATTGCCTGAATTAAAGTGTGTACCACCACGCTTGGCAAGGCTTTCAGAGCTTGTTGCTGTAGAATCTAAACCTCACCTTAATATTAGTCCTAAGGCTTTTGACATTTGCTTCCGGTTTTGCAGTTGTATATTCTACAAAATTCCTCATGTCCAGTACTATGGCTCCTCCAAATAGGCTTTGGCCTTCATTTGCAGCTTTGCCTACCTTTTAAGCTTGTCTCCAGGAAGCTCTCTTGGGCCATTGTTGCACCCAGTTTTCCATCCTACCTCCTAACTTGAAACAGTTTAGTCTAGCCACTTGATAAGGAATTTCTGTGGGGAAAGAAAGAAATGTGAACTAGAGTGATTCTTTCAGGATTGACACTTTGTCAGAATTAATTTTTTTGTTTTGTTTTGAAAACATGGTCTTGTTCTTTAGGCTGGTCCTGAGTTCCTTAACATAGTCCAGGCTGGCCTCACACTCACAGCAGTCTTCCTTCCTCAGCCTTCTGAGTGCTGAGATTACAGGCGTGTACCATCACGCCTGGCATACGTGGTGCTGGGGGATCAAACTCATGGTCTTGTGCTTACTTAAGCAAGTGCTTTTTGACCACTGATCTATTCCTCCAGCCCAGAATTAATACATTTTTGAAGTCAGGAGTATGTGAATGAATCAAGTAGTTAGAGTTTATTTAAATTTTTTGGCACATGTGCTTTACAAATGATTTATACTAGGATTTTTTAAAGGCTTTTAAACTTTCTATTTTATGTACAAGAAGTAAGCACCATCTCTTCCATAGAGCAGAGGTCCTGGATAATCTATCAGGAAGATCACTTAGCCCAGCTTAATGAAGCCTGTGTCCTTCATGTACCACTAGAGCACTGGTGGTGCATGTTGAGGCCATATATCTGGATCAGACCATGTGGCAAGAGTGAGGACCCTGGCCAAATTTTCTTGGATGGCTCCAGTAGAGCTGCTGGTGACCCATGTTGCTTCTAGAGGTCCAGAAAGGCAAAAGGCCATTTAAAAATTTTATTTATTTGTGTTTGTTTGTTTATTTATTTGAGACAGAGTCTTGCTTTATAGTCCAGGCTGGTCCTGAGCTCACTATGTGGCCTTGAATTCACAGCAGTTTTTCTGCCTCATTCTTCCAAGTGCTGGGATTACAGGCGTGCACCGCACCCCCCCCCCCCCCCCCCCCCCACCCCCCCACCCCACCCCCGCGCCTTATGTGGTGCTGGGGATTTGAATTTAGGGCTTTATGCTGGCTAGGCAAGCACCCACCACTGTACTACTGTTCCTCAGCCCCAAGGCATATGATTTTAGAATTTGCTGTTGCTATTGAGTCCCTGGTATATATCCTTGTCCATGTAGACTTATGCATCAGTGTTCTTATGAATTCTTCCTCAACTCTGTGTGCTTGCGTATGGTTTAATGGAGATTGAGCCCAGGGCCTTTGCTTTGAGCCACAACCTCAGCTTATTTTTTTAGTTTTGATTTTTAGACAGGATCTCATTAAGTTGCCCAGGCTGGGCTCAACTTGCCATCCTCCTGCCTCAGCCTCCCAGAGTGCTTCAACTCATTTTGTGGTTTTTGCTCACAGTTATATTTATGTTCTCTTACAAATATTTCTAATTGTTTTTATCTGTTATTGGAATGTATTTTCTTTTTATATTTCCAGCAATCTTTTTTTATTTTTTTAAGACAGATCTCACTTTGTAGTCCAGGCTGGTCCTGACCTTCCAGAAATCTTTGTTGACCAAAAAACCTCCCTGATAATGACCGGGTTTAGCTGAATGCAGTGGCCAGTGCCTATAATCTCAGCACTTTGTGAGAATATATTTTATTTTCCTGACCATTTCTGCAGTTTGTTGCTGAGCCCCTGATTCTGGAAATTTGACCCTGCAAAGGTGGATCCACTTGAACAGGAAGGTCTTGTCTTCTCTCTTCCATCCTTCCTGGTGCTTCCATCTGCCTTCTAGCTTGTGTGTATGAAATTCTGGTCTCGAACACACCTAGGAATCCTGGCCCGCTCCCGGTCTCATTCACTCTTTCCATGCTGTCCAAATGGGGTGTGCTCATCTGCAGCTGTGGGTAGGATTGCACCTGCACCCCTTTTCCTTTAGGGTGCTTTTCCCTTTTATTCGCCAACATCAAATGTGTAACAGAACAGGTACAGATGTCACAGGCTCGGCATTAATATGTGTCCAGTCCTAAGATGCAGAAACAGGCTGGGAGATGTTAGGTGACGTCAGGAGCAAATTTGGCCTTGTGATGCTGCCCAGAGATGTGCCCTGCCTTGTGATGGCCTGTCAGGTGCCTGTAGCTCTTGGAGGAGAGGGTTGTCCGGAAGAAGCAACCTGGAGCACTTAGGCCAGTGCCTGTTTCTAGTCTGATTTTCTCAGGTAATTTGGAGAGAGGGTTCTGATGTCTTTGTGGTGTCTTTCTTCCAGAGAGATGGAGTCTGTATTTCAGAAGAGATGAAGAGACCCGATGTGGTGACATGGGCGTGTATTGTGTCCGTCCTCCTCCCGCCTCTTTCCCACAAAGGTTGTAACAGGAGAATCAGGGTCTGGGGACCACATGCTTTCTGGTGGTTGTAGTGACGTAGTGGCAAAGTCAGATGTGATCTGTCCTCACCCTCATCCAGTCTTAAGAAACCTTTTCTTAAAACTTTGTCAGGAATGAAAATAGCAAAGGATTAAGTGTCATTTTAGGTTCTTATTCTTATCATAGAATGGTTACGTGTATGCTCAGGGAGACAGAGGCTGCAATGTGCAATGCACCTTCATGTGCACCTCTCCATCGACTCACTGCAGTAGTGTCGAGTCCGGCCTTCTTTCTGTCTCATCTGTGTCCTTGCCCATGTGTCTTTTTTTTGTTTTTGTTTTTGTTTTTTTTGTTTTTGTTTTTTGAGACAGGGTCTCACTCTGTAGTCCAGGCTGGTCCTGAACTCACTATGGAGCCCAGACTGGCCTTGGACTCAGGACAGTCCTCCTGCCTCACCCTCCCGAGTGCTGGGATTACAGGCATGTGCTACCGCACCCAGTTTATGTGGTGCTGAGGAATTGAACTATGGTACTTAGCTCTTGCTAGGCAAGCGCTTTAACTGCTGAGCTATTCCTCCAGCCTCCCATGTGTCATTTTGAAGCAAAATCACCTGTACCTGTTTTTCTGTAAATGTTTCAGTATCTGTAAAAGGTAGACTTAAACTCCTTTCAAGGGGAACCCCAAAGGAAGAAAGTGATAACTTAGTGACACCTCCTCCAAGGGCCACCCCTCCCCCAGATCAGCTATGCTGCTATGCTCCACTCCCCCTCCCCCCCAGATCAGCTATACTCATGGGGTAGGGCACTGACACCTGGGGCTAAGGGCTGGTTTGGGGTAGAGCCGGAGCTGGTAGGGGCCCAGCAGGCAGCTCTGGCTCTGCTGGCCAGGTAATCTCTGTCTTGGATCCAGTGTGGGCGCTGTGATGGTATCAGCTTCGCCCTGGGCAGGAGCCACCAGATCAAAGGCACCGAGCTAGGGCGCATCAAAGCCACCAGAGCAGCCTAGATGGATGCCGAGAACTAGAGCTCTGCTGATGTAATCATAGCCTGTGAGACAGGTTCGTTCTTTTTTTTTTAAATTTAAACAAAGACACCCCTTGTTTGTTTAGTGAGGTGAAGCATGTGTTTCAGAGGGCAATCGGGTCTGGAGGCTTCACTTCGGCCTAGTTGGTCCCTGGGTCCATGATGGGGCAGGAATACTTTGAATGGCTGGAATTTTCAGGTGGGCTTGCGGATATTTTTTTTAAATTTAAAGTAAAAACCTGCTTCTATTAAGAACAGCTAGTTTTTCTCCCTTTTCTGGAGTGGCCACATGGTTCCCAAATGACCTTCCTGAGATGTTGAGCTCTGCCTCTCCAAGCTGTGGAGTCCAGTGGTGAACCAGGTGGGGAGTCAGGTGGGAAAGGGACAGTCTGTGCATGGCCTTTGGCCACCTGCCCTTGGTGAGAAGCAGGAAGGAAGTTCGTCCTAACTTCCCGTTCCTAGGTGGCAGACTCCTGGGAATTAGGGCTAATGTCAGGATTTACAGGACCTCTAGCCTGCGGAGTCTCCCAGTCTCTGTGAAAATCACAGCCACGTGACTGATCTTCAGGGGTTTCCCAGCTATGCTGGTGCTCCTTCCTTTGGTATTTGACAGTACGCTTACCAGGGAAACCGGAAATACACTTCCACAAGTAAAAAATACCCACATTCTGTTTTCTTGCTTATTAGTAAGTCTTGCAGACTAATAGCCAGACACACGTAGCTGCCCTTCAAATTGAGCCAGCTTCTTTGGGTACTGAGTTTCTTCCAAAGATTGCTCTCAGGTCAGAGTTCAGGGTTAGTGGGGGTTGAGTACCCTTCCTTCAATTTGAACTGAAGTTGACCTTTTCTTCTTATTGGCTGTCCCAACGAAACCCAACAGGTATGAAAACCAATTTCTTTTCTTGCCCCGATCCCACCCCCACCCCCCATTCTTTGTTACTCAAGCTAAGTAGCTGCCTTCGTTTCAGACTGTTGATTCTCTGTAAGGTACTGCCTTCTTTGGGCCATGCTGTCTCTGTCCATACACACAAAATTGCCTGTAGACCCCTGCAGGGCAACACTGGGTAGTATGCATATATATGTGTGTGTATTTGATGTTACAAATAGGAAGCTGGGCATGGTGGTGCACGCCTGTAATCCCAGCACTCCTCCTGCCTCAGCCTCCTGAGTGCAGGCCTGCGCCACCACTCCCAGTTTATGTGGTCCTGGGGAATTGAATTCAGAGCCTTGTGTGTGCTAGACAAGTGCTTTAACCTCTGAGCTATGCCCTCAGACTGTGAATGGACTATTTTAGAGTAGAAGTAGCACTGACTTTTTCCATTGTTGTGAGCAGGTAATGGACAGGGTCTTACAAACTTACCTGATTCTTGACCTGATTCATTTCTAGTCATGAAATTTTCTTGGTTGGCAGCATATTTTAGTCAACAGCCTATGGCTTCCTGCTTTGGGGGCTTGAACTCAGAGAAGTGTTGATTTTAGGGTGTGTGTACATGTGTGCATGTGTGTGCACGCGTGCATGCATCTTCTGGAGAATGACTTGATTTTGCTGTGGTCTCCCATGGCCTCTGGGCTGGAGGATATTTGTGATGTGCAGTGGGTCCCAGATCTGGAGGATATCTGTGATGTGAGTTGGGTCCCGAATCTGCTGTGGCTTTTGCACCGATGCTGTGCCTGTTTTGTTTTGCTCTAGCTATAGAATGCAGTTGCACATGCATCTTGAGGAATGAAGTTCAGTGACCATCTCTAGTTTGATTGTTCTTAGAAACCCTTTTTGATGCAGTCTAATGAAGTGATCTGGTCATATTTAGGGGTTTCTTGGTATATTCTTATCTGCAATCTTGGTCAGATTATTTTATTTTGGAGGTTATTTTTTTTTGACAGGGTTGGGTTTGCTCTGGTCCCGATTTCTCTATGTACACCAGGTCTCAACTCAAGGCAAACTCCTGTCTCAGCCTCCTGGGGGCTGGGATTACAAGCATGTGCTACCACACCTGGTTTATGTGGTGCTGGGGAATCAAATCCAGGGCCTTGTACTTGCTAGGCAAGCACTCAAATCTTTGAGCTATGCTTCAGCCTTGTTTGGGAGTTTTTAAGCCCAGCTACTCTTAAGTTTTTAAGAGTAATTTAACATGTGGTAAAATATTTACAGTTACTTAATTTGTATTCTCTCTTAGGAAATGTTTTTTTCCTCACTTTTTCAACTGTTTTTTGGCTAGACCACTAGAATGTTGTGAACATCATGACATTTTTTACCCTTTGGTACTCCAGCACACATCTATGAAACTAAAATCATGCTCATACCTAGGAACGTGACATGATTTAAATTCACAGTCTCGGAAAGTATTGGTGATTATAGTTTTTGTAGTACCGGGGATAGACTGCAGGGCTTTCATACTTTAGCTCCATTCCCCAATCCAGTTTTCTTCTTGATTTTGAAATAGGTCTTGCTGAATTGCTAAATTGCCTAGTCTGGGCTCAAACAAGCATTCCCTGTGCTTGAGCTTTCCATGGTGCTGGGATCATAGACAGACCTGTGCCTCTAGGCCCAAGTGTTTACAGCTGGCTTCCTAAAAGTCTAGGATTCATTGGAAGTTTTATTGTGACATTTAGCTTTTTCTTATGGACTTGGGGGAGCAAATCCAGGGCCTCACACATGCAGAGTGACTTTGAGTTTTTGTGTTGCGCACGTGCCTAGGTATTGTACAGTGTTAATGGAAGCGAAATCAAGGAGCGGCTTCTGTACCAGTCCTGCTGCTGTGCCAACCCAAACCAATTTTCTTTTTCTTTTCTCTTTTGTACTTGAAAAATGAAGCTTTGAAGAGACTTTTTAGCCCCCCCTGTCCTTTTTTTAAAATAACTACCTAAGAGGTAATTAGAGGTATCATGGAATATAAAAAGAATACTGGCTGAAACTGTTGTGCTCTTTTACCATAAAAGCAGAAATGGTGGTCTTTGAAAATTCTGAGAGATTTGGAATTTTAGGAAGAATAGCAAAATTGGGCATGGTGGCCCATACCTGTAACACCAGTATCTTGGAGTTTGAGACAGGAGGATTGCAAATTTGAGCCCACCTTGGGTAATTTAGTGACTTAGTGAGGCCATGTGTAAAAATAGAAAGTAAAAAGGGCTGGAGAGGTGGCTTAGAGTGAAGGGGCTCTGGCTTTTATCCACAGGCATGTACACACATACATGTATATTTGTGCTCATCCATATATGCAATTGCTCACCCACACACACTTAACTCTTCTGTCTTTGAACCAAGAGGGAAAAAATCATCCCTTCCATTTGTTTCAAAAGATGACTCCTTTTGATGACAGAGAAGTATAGATCTGTAGGTCTTCGGATTTTTTTTCATCTCTTACACAAATCTGTATTTCTCCATCTTGGTACTCTTAACATTTGAAACTGCATAATTTTTTTGTTTTGTTTTGTTTGGGTCTGATTCACTCTCATAAGCATTTTAGAAAGTTGAGCAGAATTCTAGGCCTCTACCCACCAGATGCTGCTAGTAAAGCTCCTTCCTCAGTTATAACAACTAGAAATGTTTCTCAGCATTGCCAAATGTCTTCTGTTGGAAAGAGGACAGAATTGATCGACACCCCCAGCTCAAGAGAACGATTGCTGTAGCAATTATTTATGGTTACTGACTGACTTGTGGTTGACCATACTACTGAGAAATTTCTATGGAGGGACATTTCCTGCTGTAATGAGAATTAAATTCTTCTAAACTCTGTTCCAATTTGAGAAAATCCAGAAATTTCTAGATGTTACCTGTCAGAAAACCAGGAATTAGCTGGCAGATGACAATTGAGCATGTACCTTTTTATGAATTTTACCCTTTTTATGATTTTTACACTTTGCGGAAGCCTAATTATCTAATACTGTGGGGATCAGTAGGTGGCTAAGTAGGTCAGCTAAGTAGAAAACAGAGAATAATTTAAAAGAACAATAGTTTAAAGTTAAAGAGCTAGGGGTGTAGCTTAGTGGTACAGCATGTGCTTGGCTTGGGTTTGATCTCTATGTCCATCTGTCTGTCTCTCTGACACACACACACACACACACCACACACACACACACACACACACACACACACACACACACACACACCCTACACACATGTGCGCATTTACGAAGTTTGAGGTGTATAAGACCTTCAGCTCAAGCCCAGACCTTTGCAGCTGGGAACACCAGTTTCTGTCTCACATTAGCCTTGACTTTTATCTGTCAGAATGTATATTTCTGAGAATTTAGCTGAACGAAAAACTTATAGATGCATGTAAAGCTGTCAGGAACCTTCTGGAATTTCAGTTTTTTTCCTTTGAGTGTCCAAAAGTCGCACTTAGTTCTTGGCAATTTTAATTATTTGCCACAATCAGGCTTCCTTTCCAAAGTGTTTTTCTTAGTTTTTATAGACTAAAACTCTCGATTTTGCATTGCTTACATTTGATTTGGTTGTATAGGTATAGGAGGCATGTTGACCTGAACAGATGCAGACACACCAGCTCAGCTGGTGGAGCAGTGGGGCGTGGAGCCGCTAGCGAGTGGTTCCTGGCCAGAAGCTTGCAGTGGGGCCACGTTGTCAGGCAGCAGTTAGCTGGGCAGGTCACCCTTTACAGTCTGAAGTGCGTGGGGTGGTCCCCAGAGGAAAGTTACAGTGATTTTTCTAAGAGTATTCCTCTTAGAAGTCAGAAGGTAGGGTCAAGGCCCAGCTTTTTTGCTTTCTTTGTGAATTTGGGGCAATTCCCGTTAGTGGCCCCATACCTCTGGTTGCTAATCTGTCAAAAGGGAGTAATAGCAATGTCTTCACTGAGCAGATTAACCCACGGGTTACTTGCAGATTCAGTAACAGGAAATGGCCTTTGTTAATATTGATCACCACCACTGTGCTACTACGGCAAGCACCACTTTGTGATTAACGAGCCAGCTATGACTTAGCCTCAGAATGGATGTGAACTTTTGAGAATGTGTTGGTGTCCTCTTGCTCTTTGAGCATTTGAACCTCACATTGAGAACTTGTGGTCAAAAGAGGAAACAGGAGGCTCTGCTCATTACAAAACAGGTTTGGATTCCTGCCACACCAGTGATGAAGGTGCATCGCAGGGCCGGGCCTTTTCATAGATTTTACTTGATGGAGCTTACTGGTTGCTCATTGAGGAACCTTGAGAGCAGGCAGGCGTGAGGGGCTACTAACTAGGTGAGAGTACCAAGGCTTTGGTGGGAGCTTTAGAGGCAGCCAGGGTTCTCTTTTCACAGGTCCTTTACCCGTGTGCATGTAAATTGAGTGACCTTGTGAGCACAGAGCTGTCGGGGAAGAAAAGTAATCTTTCATTGTAGCATTTTAGAGTGTTCTGGAAAGAAAGAAGATTTATTTCTGTCAGGATGCTACCTTCCTTCTTTCAGTAACACATTAGCAGGTTGACTAGAGTGGGAGCTGCTTATGAATCTTGTGTCATCAAAGATAAATCTTGCACTGCTGTGCATGCAGAGCTTTACAAATTGGAGAGAACAATTTTTTTTTTTGCTCTTTGGAACATTTTCCCAGCTTCTAAAGGAAGCTAGAACCTCCTAGTCTTAGACTAGCAGTTAAACATGTTACTTTGTTAGTACTTGTAAACCTAAAGAATTCTGAAATTATGTAGCATGAGGGGATCTCTGGTTTTACTGGTCAAAGCTGTTACAGGTATAGCACAAAGTCTATTGTTAGGCCAGCACTATCGTTTGTAATGACACGTGACAAAAGGCCAAATAATCATAGGTGCACTCGCTCTTAGGGAACACCATCCATCCGTCTGCTCATCCATCCCCATCTCTTTGTCCGTCTGTCCACCAGCAGTAGTTACAGTGTAAAGCAGTAGGAGTACTGTGGTGGAATGGTCTTGGGCCCGGTGGAGCCAACATTGTACAGTGGCAACTTAAGTTCTAGTACATTGCAATTCTGAAATCAGAGACTTGCCCAGTGCCACTGGGACGGGTGTGTAAAGAGAACTGGTGACTGAGAAATAGCTAAACTTTGGTCAGATGGCAAGATACAGACAAGGCTCTTGTGGTCACAACAACAGAAGGTGTGGGAAGGGCACACTGAACTGAGTGATGCTTCTCTGTAGATGGTCTGAGGAAACTGAAGCAGATCATTGGCTAGGGGTGTTCCAGTTTGGGAAGAGGCTGTGGAAGAGACAGGTGTGGTGTGTGGTACCCATAGCTAAAACTCAGATGATGACCTTCCCCTGGTCAAGCAGGTGTAGACTCATCCTGAGTACTTTACTAGTAATCAAGATAAGAGCACAGAATAAGGGAGATCTGCAGAGACCAGTAGCTGATGAAACTTTATGCTTTTTTCCCCAATTTTATTAATATGTGATACATAATGTAATGTTTTCAATGAACTCAAGTATTTTGTGCACATATGTAGCATACAATCCCTTCCTATTTTTGGCCTTCCCACACTTTATGCTGTATCTTCTCATTTCAATTTTTAAAATATGTTAATCTGATGGTTAAATAAGAATGTAACTGGTTCCTCTTTGATCTTTGATGGGTGACCCACATAAATAGAGCAGACCTGATTCTTCCTGATTGCCATTGCACCTTAGGAGTGAGTCCATTTTGCCTTGATGTGGATGTTACTGGTCATGATGGCCTTCCATTAAGAACCTTAAGAACAGAAGGTCATCTACTATTTACTCCTCCATTAGAAGCTCTGTAGCCTTATTCACCCACAGTATTTCTGTAGTACATGTCCTCCCTGAGAGAGCCTGTCTGTTTTTTCTCTCTTCCCTATGATCTCCTCTTCCTCCACCTTCTTTTCTCTTCCTCTTCCTCCTCTTCCTCCTCCTCCTCCTCCTTCTTCTTCTTCCTGTGTTAATGGATAAGTGCAAAACTGCTGGTCACATGGGAATGAAAGATCACCAAGGTCTATTAGGAAGAAGCTTGTGAAGGTGTATGTGTTTTACCCATGAGTGACCAAATCTTGCAAAGTACACCGTCTGACGTTCTACAATATATATTTCCTTCTCATAGCAAAGCTGTATTTTAATACCTTGTGGTTTTTAAAATACATCTATAAACTCATGAACAAATGCGTTCTCCTCAATTATACCCTATCTCCACCATAATCTTCCTTTTCTTCTCCTTAATTTCGCTAGAATTATTGGAATCTACTTATAAAAACTAGGGGGTTGTACATTATGGTTGTCTAAAAAGGAGTCAGTTCAAGTTGAGCAGTATGGTAATTAAAGGAGTTGTAGGCTTTTTTTCAGATTTTTTTTTTTTTAAAAAGCATTTCTGCCTTGCTTGAGGCAGTTGCTGTTCCTGATGAACCACAGGCCCACTGTAACGTCCAAGTGGTTTGGCGCTTTTTACAACTGTTAAGGAGTTAACATTACCTTTGCCATGTTTAAAATTTAACCAAAGGGCTTCCTCTGCTGTGATCTGTTATCAACAATGACTTGGAACGGTTTCTGGCAGTCAGGCTTTGTTCTTTCTCCTGTGAGATGCTAGGACAGGATGAGGATAGACACCAGGCCACAACAAAGGAAGATTCATTATGTCTCAAGAAAAAGTGGCCTTGTGGTTGCCCAGAGTTCGCCTTCTTAACATTTTGTAACCACCTGTCAAACCTTCTCACTACCTCAAGTTTACCTGGGCAAGAAGGCTGTGGCAATTATTTCATTATCTAATGATATATAGTATCTTTTTGGGGGTGCTCATTTGGGTTGCTTCATGGGGACAGAGTAATAGTTGGGTGAAGTTAAATGTAGTAGAGTGCTTTCTACTTAAGGGCGTGGGGTCCTCATATTTGGGTGATGAACAAGGAGGGTACCAGACTACTACAGATGTATTGCTTTGGTTATTCACAGAAGGCTGGGTGGCCCAGAAATGTAAACCCTAAGAAGAACAAAAGTACTTTCAGACTTACAAATGGGAAGATCTTGGAGGCTTTTGAATAGGTTTCTGGAGTACTTTCTTTGCCACCTAGTTTCTTTGGAGCTGAGGCGCCTAATAGCTCCTCAACCTAGTTGGCCTCGCAAAATTTTAGCCTGTTTCTATATCGAGTGCTTTGGAGTGCCATTCCTCTCTGCCTCTTGTTTACTCTCAAATACCCCTTAGAAAAAGAGCTGATGAGGTGCATGGAGACTTGGCGCCAGGAGCCAGCCACTGGTCGCTGTCATTAACCTCTTCTCTGCTCTTGTTCTTAAATTTTGTTTTTAAAAAATCAATTTAAAGAATTACTCCCATAATACAAAAAGACACACTCATTAAAATTGAAATAGTGAAAAAGTACCATAGATGAAGAAGAGAAGCCACTTCCCCGCCCTCTGCCTCTTTTTTCCTTAGATACTGCAGTGAGTGGCTGAATGTTGGGGGTTTCTTTTCTGCATATTTATCTATACTCGTGCGTGGCTTTGCATAAGTGGCATTATTCCACACCCTGTTCTTGTGCTTGCTGGCCTAGGGTGTCTCTAAATAATGTAAGGCACTCTAGGTGCACTAATGCAAAAGCCAATCCAGATGCGCAAACAGGACACACTTGAGTTACATGTTGGGGAGTAGTCTTGCCTTAATCTCCTTCGTGTCTCTGTAGCTCTCCTGTAAGATTCAGGCATGGCTCTGCTTCCCCAGTATTCCATTTGTGGTTCTTGATTCTTCCTTTCTTGTCATCTTAATAGGACTGTTCTGGAACAGAGTTTCTGCGTAACTCAGTCCCTACAACCCAAGATATAAAGATAGTGTTTGTATTCGTTTTTTGTTTTGTTTTGGGGGGAACCTAGGACCTTTGCACTAAGCTACATTTCCTGGCTATTTTCTTTTCTCGTTTTCTGTTGAAACAGGGTCTCACTCTGTAGTCCAGGCTGGTCCTAAACTCACTGTCTAGCCCAGGCTGATCTCAGACTCATGATATTCCTCCTGCCTCAGCCTCCCAGGTGCTGGGATTATAGGTATATTCCCTTAGTTTACATGGTGCTGGGGAATCAAATCCAGGACCTTGTGCTTGCTAGGCAAGTCCTCTAACCGCTATGCTATTCTCCTAGTCTCCAACTCCAGGCTTTTTGTTTATTTGTGTGTGTGTGTTTGTGTGTGTGTGTTTTGAAATTTGAGGTGGTCTTTCTACATTGATCATGTTGGGTTCAAGCTTGCAGTCCTCCTGCCTCTGTCTTCTAAAGTGCCACCATGCCAGCTTAGTGGGAGACATTTAAGCCTCCTGTATGTCTGCTTTTTGCTCCTCCAGGTAACATTATGAATGGCCTCATCGTGTAGTCCCCTCTGGCCCCTACCCTTATGTCCCAAGTGATGACGACCCCTTGTCGTCAGTCATCGGCTCTGACCTTAGACGCCAGTCCTCTGGTTTGCTTTCTGTCTCATCTGCCCACATCCTTAGTTTGTTTTTCTCCATTGGGGTTCCATGGCTGCTGCAGTATACTCACACTTACTGGGCTTGAGTCCTTGAGGTCATGGCTGCTGGCTCTTTGTGTACCAGGGCTTAGCCGTCTGCTGCTGAAGCTGCTCTGACCGCCACCGCCAACCCATATCTGGCCGGCTACCTAGAGGCAGGCTGCTCTTTCCTCCAAGGTTTGTTAGAGTCCAACTTCTCTTGGCTATAGATGGTGATTGTTTACAGTTCTTTACAATAGAACCCATGTTCCTAAATTTGATTATAGGATCGCTTCTCTCAGTAGCGAAGTATTTTCTTAATATCTCCAAAGAGGCTCCCTGTCTGGGTTCCCAGCCACCTCTAATCCATGGGTAGGAGAGGATGGTAGAATTTTTGCCTCAAGAAGCACTATCTGTACAAGCAGTTTGGTCATTCATCATCAGTGGCCACTCTCTCTTTGCCAGTCGCCTTTCTAGTGCTCTCTGCTGTGTGCATAAGAAGCTCAGGATGCAGGCTGGATGCACAGGAAGCCAGTGAGGGAGGATTCCTGCTCCTCTGAATGTAGGTTCTCTGCTTCAGTCACTCAACCCCACCTGCTGGCATTTCCATTCACTTTCAGGCATTCTTCAGAGTCCTTGGCTGATGCTCCTGTTCATGTGAACTGTCCCTGAGTTGTGGGTCTACATGGATGAGTGGTCTCCTGGTTACATTTCTTTGTGTACTCTGGCTGGAACTCCTGACTAACTGTGCCACACCATGACCCAGTGCCCCACAGTGTTTCTGGATCTCATCTCTGCGTATGTAGTCCCAGGTGTGGGGCTGTCTTGCTCACCCAGTTTGCCACACCTTGATACTAAGCGCTGATGTATGCCATGCCCAGGAAAATGCCAGTACTTGTCATGGCACAGCACCAGCTCGTGCCTTGGAAGGGGGTCCGGGTCCTTTGACCTGGAAAGCTGCCTCATGCAGCTGCTTGGTTGTGGATGGGACACGTCTGATCAGTTTATACTTTTTTTGTCTTCAATTCTAACCCATCTTGGCCCTTCGTCCTTAGAATGGGAATAAATTATTTATTATTTAGGATAATATTTATAGATATCAAGATATTTGAGATAATATTTGTAAGATACTTTTCTTTTTTAAGGCTGGATTTCTGTGTTGTCCTTTCCCTTGGCTTTCATAGTTTTCAGTAGAAGCAGCTCCACGAATAATTTGAGAGTAGAGCTAACTAGAAACCCCACTTGTCATCTACACTAGGTAGGAGCCAGGGCTGCAAGGATATACCTGACATGAAGGAGAAGCCAGCTGGAGATTGCAGGTGTGCCTGGACCGCAGGGTAGGATGGGATGAGGACTGGACAGCCCATTCTGGGCCAGGGCGTGTACCCTAACAGGTCATCTAGTTTATCTGAGTTGAACTGCTACCACAGATAGATTTAAGGGGTTTAAGAGGGTTTTTTTTTCTTTTTTTCTTTTTTCTTTGTACTGATACTGGGGATCAGCCTAGGGCCTTCACACTAAGGTACAATCCAGACCATTTTTATTTTTGATATTTGAGATAGTGCCTCACAAAGTTGTTAAGCTGCCCAGGCTGGCTCAAACTTGGCGATCTTCCTACCTCAGCCTCCCAGAGTGCTGGGATTACCGGTCTGTGCTACTGGGCGTGGCTTTTTATTTTAAATTAAAAAGGTGATTTTCTGCCTCTTAAGCTGTTAGATGTCATGCCCTGGCTAGTACTGTTAAATACAAAATTGAGACTGTAGGCTGCCGATTCAAAGTGAAGATGATGATCTTCCAGTGCTCCTCTCTCTTACAAAACAGAATTTTAAAGGCAAAAACCTTGTGCTAGACTTGTTTGAGATTTTGTCACATCCCAAAGGCTGCTCACAGAAGCTGGCTTTAGGAGTGGGAAATGGACAGAACAGGTCAGGGTGAGCTTGGGCGTGGCCAGCACCTGCATCCTGGGGCATATGCTGTGTTTGGGCATGTGACAGCTCTTAAAAATAGCATTCATCCGTTTGTACACTGACCCCTTTTTCAGGTTTCATTGCCCTGCTGTCTTGACTGTTACAGTGGCACTTGTTACAAAACCAGTTTCTGTGATCTAGAACAGCACTCAAACTGTTGGGTACATCAGAGCCATCTGGTCCCGCGTCTAGAGTGTCTGATTCAGTAGCTGGGGGCGGGGCCCTGAGAATTTGCATTCCTGACAATTTCCAGATGCTGGTGCTGCTTTCTTGGCAACCTCCCTTTGAAAACTGATCTGGAAGACAGAAGGAAGTGAACCTCAGTCTTACATTTGGAGACTCGGAGACAACAGTCGTTAACATTTTAGGGTATGATGCATGTATGCATACTCACACAGACATACTCTTAAAGCAATGATAATTGCTTTTGTAAGCAACTTTTTTTGTAGAATAGTTTTAGATCTACAGAAAAGTCACACGGTTAGCATAAAGAACTTTTGCACACCTGATGCCTCGCTCTCTCGTGTTAATATCTTACACTAATAAGGAGCATTGATTGTTCCCCACAAAGGCCATTGACACATTACTCATTACTGTTAGCTGAATGCCACGCTGTTACTACTTTTGATGAAAAACAAAAATTATTTTCATAAGATTCAAGTAGAACTGCATAGTACCAGGAACCTTTTCTCTCATCCCACTTTCTGTATATTTTAGTGCACTCAAGAAAACATAGTTATATGTACATGTAATTACATATGCACACACACCCATCTATCTTATTTTCGGACTTTAAATATGCCTTTAAAGTTCTTCTGCATCAGTCTATCTAAATCTGTCTCATTGTTTTTTAATAGACATCACACAATATTTTTGTACCCTTTTAAATTTTATATATCTTTTCCAGATTTTTTAAATCTCCAGATTAAAGGTGAAGTCTGGCACACTTCCCTTTTATCTTATATGAAGGGTGGAGGTTATGTGCCCTTGGAGTACTTAGCATGTTCCAGGCATTGCCAAGCACTTACTGTTTGTTATCTAACTCAGTTATCAAAACAGTCTTATGAAATAGGTATTATTATATCCCTGTTAACAGATGAGGAAACTGAGGGTCAGGAAGGTTAAGTGAGCAAAACTCTTCTGACACCTTCCTAGCTGAAGCTGCCTCTGGCATTTTGGGTGCCACAGCTAGTATGACAGTATAAAGGTAAACGGTGCCACAGCTAGTATGACAGTATAAAGGTAAACGGTGTCCTTAAGGAACTCACAGTCTATTTTTGGACAGAGAAGTATGTAAGTAAATAATTGTAAGTATTACTATAAAGATTATAAGCTGTAAGTGGTTCCAAGGTGAGTTTTTAATGCTTTGAAGAGTCCAGTGAAAGAGAAGGTATGCGTGCCTGCAGCTGTCGTGTTATAGATGAAACCACAGATGCCCCTTGGCTTGCAGTGGGATCACTTCCCAATAAACCAATCCTAAGTTAAATTCTTTAAGCTGAAAACGCATCGCCTACACCTAACCTTTGGAGCATCCTCGCTTAGCACCATACCACATTGTAATTGTGGTTAATTCCTCTTGTGGTCACATGGGTGACTGCGAGCAGGGGTTCACTGTTTAGCATCATTACAGTATTATATTGCCTATCCCTAGACCAGGAAGAGATCAAATTCATAGCATGTTTTCTACTGGATGTGCAAGGCATTCACCACCATTTAGAGTAAAAAAATTTAAGTCAAAGCATCTTAAGTCAGGGACTGCCTGTATACTACCAGATTTGGCCGTCAGTTCTGAGTTCAAATTCTGAATGTTACTTTTTAGCAGAATGACTCTAGGGAAGCCACTTTAACCTCTGAACTTTTGTTATGAGTATCTTAATATTTCCTAGGGTTATTATGAAGTTTGAATAACACAAATTCATAAATAGCTATTATTCTGCCTCAGCTATATGTGTATTTAGTCTTAAATAAAAGAGTGCATTCTGTTCTATTAGTTGCTGACTGGGGAATTTTTTTTTAAGTTCTTGGAAAGTTCCAGATATAAAAAAGGAAGGAACAAAATCCCACAGTGGTCTTGCTTATGTCTCGAGCAAATCCAGAGGCCCTTGCTTAGCTCTCTCTCTTCCCCCTCGGTCCCCTCTCTGGATACTGTACCCCCACTCCTGTATCCATTTGTTCTGCTCACTGTGTGTCTCCCCTGTGCAACTGGGGCTTCTTGGAGCTCACAGTCGTTGGTTCTCACTCCTGTGTCCCCTGCAGCTTGATGGGGACCCATCAGTTGCAGAACCAGACACCTAGAAGGGGCTCACACCCTATGTGTTGGATCAAGCTACACATTAGGGTTTTGAAAGTTTTTTTTTTTCTTCTTCCAACTGTCCTTTACCCTCTGATTTTAAAAATGGTAGCCTTTGACACTCAGCCTTGCATTTTTAACATAGGAGGGGCATTGAACCATTTTGTTCAACAGGATTTTTAATGAATTGTATCTTGATGTATGAGTAGTCTTTATTATGAGTTGATGTACTCCTTTGGTCTTTCACAGCAGGGGGGAGATTGTCAGTATTCCTATCTGTCCAGTCCCCTCCCCTCCTCACACCCAGGAAAGCAGAGCAAAACCTCAGCAGTCTTTGGCAGCCACTAACCAGCCTGCCACACATGCTCTTCTCCACTCATGCTTGGGGTAGAGAGTATTCCCGCAGGAATTCTGGATTAGCCACACTGGGATGATTCGGGAAGTTTTGTTGAAGATGAGGCTGATTTAGTTAAGGGACATACGTTTCTTTGCTATATAATGGCTTGGAGACATTTCTGAGTTTCATGTGGGAGGCTTGGTGGCTAGACTGTATTCTGTGTACCTATGCTGTCTGAGTAATAATCAGTCTTGAGAATGGTAATGTTATTTTTCCTCCTCCTGAAAAATCAACCAACTTGTAGAGTACACGAGAGTCTACTTTCCCAGATTGGAAGAGCAGGGTTCTTGTTTTTGGGGGGCAGTAACGGAGAGCCACTCTGAGTTTCTGCTTTTTTAAAATTCTTTTTTAAAGGAGATTGTCTCCCACCCCCACCCAAAAAAGAGAGCCAGCTATTCAGAAAACTTAATCACAGGTTCTTCTTCCATTCAGACTTAATCTGGTCACTCAGAGGCCTTGCCCTCCCGATTAGAGGCTGTGGGTGCCTGACCTGGGGCCATGGAGGTTTTCCTTTTGGGCCCTCAGGAGACTCAGAGGGCAGGAGCGTGCCCTGTTCTTTGGGTTGGGGGATGGGTTTGTTCTTTTATTAATAAAATAAATCTTTGGTTGTGAACTGTAACTAGCTTTACTCCATAATTTACCATTGCAGCCAGAAGGTTTTTGATGGCTTCAGTCAGTTTTTTTTTTTTTTTTCCAAGTGAAAAGTGACCAGAATGTGGTAGGACTGTATTTCACTGTGGTTGTTCATTTTTATGGGCAGTTGTTCCTCCCAGGCCCTTGAATTTCCTGATGACGCCCTCCATTTTTGTTTTCCACAATTCTGAGACATGTTGAGTGGTGGAAGTAAGAGGATCTTTGGAAGTCTTTTCTTCATGTACATGGGTGCCTGTGTTTCTTCTCAGACTTGTACCCTCCTCTGACGTTAAAGCACCAAGAGCAGTGTAGGGTCTTAGCCATCTTGCAGTTGTTAGCTTCTGTCAGCAGTGCTGGAGGTGGCAGCTAGGAGTAACAAGAACCTGTGCTAGCCAGGAGGACTGTTTGCTTGTTAGCAGTGAAAATGCATATTTCTTGATTTGAATTCAAGGTTTTTGGTCTTTATTGTTTGTTTTAGAGATTTAGCTTCAGAGTCACTCTTACCAATATTGCTTTTCAAACCTTGTCAAACTGATACAATGAAATTATTTTATTTTATTGTTTTTTAAGTTTACTCCTTTTCACATGGCTGAGGACAGTTGTAGATAAAGTGTTGGTCTATTTAATGAACTGTTTAAATTTATTTGTTTGTTTGCTTATTTATTTTTGAGACAGGGTCTTGTTCTGTAGTGCAGGCTGGTCCCGAACTCTCTATTAGCCCAGGCTGGCCTCGAACTCAGCAACCCTCTTCAGTGCTGGCTTAAAGGCATACACCACCGTGCCTTACTTATATGGTGATAGGGAATCAAACCCAGGATATGCTAGGCAGGCGCTGTAACCATAGTGCTACATCCCCAGCTCTCTTATTTTTATTTTAACCTAGAATATTGCATATTTACAAAATGTGAAAATATACCTATTGATAGAAACAGATGGCATGAGCCTTCAACTTTTCAGTATTCAAGCTCAAAGAAATCTTGTAGGCCATTTTAGCTTTGCCCTTGAGTGTGGGATAAGGTTCTTTGATGGGTCTTTGGGGCTGAGCCCTTTGTATACCCGCTTACCGCTAGCTCCATGAACCTCTCAGTAGTTTCAAAAAATGCGTTTGAACAAACTTTACCTTTCTTGAGGGTCTGGGCTGTTTTTCTTTTCTCTCTCTTGCTCTCTTTCTTTTTTTATTCCTTTCTTTCTTTCTGAGACATAGTCTCCCTCTGTAGTCTGAGTTGGTCCTGAACTCACTGTGTAGCCCAGGCTGGCCCTGAGCTCACAGCATTTCTCCTGCCTCAGCCTTCTTGAGTGCTGGGATTACAGGCGTGCACCACCACACCTGGCCTAGGGTCTGAGCTTCTTTTCATTAGGTCTTGTCAACAGAATTATGTGGTACAGACCTGGAGAGCTTGGATGAGGGCATACAATTGTGTCTACCTGCCTGGTGGCCTGACTCCTAGTGTTAACCCTCTCTGAAAATGACAGGTGGACTGTTCTTTTTTGAAAAAGAAGGGTGACCCAGTGCATTCATTGAATACATCAAGCCTTTTAGTAGTAACCAGAAACCAAGTGAACAGTGAAGACTGAACTTTTAGCGCTTTTCCTTCTCCATAGACTTCACCATTGTGGCTTGTTAGTGGAAAGAACTGTGGCCTGGAGTAGGGAGACCGAAACTCTCCTCAAGCCAGTGACCTTGTGCAAGTCTCCTCAGTTCCCAAGGTGTTTATCTAGAGAGAGGGAATGGAGCTTGGTTCTCTAGTGGTTCTGTTCCCCTGGTACTGTCTTCTTCCCAGGGGTCATTACACCTGGGCTGAAGATCTCAAATCTGAAAAGGGCACTTGGAATTGTCCACTCAGGGGCTTTGGTCTCTGTTGATTCTGTTGTCCTTTTTCTGGAAAAATAACAGAAGCTGCTACTCAAATTAAGAGATTTGCTTAGATTCCTCTTTAGATGCTGTGAACTTATTGTAGATTTCTCAGGAAGGGGACATTTTGGATTAAAGATTTAACATTTCTTTTTAAGAGATAGTCATGTTCTGCTGAGATGGTCCTTAAAGGTACAGATTTTCCTTTGTCACTAGTGACTGTTCTTTCCGGAGTTGTGGGCTTTTATCTGTCTGTCTTTCAGGTTTACTGGAAGATTGGACCGGTGTGTGAAAGGCACGTTCAGAAAACGGTTTTCTCTGTTTCTTTTCCTGTGTTTCCTCCTGGTGAGCAGCACAGAACTGCCAGGTTTTGTGCTCCCCTAGGCAGCAGCCTGGTCCTCCTCCTCCTGTCTGCTCCTCCAGCCTCCCTTAGCTCCGTAGCTTCGAAGGGAGCCGCACCTCTGTGGCTCTTCCGCAGCTGCTGGACTTTGATGGGGCGTGCTTGTGGCCTCTCCATTTGCCGCCCTTAGCAACCGCTCCTTCGGCGGTGACCTCTTGCTGTTTGGCTCTTGTCTCTCCTGTTGGATTATAGATGAGAGACTTACCAGGCTGGGGGCAGGGGCCTGTTGTTAGCACATTTCTTCTGGGATTCCCAGCGTCCCTTAGCTTGTATTTTTGTCTCCCAAATATGAGGTTTGGAGAGGGTGTGCATGTGTGTATGTGTGCAGGGGCTGTGAGTGCTGAACCCAGTGTGGGTCTCAGTGTGTGGACTTGTTCTAGTTGTCAGCTCATGTGGAACTAGATGCTGTGGTGATACTGAGCCTACTTGCTTCACTTTTCATTTTTATGGTGTGAGTAACACACATAGGGGCCACCATTTTGTTCTTTTTTTCCCTCCCCAAGTGTTTGTAGTTGATGCTAAACTTGCCTCCTGGTATACTGTGAGCTCTGGGAATTGCCCAGTTACTAAATGTTTACATATTTTAACATGCCTATTTCTCCTCAAGGCATCTGACTTTCTGTATATATATTTAAAGTAAAAGAATCCCGTGGTGCATGGTCTTGTCTTGAACAGGTGGCTTGTGATGTGCTCTGCAGCTAGGCGGTACACGTCCATGTCGCTCAGTGGGCTTACCCTGAACAGTGTGTGGACGAGGGCACTGGGGCTGCAGGACTCTAAAAGAATCCCAACAAATCATTTTTAAAATCCAAACAGCAAAGACTAAAATAAAATAAAAACAAAATTAGCTATGTAAAAGTTATAAGAAAGTAGATACCCTTGAGCATTGCTGGTAGAAAAGGTTCAGGTAGGATTTGTATTCTAGGGGCTTAATAATATGCACACCCTTTAATACCTTTTCTTTGGGAATTTATCCTGAAAAAGGTCCTAATTTCTTTGAACTACAAAATAAATGTACAGTGTAGAAAAATTAAATATATGATAAAGAAAAAAATTAAAAGGATAATGAAATTCTTTTCCACATTGCTTATTTGGTACTTCAAATTTCTTTTTAAATTTTATTTATTGTACCAGGGTTCCAACTTAGGGCCTTGAACATGCTGGACAAGCACTTTTACTACTAAACTGTACCCTTAGCCTGGTAATAGAATTTTTTACTTTTCTTCATATTTTAAGTATTACTTCTATAAACTGAAAAAGTTAATTGACTCACCATTTCCCAAAATTACCTTGAGAACATTTTATCAAAAGCCAAGTATGTAAGCTAGGCCCACTGATGCAGGCATAAATTCCAGCTCTTTGGGAGACTGAGGCAGAGGGCTTGCAAGTTTGGGCCCAGCATGGGCTTTTTAGCTACTTGGTGAGACCTTGTCTTAAAAAGCTAAAATGAAAAGGGCTTGGGATGTAGCTCAGTGTGAAAGCACTGGTTCAGTCCTGGGTATCCTCCTCCCACCTTCAAAAAAGCAAAGTATTTAATAGTTGAACTAATAAAATGCCTTTGCTCTTTTTGTTGGGCAGGCTGTTTCGGTTAAAGTTTCGTGTGAGGTCTGGAGTGATGGCATAGTGATTAAAGTGCTTGCCTAGAAAGCGCAAGGCCCTGGGTTTGATTCCCCAGCACCACATAAAGCTGGATGTGGTGGTGCAAGCCTATAACCCCAGCACTTGAGTGGCTGAGGCAGGAGGATTGCCAAGTCCAAGGGTAGCCTGGGCTACATAGTGAGTTCAGGACCAGCGTGGGCTATATATAGAGCGAGATCCTGTCTCAAAAATAAATCTTGTGTGAGAAATACTTTTCGGTTTTAAAAAGGTACAGCTTTACCCAAAACAATCTATATTTCTTAGCTGGAACTCAGAAAAATAATGTATCATTCTTCTGTAATCATGCAGTGGCACCTGACTTCAAAATGACTAGCTAATGAGAATTGGTGTGTGAATCACTTGTTTATGGTAAAGACCTGGGAAGCTGTCCATTTTGTAACAGTGGATGATGGCAGTGGACTTGGGCGCCCTTCTGTTTGTTGGTGCTTGAAATTGTTATTTAAAGATCCTGCCTTTATTTGGAAATGTGTGTGATTTTGGAAGAGTGAAGATACTAGCAGTTGATGGTCACCTGAGCAGGTTCTGTAGGGACACCAGAGTGAAGGAAGAGACACTTGAGAATGGTATGTTACAGTGGCTGCTGAGGTTTGAAAAGTTTGTTTGTAGTCTGCTTAGAGGTTATGCAGTATGGTCAGAATGTATGGAGAATGTCTGAATTAAAAAATTATTGCAATAACAAGCTCATTGCTTTTAATCCCCCTCATAACACTTCCCAAGCACATTAGCACATTTTTCTCATTGGTCTTGCCATTCCCTGAAGCAGTTCTGGAAGTTCTCTTTTGTGAGTGTCCTTAACTTTTCTGTTGTATCTGCCCTGGTATCCTGACTTCATTCAAAACATTTGCCATTCTTGGTCATTGTGACTTTGGGGAAGAGCCAGAAGTCATGCAGAGCTACACCTGTGAGTGAGTCAGGTGAGGGTACACTGTAGGATTTTCCAGGAGACCACCTTTTTGTTGGATGGCACCTGGCAGCCGTGTTCACTGCTTTTGGTCATACTTTGTGAAGACACTTGGAAAAGGACTTCCAGAACTGCCTCAGAGAGTAGCAAGAATGATGGGATAAGTGAGGGAGAGTGTTCTGAGGAGGAATAATGGCAATGGGTCTTTTACTAATATTTAAAAAAATTTAAATCCACACTGTATTTATTGGTTAGCCCTTTATTTGACTGTGAGGTTAGCTGATCTGGGAGATCAGTGGTTATGGAATCTTAGACTGACAAGCTTTATGCTTCTTTGGCCCTCACTCTCACCATTACTTAAGAAACCTGTAAGACGAGGAAGAAGACAAGTATTAGCAGCCACTTTTTAGGATGTTGGTGAGGGTCCAGTTCAGAGTGCTTGAATGAGCCTAAAACACAAGCACTGTGCTGCTTCTGTTGGATTCATTGTTTGGAAGACACTAGGGAGGTTAGAATTGGCTGTCTTGAGAGAGTCAGTCTTTTACCACTTTATTTGATTTATTTTCCTTTATTCCTTTCGATAAGCATGTATGGGAATCATCAACCATATGTTGATGGATAACACTATACTCCATGGCTCTGCACATCTCTTTCTTCATCAGTCCTGGGACATTTGGAGTGTTTCCACTGTTTGGTTATTCTGAGTAATGTTGCTATCAACATTCACATACACATTTTAAACCATTTCTTGCAGGTATATGCCTAGGAATGGAATTGCTGGGTTATATAGTCACCCTGTGTTTCATGTTTTCCAATGTGACTGTACCATTTTGCATTTCTATCAGTGATGAAAACAGTTTCTCCATGTCCTCACTACCACGTGTTAGTATTTATCCTTTTGGTGACAGTCATCTGTAGTAGTAGATGTGAAGTGCAATCTCACTGTAGTTTTGATTTGTATTTCCCCCGTGGCTGACATTGGGCATCCTTTCAAGTGCTAATTGGCCATTTCTTTATGTTCTTTGGAGAAAGGTATACTTAGATTCTTTATCCAATTGGTAAACCTCCCATGCGGGCCCCTCCCAGCTCTATAAATCTATTAAGTGCCTAGCCTAATGATAGTCATATTATCATTTTTTTTCTCCTTAGTACTGAGAATTGAACCCAGGGCTTTCATGCTGAACTCCATCTCCAGCACATTTTTATTTTTGAATTTTGAGACTGGGTCTTGCTGGGTTGCTGAATTATCCAGGGTGGGCTTGAATTTCCAGTGCTGAGGTTACAGGTGTGAGCCACCACACCCAGCAGTGCACTTCTCTTTCTGTGCCTACTCTGTTGCAGTGTGCTTTGGCGCAGGAAGAAAACCTGGCTTCGTGCAACTGTGTTCATTAGTATTTCAATAGTCTCAAGGTGGCTATTCAGTATTAAAACTTGACAAGAGTTTATTTCTTAAAAGGTTAACTGCAATGTGAGTCTGCAGCCCTATCAGCAAACTCTTCATACTCTTACTATAGTGAAAACCATTGGTCTGTCCCTTGCACATTGAATGAGTTTTCTTCTAGTAAATAATTTTACATTCTGTAGTGGTCATACAAAAACTGCTGATTTAGCCAGTCATGCAGATCTTGCAAATACTTACACTTTTAATTGTAGGTATTTTTTTTAAAAAACATCGTGTTTGTTCATACCCCACCTATTTCAGTAGAAAATCTTTTAAGTATTAGGGTTCTGTCAAGTTCATATTGACAGGTTTCCGAAAGTCTAATATTTCCTCAAAATCTCAAATTCTATCATTGGCAGGAGGTATTTCCAGTTGTTTTCACTAAAGTGGCAGCTGAGAAACTGTCTGCCCTATACCTGCTGTGTATACCCGAGTATGGCTGCAGCCGTGCTTGTCCTACTCGGTTCTTTTCAGGACAGTAGTGTTCCACGAAAAATGGTGTTAAGCTTGCAACTCGCAGTGGGCCAAGCTGAGGCGGCGTCTGCGTGATATGCAACAGGAGTGCCTTGTGAGTAGTTCCCATTTATTGCACAGCATTTCAAAAAGTGTGCCCAGAGTTGAGATTTAATAAAATTAATAGTCTATCACTTAATACTGCTCATCCGTGTTCTTAGAGCCTGTAGTGGTCAAAAGTACAGTTATGTGGTGCTGCCATGGTTTATGCTACAGTTTGTTCACTAATGCCCTTCTACCACCATCACAAATGTCAGCAGAATAGGAAAGACAATGTCTCTGTGTTACTACAACAATATTTTTGTCCTCATAAATTACCTGAAGTGTTTGAAAAACGTCACATCTCTCACTGTAGTTTGCAAGTTAGCCTTGAGAATTACTGTCCTAGATGGCATGGCATGGAAACTGGGATAAAATTGCTTTGGAAGTTATTTGTTTCTCTTACCTGACACTGGCAGTATAGACGTGCGTAGTGGTGATGGTGGCAAAATATGTATGGTACTATGGGTTTTGTTTGTTTGTTTGAGACAGGGTCTTGCCGTAGTCCATTCTGGTCCTGAACTTACTATATAACCCAGGCTGGCTTTGAATTCGTGGCGGTACTCCTGCTTCAGACTCCTGAGTGCTGGAAATACAGGCATATGCCACCATGCCTGGTGCTGGGGGGATCGAACTCAGGGTCTGTGCTTGCTAGGTAGGGGCTCTAACAACTGTGCTATTCCTCCATTCTTAAGTCTCTTAGAATTGTACCATTCTTTCACCGGCAATGTGCAAAATCTATCTTGGTGAGGCTTCTTCTTCAAAAAAAAAAAAATGCTTCTTGGTTTTCTTCCTTCCTTTGTTTCTCCTAAGAAAAGGGCTGTCTTTACCACCTACCTTTGCCAGATGTGCTGCTCCCCATCTCATGGTCTCAGTTTGGAAGGTAGCGGCCCTGAGGGCCTTCTTCCACATCTTTTGAGGACACTGCTTATACCAGACACCTTGGATTGCTGTTCAGTCCAAGCCCAGGCCAGTGGCTGGTAATGACCTGATCCTTAAAATGCAAATCCTTGCTGAATGGCAAGAGACTTTAACTTAGCAGGTCATGGAATTGTAAGGTGAACCCTGTTTCCCAGCCAGTTATGACTGTCTAAAGCTGCAGTCGGGCTGTTTACATATTTTGTGTCTTCTATTTCGCATCTTGCCAAACTCTGAGACTACACCGTACTGGCAACAGCTGCTGCTAGCGTAGCACACGAATACGTCCTGTTGCACCTTGTTTTCTTCCTGTCTCCTCCTGGATGGCACCTGGCCTGTATTTTTCTCTTGTGTGTCTTTCCACCCACTTGAGAAGTTACTCATTTAACTTACTCTTGTATTTTGATATTCTGGACTTGAGGCCTTTGGAGTTACTTATTATGAAAGAGAGGTTGGTGAATGATAATGCTTAATGTCTTCTGTAGGGCCCCCCTTCCCTCTTCGCTGCTAGAGGCCCTCCTCAAGGCCCTCTTATGGCCTGAATTCTGTCCTTCTAAGATTTATATCTTGAAGTCTACTGGTCAGTACTTCAGAAAGTGGCCTTTTTTTTTTTTTTTTTTTTTTTTTTTTTTTTTTTTTTTTTTTTTTTTTTTTTTTTTTTTTTTTTTTTTTTTTTTTTTTTGCAAAGAACGTCTTTATAGAGGATATCAAGTTAAAGTGAAGGCACTAGATGAGTTCTAATCCCGTATGATTGGTGTCCTTATAAAAAAGAAAAATTCGGATGTAGACTCACAGGAGGAACAGCAGGTGAAGAGGGAGGCAGTGCTCAGGGTGACCCTTCTGCAAGCCAAAAATCAGCTAAGATTGCTGATTTTCCACAAGCTCAGGGAAAGGCTGGAACGGCTGCTTTCTCCTCACCCTTAGAAGGAACCAGTGCTGCCAGCATTTTGATCCTGAGCTTCAAGCTTCCTGTGAGGCAATACATTTCTGTTGTGGTACTTTCTATGGCAGCCCCAGGGAGTGACTCTTGGCTCATTGCTGATTCTGTCTCCCATGGCCTGGCCTGGTGTTTCTGTTACTTCCCCTGGGCCTTTGTTCTGTGGGTCACGCTGTGGATGGTGACCTGTGCCCCCACCAGTCGAGCATGGAGCTCAGAGCAGCTCTCTTTTCAGCATTCACAGTGATTAACAATGTCCGGTTGAGAGCAGTGTCCTCTGGAGGGAGGGATAAAGAAGGTAACGGACAGACAGGAGGCAGACAGTCGGGAGGCGGTGGCTGCAGGTAGTCGCTCCCACCGCTGTGCCCGTACCTCTTCCCCTGCGTTGGTTAGGGGCTGGTTAGGGACGTTGCCCTCTGACTGGCCTCCATGTGCTCCTCTTGCCTGTGGAGCGGGGAGTATTAAGCCAGCATGAGTCTGTCTTGCTTTATTTTCTCCAAGTGCTTTCTCCATGGGACCCTCCTGTGGGTTCCCAGCTGACCGCTGATTTGAACCACATAGCCAGGAGAGGTAGCCAAGAAAAGCGAGCTGCCAGAATGCTCAGGGCCCCGAAACATTACCCTTCGTGGTAGTTTGGTTCTTGCCAGAATGTCCTTGTAAAACTTTTATGAAGATATTGTTGTACTTGCATTTGAGGTTGAAAATTACTGTTAACCTTGCTAAGTCCCTGGTCCCCAGGAATGTGGGACACTAAGGAAATGCCTGTTGCCTTCCCTTTCTGGATGGGCACTCGCTGCAGCAGCTGCCTGTGCAGAAAGCTGAGCTGGAGGGGTGGATTAAGGGACATCAGCTAGACCTTTGTTTAAAAATATTTAAAATATGTTTGAACCTCCCTTTATCAACAAAGAACAGCTCCTCTCACCAGAGGGAGGTTTTTCGTTCGCATGTTTTTTCTTTCTGTTTTCTTTTTTCAATTTTGTTTGGTTCCTTTGTATATTACCAACTTTGGAAAAGTGTTTCCACTCATGTTTTGAAGCCAAATACAAAAGACATTGCATAGTTATATTCTGTTTTACTTGAGGGAAAAGAGAAGTCTAGCTCATTCAGCATATAAAGTTTATGAAGATAATCTTTTCTGGCTTAAGTTAATTTTTTTCTCATGCAGAGTGATGAGAAAGTACATATTTAAAATTTCTCCAGAGTTGGGAGTTAATGGTGTCACATTAGTAATGAGAGTGAGCTTTGGAAATGGCAAAGAAAGGAAAATTGAAGAAGTTTCAATGTCTGGATCTGCTGATATGAGATCCTGGAATATTAACCCACTGAGAGTCCCTGGCTATTAACTATTTTGAGGTACATTGGAACGAGGTAGCATTTTCCTAAAACAAGATCTAGGTTTTCCCTTGCCTTCCTCTGTGATGATCACAGTGTGTCTCAGGTTTCTGCCTAACCTCACATCTTTGGGCGTCTTCCCAGTGTTATAGGAAACCTGAGATGCTGCGTACATGGAGGAAGGGCCAGCATGTTGCACAACCTCAGGGCCCCCATTCATCACCGTAGAGTGCTTGGAGTAAGGGTTTCCAGGGCGCTGGGTGGTATTTGGATCTGCATGCAGGCACTAATGGGAAGGAACTGGTGGGTGGGGGTCCTGGCTTCTTGAAATAATTAGTGCATAATTATTTTTAGAAGTGGATCCTCACCATACCCATGGTGTTCTGTCCTTAAGCCAGATCATTTCTCTGAGTCTCTGGCCAACTCTAGGTTACAGCTTCTCCATCCAACCTCTGGCTCAGCAGCCAGCTGCAGCTTGACAGTAGCAGGCCACAGCCAGTGAGAATTAGGCTGGAGAATTGCTTCATGTTTGCTTTAAGACTGTTGGAGGGGCAGGCCAGAAGCTGAAGAGAACTGTGCATGTTGCTCTCTCCACCTGTTTCCTCAAGTGTTCCTGCTGTCGGTTGACTCTGGAGGCTGGACTCTGAAGGTGAAGGGAGTTCAAGTTAAATATTCTAGAATGTTTGAAGCTCCAGGGCTTTCAGCTTAGCCAAGGTCCCATGTGTCCTGAGAGAGCATAATTCTCTCCAGCTATTCATGGATCCAGTCATTCGTTAGACATAAACAAATGGCACTCACATACATGAGGTTGAATCCCGTGACCTAGTGTCACCTAGAATGCACCTAGCACCCCCTGCATGTGACGTTGGGTGCGTCAGTCGCCTTCATTGTAACACCTCAGTACGTTGCCCTCTGAGATGGGCATTGTCTCAGTTACTTTTTTCGTTGCTGTGACTTAGTACCTGACACACACAAGTTTAGGAAAGGAAAGGTTTATTTTAGCTTACAGTTTCAGATGGTCACAGTCCATTCAGGGGTGGCCGGCAGCAATTGAAGTACATGGCAGAGAGAGAGGTGGAGGCAGCTTCTCAGGATATCACAGACAGGCAAGTGAGACTCCTGGAGACTAGTCCAAGTCCCAGCCTTAGTCTCTCCTACATCTTGGTATTGAAGGTGTGGCCACTACACACCCTTAGTCTTAACTCACATGCCCTTAATCTTAACTCACACACCCCTAATCCCAACAACCGCAATCCACCCCTCCAGGCCAGACCCCAATCCACCAACATTACACGGCTCCATAGACAATCCATAACATTAAAATACATGAGACTTTTGGGGGACACTCCAGATCCTAGCCACAACAGGCATGATGACTGTTACGTAACTTAGGGTTGTTTTAAAGGTGAAACTTGTCTGTATATAGGAATTTCCTGGAGTCGAGCTTGGCACACAGCTCACCGTGTGGCATTACTCACACGTTCTTAGGACTTCCACAGTTTCTACCGTGTCTGTGTGCCACCTATTTAGTCCTTGTCTTAGTTTTCTCAGCTGTTATAACAAAATACCTTAGACTGAGTGGTTTAATCTGGACATTCGTTTTTCACAGTCTGGGGACTGAGAGTCCAAGATCAGGTGCCGGCACGGCAGGTTTCTTCCTTGCTGTCCTCTCACTGTGCCCTCCCATGGCAGAAGGGAGAGTGTCGATTTCCTTGGTGTCTTTTCTTGCAGGAGCACTAATATCATCACAACATCCTCACTTTCCTGACCTCAGCGAACCCTGATTATCTCCCCAAGTTTCCATCTCCAGAGGAGTGGGTGGGGGTACGGGTAATAGCAGAGGCTTCAGTCTGTGCCAGTCACTTTGTGTTTTTCTTTAAAAGTGACTACAATTTAAAACATGAAAGTGACTTTTTTTATTGATTCTTAGATGCTAACTTCATCTTTGAAATCAGGATATCCTAAAATCCATGGTTTGTACTAATTTAATTTTTCTCTTGTCTAATGAAGTAGTAGCAGTTGATGGTATCTTAGATTTGGAAGAAAATGAAATTTTTAAAGGGAGATTTTATCAAGAATTTGTGCTAGTTGTCATTTTCTCATTTGTGTTAAAATAAATAAGTGCCTATTATTTAAAGTCCACTTGTGTGTTGTGTTAAATCCTCAGTGGATTTGGCAGTGACTTGTGTCCTGCAGTCTGGGAAACACAAAGGCTGGGAATGGCTTTCCGCATCTGCTGGGAGTGAGAAGTTAGAAGGATCCGCAGCTACCTCGCGGCTCTGCTTTTGTTGTTGTGTGCTGGAGTTTTACCTGTGGGTTGTTTTATAGATGTGACTTCCATGACTTGAAGACCACATTTGTAAGCTCTCCTTCCATTTGCTCCATTCGATGGCCTGCCAAGTTCTGGGCAAGATGAGATCACAGAGGATTGTCTGCCTTCATTGGATAGGATGAGCAGGGGGGCTGCAGGGGTGTGGGTGTATCCTCTGCCGGAGCACCCCAAGTGCTGCAGATTGGCCAGAAATGGGCTGTCCCGTTCAGAAAGCGTCACTGTTCTGTCCAGGTGTGTTCTGCGCAGGCTGCTTCTAGGGAGGAGGGAAGCTAGTGTAGTGATAGGGAGTTTACTGCAGAGTAGAGGGGACTGGAAAGTGGTGTGAGACACACAGGACAGGGAGGGATGATGGTTATTTCCTGCTAGTATCTGTAGATCTTTCTATTAGAGTATCTGGTCATATTTTAGAAATTTTCTTAACAGGGTTTGTTTTTGTTTCTGTAAGTTTTCTTAGCAGCTACTTGCATTGAACTAAATGAAACATTGACAGAGTCACATCCCCTCTCTCCCCTTAACTCTTCAAGGACTGGCTGGTAGTACAGCATGAGGAGTTTGGGGAGTCTAGTTTGCCTCAACTGCTACAGGAGCAGGGATTCATCTGCAAAGCAGGGTACTTGTCTTTCGGTTTTATGAAGTCACTTCCACTGAGAGAGCATTTCCTTGCTATAGCACGAAGAGTTACCAAATTGCCCAAAGCAATGTGTAAAGCCAACGTGGAGGGCTTCAGGAACTCCTGCTTTGGCATTATCTGCAAGACAGCAGAGAGTCACGTGAGGCATTCCTGTTTCTTGAGCCTTCTGTGGGCATCAGGTGGCATCCTAGTGAGGAAGAGGAAGTCCGTCAGTTCAGGCCTAGAGTGGACATAGTCTCTGATGGTAATTCTTGTCTTTCTGAGACCTTATTCATGACCCTGACCCTAATGAGGTCTCCCTTGAGGTGGTACCATGTTTAGAAGGGAGAAATAAATGTCTGTTGCACTGAGCTATGGATGGGAGATCTTACTACAGGGAGTGGGGGAGGCACATAGAGACTTTGGAAAGCATCACTCTTCTGTCCAGGTGTTAAATTAAGACCTGAGGTTGCAATTTGTGGGAATAAGTTTTGTCTTTCCTAAAATAATTAGTTGGTCTGTCAACAACCGTTTGAATACCTTCAAGGCAATACCATTAAATACCATTTAAGCAGTGGTTGTCAGGGGCTAGAGAAATGGGATAGTGGTTAAAGTGCGTGCATAGCAAGTGCAAGGCACTGAATTCGATTCCCCAGTGGTGTGTAAGCTGAGCATGGTAGCACACCCCAGTAATCCCAGCACTCAGAAGGCTGAGGCAGGAGGATTTTATGAGTTGAGGACCAGCCTGAAGGGAGTGTCTTGTGCTGAGTTATACACAGAAACCCACAGGGTAGTGTACTGCTTCAGATTTGTACAGTTTACTCCATGTAGATTTTATCTTTTAAAAAAAACATAAAAAACAAATGACAGACTTGCCAAACCCCAATCATCGTCTCCAAGGTTGAGATTCAGTCTTTTAATATGCTGTCCCGGTGATCCTGATAAAGATAGATTTGACAATGAAAACATCTTGAAAATGATTTACTTAAATCAAGAGTGAATGAGAAACATTCGAATAGGCTTCCTACTTCCTTTTCTTTTCTTTTCTTTCTTTCTTTCTTTCTTTTTTTTTTTTTTTTTGTTTTTCCAAGGCAGAGTGTCACTCTGTAGTCCAGGCTGGTCCCAAACTCACTATATAGCCCAGTCTGTCCTTAAACCCATAGCGGTCCTCCTGCGCCAGCCTCCCATAGACCTCTGACTTTCTAAACCAGGTATCTTAGTTCGCTTAGGCAGCCATGAAAAAATAGCATAGACTGGATCATTTGAACCTCAGAAGTTCGATCCCCCGCGCCCCCCCCCCCCCCCCCCCCCCCCCCCCCCCCCCCCCCCCCCCCCCCCCCCCCCCGCCCCAGTTCCCCTGGGCTGCCAAGTCCCAGGTCGAGGTGTTGGCAAAGTGGTTTCATTTTGAGGCTTCTTTTCATGGCTAGTGGGTGTCCACCATCTTGGTTTCTACTTCACTTTCTATATCTTTGCACATACAAGTGGAGAAAAAAAAGAGAACAAGCTGCCTACTGCTTCTAACGGCACTAAGCCGGTCACAAGGTCTCACAGTCTCATCTAATTCTAGTTACCTCTCGCGAGCTCCATCTCCAAATACTGTCCCATTGAGTGCACATTAATATATGGGCAGGGGAGCACACATATTCAGTCCCTAACACCTGTCGACATGAAAAAAAAATCATAATTCAAATTCTCAAGAATTAATATTAGGAAGAACCATATGGAATGAATACTACTTTCCATTTTTTAATTTGCAAAAATAGCCATCTGCTATGGTTCTACTTATTTATAGTATAGTAATAAGATGCTGTTCCTTCTTGACAGAGCGTGTGCCATAGTGAGTAGCTAACTTTAACCGCGGAAGAGCATAATCTTACTTGAATGAGGTCTTCATGGTGGCATATACCTGCAATCCTAGCTGCTTGGAGACTGAAACAGGAGCTGCAAGTTTGAGTCCAGCCTGGGCAATTTAGCAAGATTCTGTTTCAAAATAAAAAATTAGAAGGACTCAAGGTATAGATTGGTGGTAGAGTGCCTTTGGCTTCTACTTCCAATACTGAGAGAGAGAGAGACAGAGAGAGAGAGAGAGAGAGAGAGATCTTCCCTCTGAGGTCTGCGCGAGGAAGCAGCAGCTAGTAGATGTGGCAACCGGAAGGCCAGGTGGTCACCCACCTGCCTGGGCTCCACACATCTACAGGATTGATTCCCACACAGGAGACACGGAGTTGCTGGGCCAGATTCTCATGTAAGGTGAGCTCTCCCCTCCATCTAAGAAAAACTGCCTGTATTTTCTTGTCTTGGTATGTACATTTTTTGACTCTGCAAGAATAAAACCATATCCAAAGTTGCATTTTTCAAATGCATTGACCTAAGTCTTTTTTTTGGTGCAGTGATATATACTGTGACTGTCTTTTAAAAGGACAAGGCAGAGATTGTTACGGTACGTCTCAGCACTTGTACTGCTTCTGACTGGGTGTTAAAGACTCCACTTTTGTTCTCCTGAAGTGAGGTTTTACGAAGTGGGGAAAAGGCCCTCTTCTGTACTCTTGCAGCTCTCTTGAAGAGGCTTGTCTCTTAGCCCCGTGGGTTTCCCATGGCCCCGTTTGGAGCTAGACCTGACACAGAAAAGGGAAGTTCCTCTTTTTTTTCACCAGGTGTCACGTACTTGGGAATTAGAAGATTTTCTGGATAGGTGGTGCTGCTTAGGATGATTGGTATTCTCATGACTTTTGGTTGGACAATAGAGCTTCATACTAGAGTTGTTGACTCTTTAGGTTGTTTCATTCAGAGCCTGAATTCAGCAATTTCCCTTTAACAGACACACCCACGGAGGTGTCTACACCAAATACACAGGCATGGGAAGATGCAGTGCATAGAGTTTTGACAGATGCACACACCCGTGAAGCCACCTCATGATCAAGATACAGAATATTTCCATCACCCTGCGTGTATTCTGCTTCATGATTGTCCATCCTTTCTCCAGCCAAGACCCAATCACTAGTGTACTTTCTGATACTCTAGATTAGTTTACAGTTTCTGGTATTATCTATGAAAACATGCATTTTATGCTCTTTTTGGAAGAAAGGAAGGAAATCTGGGTTCTTCTGTTCAGCATTATGATTTTGAGGCTCTTCCGTGGATGGCGTGTATCAGGTGCTCTGCTGGCTTTGTGGTGACCCCATTGTGTCGCACACTACTCTCCCATTCTCCTGCTGGATTGTCTCCACTTTCTTGCTGTTACGAGTGAAGCTACTGTGGTTGCTTGAGTAGAGGATTTGCATGGACAAATTTTTCATTTCTCTTGTTCAAATACCTAGGAGCAAATTTGTAGGAGATGTGCTAGGCTTTTAACTTTGTAAGAAGTGGGTTAGCAAGGGTTCCTATTATTCAACATTCATGCCAGTAATTTATACTGTCAGTTTTGAAATTTTAATGGTTCCAGAGGTGACAGTATCTTCTTAGGGCTTTATTTTGCATTTCTTGGATGATTAACAATATTGAACATCTTTTCATGGGCTTATTTTTCATCTCTGTGTCTTCTTTGTGAAGTCTCTATTCAAATAATTTACCTGTTCTTAATTGAATTGTGTTCTTACCACTGAGTTTTAAGAGTTCTTGTATATCTGGTGTCATAACCCATATTCTTCTCTTGAGGCTATTTTTCCCCCATGAGACAGTATTTCACTGTATTTCACACTGGTCCTGAACTCATTGGTCCAGGCTGGCCTTAGCACGCAACTATCCTCCTGCCTCAGCCTCCCAAGTGCTGGAATTACAAGCATGCGCCCCCATGCCTGGTTTCTATGGTATAGGGAACTCTTGAGTCTTATAACAATTAATGTGTTTGTTTAGTTGAGTAAGAAGGCCTTATCTTCTTTTTAGTGTTCTAATCCCTCTGTAACAAAGCTGTCCCATCATCTCCCTCATCTCAGGTTCGGTCCTTCTGTCCTTGGAATCTTCCTTGACTCCTGCGTCTCTGTCATTCATATCTCTCCCATCAGCAAATCCTGCTGGCTCTACCTTCAGAATCCAGACACCATCTGGCTTCTGCCTTTTCCAGTCTACCATGGTTTCTCCTCTGTTATTGTAGGGTTATTGCAAGGCCCTAACGGGCCTTCATTCTGCCCTCTCGTGTCCAGCTCCACCTGCTTCTCCAGGCTTTTCCTGAGCACAGCCGCCAGAGCAAGCCCTGTTAGGTCACACAGCAGACCACATTACCGCTTGGCTTAGAATTCACCGTTGATTTACTTCCCGGCTGGCTTCTGAAGGCTCATGAAGCCCTTGTGGTTTGGCGTGCTGTAGCTTGCCTCCCTCTTCTCCGGCGCATCTCTCCTTCCCTTGCCCTCTTTCCAGTCCCACTGGTCTCCTTGTTAGTCTTTAGATGTACCAGACTTCTCTCAGCTCTCCTTTGCTTGATCTAAGTAATTGTCTATCCCTGGGCATGGCTCGCTCTTTACTTCCCTTAAATCTTTGCTTAAGTATTACCTTCTGCATGGTTTTTAATTTTTAATCCATTCTCATTTGTGTTTGATTCCAAACACAAAATATAAAAAGAATATTAGTGATGTAATTATGCCCCAAAACAAAATAAGCCTATATCTGTTAAAAAGAACAAACACAAAGCAAAGCTTAACATTGAAGCCACAGTCCTACTGTATGCTGACTCTGAAAGTGGGTGCTGTTGTTAGGAGCTCAACAGAAGGCAGCAGTGGGAACTAAAAGTAGCCCATGTGGGGAAAGGACTGGAACCAGACGTATTCTTTAAATCCAAGGGCTGGGTCAAGGTAGGTCGGGCCAGGCAGGCTGGACAGCTTTAGCTGTGAAAGGAGGCTAAAAACATCTGACATTTACTACCCAGGTGAAGCCTAGTACAGTAGGGGGGGAAAAAAAACAGATACACCCTTGTAGCACACGGGCACCAAGACTACCTGAAGACATGATGACTAAAGTGTAAACTGGTTCCCAGCATAGAGAAATAACCACCAAACTGTCAGAGAAGGGGTGTTGCAGAAAGGAGCCTGCCTTGGCCCCTAACTGGCTGACTCCATGCACTTTCAAGCCCAAATCCAAAAACACCCAAAGAGAACTACCTCAGGAAAACAGCGGGAACTGAGGGTGTAACTCCATGGTAGCGTGTGCTCAGTGTAGATGAAGCTGCTCATTTGGTCCCCAGCACCACCACAAATAAGTAGCCAAAAAGATCAACATGGGGAGATTAGTTTGAGATTAAATGAAAATAGGACAGTGACAACTTTAAAATACATCTTTAGGAGTACAAGATACGAAAAAGGGAACTATGTTAATAAAAATTGGAAACACAGCAGGCAGACAGGAATTATTGCTAGGTGGATGTGAAGTACGGCGTATGAAATAAATTGTTGGGGATGAAAAGTAGGCATTGAGATTGAAGCTTTGATACAAAACTCCAAACTGAACAGAAACATGGGTAGGGCTGGTGATTGGAAGAAGATGCTAAGGATTTTGCCAGGGTGCTGAGAGGAAAGGTAAGGATGTTTTGGTGTAGTAGTTGAGTGCACCTAAGTCTCCAGCTGAGGTCTGAAAAATATGCTGGGGAAGATGGTGGGTTGTGACAGATAAGTACTGACCAGAGAAATGAAGGCTGAGAATTTTCCAGAAGTGAAATAAGACATGAGTGTTCAGGGGGAAAGGTGCTTTATGTAACAAGATGAATCAAAATGAATCTATAAATTATTCCCAGAACATGGCAGTACAATAACCCAGGAGAGGAGGTTAAAAAAAAAAAAATCTCCAGAGTTGCTGAAGAGAAGGCAAAAGAACTGTGGAAGAGTTAACAATTTGAAGGTAGTCTTTTTTCTGTCCACAGCTGTAGTTCTTTGCGAGCCTTAATCCTGAATTCTAAAGCAGTAGGTTATTGCTTATGCCCCCCTTGAAAGGTGTGCTCATAGCCACAAATTAAGTCTTGTGAGAGACAGAGTCTGAGTTCGTGGCCTCCTCTCTTACACACTAAACTTAAAGTTGTACATCTTGCAGTGTGTCTTAACGTTTTATAGATGAAGAACTGTGAGACCCACAGGGGCTAAGTGATGCACCTAAGGCCATGGGTATAAAAGACACAGTTTAGGCTATGGTCCAGAGTCTGTGCTGTCTTCACCCCGCCTTGGGTTGGTAAGTCAGCCAAGCAGCCATGGTGATCAGGAATTCTCTAAACCTAGGAGTAATTTAAGGATCTCTTTGCTAGGAGCCGGCCCTGGCAGCACAGGCCTGTAACCTCACCACTCTGGAAGGCTGAAGCAGGAGGACTACAGAGACAAGCCCAGCCTGGGCATTTAGTGGCTTGGACAATCTCAAAATCAAAAATAAAAAAGGGCTGGGGTCTCGGACAGTGGCAGGTCCTGGGCTCAGTCTCCATTCCTGGGCCTTCCGTAATGGCTGAAGGTCTCTCAGGGAAGAGCTGTGATTGGTTCCCTGGCTTCTGCCAGCTTTGCCCACTTCGAATTTTAAAAAAAAAGAAAGGGAGGGGCAGCATAGTTCCTTTACTTTTCTATTAATACTTTTTTCTTCAGATTAGAAAAATTAATAGAGTGGTTGGTGTCCTTTTGTTTCTTCTTTCGAATTTATGCTTGTTTTGTGCCCTCTTTCTCATCCTGTTGAGTTGCAGATGTTTAATTTTTTACGTTCTCTTTTATTTGGACAAGGACCTGGTCTTTTTGTAGAGGTCTGTTAGAGTCAGAGCTTTGGGGAAGATATCCACAAGTAGACAGGAGACGTATTAGAAAGATTAGTGATTTAAGGAGTGGAGAGGGTGCTGTAGGTAGTGGATTTAATCTGTAGCAAGGCATCAAGTGTACTTTCTTAAATTAAGGGATTGAGGCATAAAATAATAATACAGCAAATATTTGGGCATTCACAAACTGGCCTAAGAAATAGTATTTCAAAATCCTCCTGTAAAATAGGTCTGCCATTCTGAATTTAGTATTCTCATTTCTTTTGCTGCGCCTGACTCAGTTGTTCCTACATTTGGCTAATTGCTTAGGGCTTGTGTGTTCCTAAATTTGGGGCTTTGACCTAGGAGGGGAGGGTTCTCTACCTTTTAATCAGATCTGCAGTCTTGCACCTGAAGTCTGGATCACCCCCTACTGCTAGAGTCCTTTGTTAGCTCAGTCCATGCTACCACTTCTCCTGTTGCCTTACACTCAGGCTTACTAAAAAGATAGGGAGGTAGGAAGTGTTTTTACTACTTAGTCTGGATAGAATGTTTCTTTTCCAGTAGTGGTGAAGTCATGGGAATATATTTGATGCCAATGGTGGCAGGGTATGTAAGAATGCAGCCATGGGCTGCCTGGTCTTAAATCCCAGCTCTGCCACTTACTTGTATGACCTTTAGCAAAGTGCCGAATCGCAATGCCTTAGCTTCCTTATCTGTAAGACAAGAGTATTTACTTCAAAGGTAATTGTGAGGAGCTGATGAGTTAATCCCTATAAAACTAGTGGAGCGGTGCCTGCAACCTGGCAAATGCTCAGTAGATATTAGCAGCTGTTATTACTATCTCTGCTGTCTGTGGTGCGGCGGGCCCTGCTCTGGGCCTGTAATATGTGTTATCTCTCGTCTTAACTACAACCTTATAATGTCAGTAGTAATTTTTTTACGTGTGGATGACAAAACAAGAATTCCAGCTGTGCTAGGAGGCTGACCCAGGAGGTATTGGTCTGCTTGGGTTGAAAGCTTGGTACACTGCTCTGGGTCCTCTGCCTTCGCTTGTGATGGGATCTGGGAACAGACATGTGCTCTTGACTGAAAACTGGTTCAGTCAGGGCAAGAGTTGCATATCCTCTCTTGTCGAGAACGTAAGACCAAGCAAGGCCAAGTGCTTACTGTTTCATCTGGTAAAGGTGAAACAAGCTGCTTTTTGATTGTTTCCTACTTATATAGACAGCAGAGGGAAAGGAAGCCAATCCCCCTTCATACGCAGCAGGAACAATATGGGAATAGCAGGGGCCGTGGCGGCAGCATGTGATGTAGGATGCCCTGCTCCTGAATGTTTGCTTGGGACTGCCACCAAACAGGTTGTACCTTCTGCAGCTCTGTTCTGAGCAGGCAGAGAAGGGGGATTCATCCTCCTCAGAACTCAGAGGTGATGACACATTGTCTCATGACAGCTCCCAGGTGAGCAAGGAGGTAGGGAGGAGATGACCGGGAAGTACACCTCACAACCCTCCTGGCCTTTGCCTGCTTGGCCGTTGTGCTAGGCATGAAGATGCCATCGCTCAGTGGCCTTACTTAAACTTCTGGCCCACATGCCCACAGTCCACTGCCTTTCACCTGAAGTGCTTGAGTCCTTTTTATCTGACTTCTACCCTGGTATATATCAGGGCTAGTGATCTTTCTAGAAATAAAGGTCAGCTTTCCCAAACTGAGTAGAGGCTAGTATCATCTTTGTTTTGTACCTTCAAACATACATGTTCACACAACATCCCCTTGTTTTCACATAGAAATACAATAAATCAGATTTCTTTGTTTTGAACTTATAGCCAGCTGTTTTCTTTAGCTAGTTGCCTTAAATATTGCAAAAACTTGTCCATCAGCTGATACCTAAGAACTAACTAGTTGAAGACCTGAGTTTGTCCCTCATTCCTGGCAACCTCATGGTCACCACCCAGGGCCCTAGAACTTTAGAGCTGGAGAGTAAAGCCAGAGCCAAAGGATATCATAACACAACGTCCAAAAGGCTTTTCTTTTGTGTCCATCCATCAGTGGAATTGAGTGGTAAAATTCCGAGGTGCCCCGTTGCTGACAAGCGTGGGCTTAGGGAGTGGCATTTGCAAGACCAACCTGGGTTATGACCTCCTGGTCCACTTTCCTTTGTGTAGGAACTTTTATAAGCAGATGTAATCAGGCATAGGTAGCTTAATGAGGTGAGGAATAGGGAAGAAACTGCCTTAGCTTGTGCTAATAATTCCTGATATATAGCGGCCGTCTCCCCAAGGAGCCCAAAGCATAGCTCAGACGTTATCTCATTAATCCATCCAAAACCCCCATGAGGTAGGCAGGTGGCAGGCATTCCCCTGCTCTCAGGATCAGAGAGAATGGGGCCCTTATGCGACTTGCCCAAGGTCATTCAGGGTGGCAAAGCCCAGCATATAATTTATTGCTTTGAATGCTTGAGCCTGTGGTTTCCTCTTCTCTCTACCCTCCTTCCCCTGCTATTAGCAGATTACATAGGAATATTTTAATCAGGTGATTTTCATCAAGTGTCCCTTCCTGTAGCACTCTTGGCTCTTTCCCTGGGTTTGGAAACTTACCAGGGCAATTACAAAGAAGCAAGTGATGGAAAGGTGAATCTGCAGCCTGCAGCACAACTAGGGAGCCCTTGAAGATCCGTCAGGCACTGTCTCCCTGGGGAATCCTGCCCAGTCTGACTTCACCTCTGGGCTCCACTTTTATGCATTCTTTGTGTTGGATTTCTTGCTTTACTGTGGTCTTGGGTGCGTTGACTGTAGGTGCTGTGCCCTGGGCAAGTCCTCTTTCACTGGATTCCTTTGAGGCGGTGCTGTTTTGTTCTGCTTCCTGATCTGTTGGACCCCTGGTTAGGGCTCTTCCTCTAGTGCAGAACACCCTAAGCTACCTGCTTCATGTAGTCTTGAAACCCTTACGGAGTACATGGACGTGTACTGCCGATTTCCTGAGGTGGGGCAAGCGTCATCCTTGTTCACAGATGAGCAAGCTGAACCCTGGGAAGAGGTAGAGAAAATGCCTGGATGGTGAAGCTCAGCTATGTTCTTATGACGCCGTGACACCAAGTAGAATTTTACCCTACTACTACTAGTTTTCCTCCACTTACTTGTTTGCTCAATTCCCTAATAGCAGCTTTATTGAGATAGAATTCACATACTGTATTATTTATCTATATGAAGTATTTAGTTAAGTGGTTTTTAGTATATTCACAGAATTCTGTATCCATCACCACGGTGTATTTTGTTTTATTTCATTTTATTTTTGAGACAGGGACTCACTCTAAAATCCAGGCTGGTCTTAAACTCAATAGGTAGCTTAGGCTGGCCTCGAAAACAAGGCAGTTCTCCTGCCTCAGCCTCCCGACTGCGGAGGGATTATAGGCACGTGCCACCTTACCTGGCTTATGTCATCTGAGGAGCCAAACTCACAGCCTTGTGCTTGCTAGGCTGTTGTGCTGTTACTCCTCCAGCCACACTGCCATCTGTTTTAGAACATTTCAGTCACCTGAAAGAGAACACCATGGTTTTTAGCTCTCACCTCCCTATTTCCCCATCCTAACGACCATGACTACTGATCTACTTTCTGTTCCTGTAGTTTTCCCTATTCTGTGCTTTCATAAAAGATGAGGACTTCTGTGACAGATTTCGTTCACTCAGCAAGATTTATCCAAGTTGTACCATATATCAGTTTCTTTTTAAGGCTATACCAGACTTTTAACTAGTCTCAGTTGATGGATATTGGGGTTATTCCCACCTTTGGACTCTCACTGTGAACATTTATACACAAATTTGTGTATATGTGTTTTGTTTCTCTTTAGTACATACCGGGAGTGGATTTGCTGTGTTGTGTGATAACTGTGTGTTTGATCATTTGAGTAACTTGTAGACTGTTTTCCAACAGTGGTTGTACTGTTGTGCATTTTCACCAGCAGAAGAAGGTTTCTGATTTTTCCACATCCTAGCCAGCATTTATTATTATCTTTTTTATTACAGCGACCCTAGTGGGATTAAAACAGTATCTCATTGTGGTTTCGATTTGCATGTCTTTGAAGACTTACAATGTTGAGCAGCTTTTTATGTGCTTATTGACATTTGCATATACTTTTTGGAGAAATATCCATTTAGATCCTTTGTCTGTTTTTAAAATTGGATAATTTGCCCCCTTTTTTGCATTGAATTGGTGGAGCCCTTTCTGTATGTTAGATATTAGTCCCTTTCCAGATACAAGATTTACATAAAGTTTCTTCCATTCTGTGGGTTCTTTTTTATTTTTGTGATGGTATCCTTTACAACACAAAAGTTTTTAATTTTGAAATGGTTCGATTTATGTTTTCAGTTGCTTGTGCTTTTGGCATCATATTTTCCATCTTTCATGTGTTAGGCACATGGGAGTCTTTGTATCAAACCCTCAGGAATATAAGCAGGTTGGAAAGGTTTGGCACTGCCCTTGTGATGGAGAAACATGGCTTGGAGATTTCATGAGTCTTCCAAGACCACACAGATGTGACAGAGCTGGATCCATTATAGGCCAGCATGGTTCAAGACCCAGGCCTGTCCTAGCACAGCAGGGTCAGGGTTCCTCTATGGCGTGCTCCTAGACTGCATGCTTAGGGGCCTACTGTCAGCACTGTGGAAGCAAAGAAACTCTTTCTCAGAAATGGTGCTGGGAGACCCAGAGAAGAGGCATGTGGCTACTGTAGCTCATTCTAGGGGTGGGAAGCAGAGCTAAAGAGTAGTGATTTGAGTGGTGAAGTGAGCCAGATACAGAAGGTTAAATATGTTATATATCACATGGTTTCTCTGATTGGGAAACCCAGAATGCAAGCATTCTATAGGACTAAATGGTGTGATAGTGGGAGTTTAGGGGGGATGGGAAGGGTGTGGGAGGGCCAAAAATAGGGAGGGGAAGGGATTATAATGTTGATGTGATTATATATGCGCACAGAATACTCAAATTCATTGTAAACATTATATATCACATATGTTTATTAATAAAAATAGTGGGGGGAAATGAATTGATGCTTGGCAAATGTTAGTTTTTTCCTCCAATTTTAGTTTCTATGTCTTTCTAGTTAAGAGACTTCTGGCGAGGGGAACCAACTTAGAATCTTGATTAAGAGGTAATGAAACTGCCTCTCAAAGCCCTGCCTTTCTCTCCATCCAGAAAACTAGTCAAGATTGCAACAAACTGGGCTTACTACATTCCATTAGTTCCTTATAAAGAAATTCCACAGCATCAAGGATCATTGTCTTGATTTTACAAAGAAATTTATTTGCCCTTTATTGTGATAGTTGAAAGATACTTGTGTTCAGGCATACTGTGAAAAGATGTTTTAGTTTTTTGTTTTGATAATTTTTGTGTCTATCTGTCACAGAAAGAAAAGGAGATGGGGTAGCTTTCCCCAGTTAGATGAGCCTGGGTCTTGATTGCCTTTTCTTGCCCTGTGTCCATTCATCAGATCAGTGCTCAGCAAATTTTAGTACGAATGAATACTAAAGTCGCCCAAGAAAGCTCTCCTACTATCCATATTCCCTGACTACCAACTTTTACGATTGTTCCCTTTCCGTGTTTGGCCAGATAAAGATGCGATTCTTAGCGCCCCACCCCACCCCCATGCCCAGTAAGGGGACTGAGTCCAGGGTGCTCACACCCACCACATCCCCACTCTCTTTAGTTTTTTTTATTTTTGAGGCAGGTTCCTGCTTAGCAACTTGTCCTCCTTCTGCCTCAGCCCCCCCAGACTGCAGGGATTCCAAGCATGTGCCACCACGCCCCACCAAGTTATAATTTAAAAATAGTTGTCATTGTATACGTAAACATTTTGAAAATTGTATGTATAAAGCTAGGCATGGTGGTGTATACCTGTAATCAGCACTCAGGAGGCCGAGGCAGGATAATTGCCATGACCTTGAGGCCAGCCTAGGCTACGTAGTGGGTTCAGGACCAGCCTGGACTGCAGAGTGAGACCCTATCTACAAAAAAAACCCTCTATCCGTGTATTTATTTTTCTTGCATGATAGTCAACTTAGGCATTAGCTTTTTGTTTTCATAATTTTTTTTTTGAAAGAGGAACCAGATGAGGCACCTGTTGAAGCAAAGCATTGGGTTAATTTTCAAGTACTTCTGTTTGGAAGTCTCTAGCAAGCAACAGCACAGCCAACACCATTTCTGTGTCTGAAGCAATTTCTCTCCTCATATGGTTGCCCTCATTGCCATGGTAATGAAGAAAAAAGCTGTATCCAGGTTCTTCTGGATTGTAGATCCAGAAAAAGCTATAGGCTGTTGGTTCAGAGGGCAAAAGAGTTGCCCATTTTCTTTGTATATAGAAGAGGGAAAAAAAATCCTTATGATTTGAGAGGAAAAATAGGAGTAGCTGCTCTTTTTCCATTCCTTGACATAAGTTGTAAATCTTGATCCTAGCCACAGCTCCATTAAGAAAAGGTCTGGACCTGTTTTGATGTGAAACTCTGTACCTTACTGACACCCTACCCTGGCCTACAGTGGTGAAAGGACAAAAGGAAGGAAGCTTCCCTTTTAAATTCCCAGGAATTTTTGATGAGATAGTATTACAGAGTGAAATGCCTGGTCCTCCTCTGAGTTCAGTGTCTGGCTCCCGTGTAACAGTAACCCACTTAGGAGCAGGCGGCTCTTCTGAAGTTATTTTAAACTCTCAGTCGAGTGTAGAGATAGTGTAACCTCGGCTGAAAGCACCACCAGTCCCAGTTTCAGTTTTGCCCTTCAGACATGTGGAAAGTGCACCAGTATATCTCAAGGATTTTGTGCTGCAAGTTTCTTAAAGAGAAGCTTGGTTTCAAAGCCGGCTTGACTAGCCATACTCAAGGGAACACTTTTCCTCCAGATACATATCCTTGCCCGGCACAAACTCATAGATTTTTTATCCATTAACAGAACAGTGAAACCACAATAGTCAGCCTCATTAGTCTCTGAGAAATTTGCCGGGGGTGAAGATTTTTTTTTTTTTTTCATATTCTAACATAAAATTGGTTGTTCCCTTCCTGGTATCAAACAAAGATGGTCAGATATATGTGTTTCCTGTTGTCAACAGTTTGGCCTGAGTGGCCCTTTATTTGGACATGAGGGTAAGTTGCACAGTGCCTCTCCTGGAGGCCATAGGATCTCTATCTGAGAAAACATCGGGGCTACCCAGATGACCGACTTGGTTATTTGTGACTGTTGTCCCTATACAACACCCAAATTCTTGTCACACTCTGATTCCACCTGGGAGTTAATTTTGGTGAGAGGGTAGTGAAGGCCATTGATTCTTCCTCTGCTATGTCTCCCTGTGTCACCTTCACCACCTTCTCTGCTCTGTTCCAGCCCTCCCAGCCCGGCTCTAGAGCAGCCATCCCAGACAAGTCTCCCCTCTGTGTGTACTGTCTTGGCCAGGGAACTGTGGGGGCTCTCTTGGGCCTGACAAAGTATATTTTCAGAGGGGAGACCCCAAAGAATGTACCTGGATGAAGGGACCTCTGTCCAGCAGTATGTACAGTTTTTGATGAGCATAATGAACCTTAGATTCATAAGAAGGTGAAAAATACTTCATGGCATATGATAAAAATGGCCAGCCAGATTTTGTGGTAAATGTTTATAATCTAGCACTCTGGGAAACTGAGGCAGGAGGAACACAGTTTGAGCCCAGCTCAGGCAACTTAGTAAGAGCCTGTTTCAAAATGAAAAAAAAAAAAATGAACTGGGAATGTAGCTAGATGTGAAGGTCCTAGGTTCAATCCTTGGTAGTACTCCCACACTACCATGTTCCACCGTTCTATCCTTTGCCATTCTTGACTGTTATTGCTAGAGATAATAATTTAAAAATCTTTAGTAGTCAATCCTGCTCTTCTAAACTTGTGTGAATGTTGTTCATAGTGCCGCTTCACATTTTTAGTCCATTTTAAAGTCGTCTTATTGGAACGTAGCTCAGTGGTGGAAGCACTTGCAGCCGAAGCGCCTGCCTAGCAAGCACAAGGCCCCGTGTTCGATTACCCAGCACCACATGTGATGGATTTGGTGGCACATCCTATAATCTCAGTGCTTGGAAGTCTGAGTCTAAGGCCGGCCTGGGCTCCTAAGTGACTTCAGGACCAGCCTGGACTGCAGAGTGAGACCCTGTCTCAAAAACAAAAAACAAAACAACAACAAAAAAACCTTTTCTTTTTGGCTTTCTCCTGTGGAAAGGTAGAAGTTTGTGTCTTACTGTCCTCTCATTCCCTTCTCATTCAGTGTTTTCTCATACATTTCCCCCAATATGGTTATATTATATCACAATTACTGTTTAGATCAGAATTTGTATTTTTATGACTATCAGAATTCTTGCCTGGGCCATGGAAGCCATACCCTGACAGTGGTGTGCAATTCTAGGGAACTTTGTCCCCCCTTGAGTTAGTTGTGTGGCGTTCCCCACTCTCCACCCTCGGTTTTCATCTATTTGCGGTGTAACCATCCCTTTCAGTCTCCTGTTCAGGGCTGTGAGCTCTTCTCAGCAGCAGCACACCCACCGGGTAATGAGTCAGGATTTTGTTCTGTTGTGCTGCGGCCCTTGTCCTCTGGCCCCATCCTGCCTGTCACTTGGCCGGCTGGTTGTATAGAGTTCATCCTGGGCTTTCCCTTGGTTTGGTTTTTTCCTTGGAATCCCTATACTCAGATCCCATTCCTGCCTCTTCTTTGGTTTAGTCCCTTATTTTGTGGCTGTTGACAGCAGCTTCTGGGATTAAAAATGGGGGGGGGGGTGGAGATTCTTTGAAACTTTTTGCGGTGGGTGGAGAGAGCATCTTCTGTTCTCCTTCCCTCTCTGTGGCCCTTTTGAGGCATCCTGCGTGAGGAATGGCACATTGTGTGTCAAGAGTGTTGCATTCTCTCCATGCACAGGCTGTTGCGGTTTCACAGCAGGGCCTAGGAGGGACAGCCTTGCTCCTGTGCCAGTAAATGCTTTTGTCCTGGGAATGTCTTTGATAACTTGATAATCCACAACTGTGAGAGCCTGGTCTTTTAAAGTTAGTGCTACAATCTGATTAAAGTCTGACCTGTTTGTCCTGATCTCAGCTAAAAAGAGACCCAAGTGGCTTCCCAAAACAAAGCAGAGGACATGGCAGTAGGCATGCTTCTCTGAGGCCACAGGCTTTCTCTTCAGCCCCCGATCCTTTTTTGAGCACTTGTTGGTTGCACAGCTGTGAGTAGGGTGGGTAGGAACTTGGGTTTAGAAGCAGGGGCCCCTATTGGGGGTCACGTGGAAGGAACACTAGCAGGCACCATACAAAGTGGTTTTGTTTTTGTTCTGAGATAGGGTCTTGCTGTGTGCCCCAGGATGGTCCTGAGTTTATTTACTCTGTAGTCCATACAGGCCTTGAATTCACAGCAGTCTGCTTACCTCAGATGTGTGAGTTCTAGGATTACAGGTGTGTGCCCCATGCCTTGCTACCATCCAGAGCATCTAGGAGCAAAGAGATGGAAGCGGCTGAGCTGTGAGGTTGCGTCTAAGATCTAAGAGCACAGAAGAGGGGCGCAAAGCCGGTTTCCAAGGGTGGAGTGTTCCAGGCAAAGGAGTAAAGCACGAGTGAGTGTGGTGTACCTAGAGAGGGGGACGCAGAGTGCTTTCCTGGTGAGGGAGCGTCTACTGCGTTACTGTGTTTATGTATTTTACCTCACCTAATCATGCTGGGGGGTGCTGGGGATCCACCTTAGAGTGAGCTCCTCTTTTATTATTTTGAGATGGGGTCTTATGTCCCTCAGACTCTTGGCTCAGCCCTCATTCAATGCTAGAGTATCCCACTGAGGCAGACGCTGTTGTGTCATTTTATAGATGAGGAAATCAAGGCTTATAAAAATAGAATCACTTTCATCTCCATAAGAGGCAGGAGAGAGATTTAGGTGTGAGGTTGCAGAGTTCCAGAGCTCTCCTTCTTTCCATCCCTGAGCACCCATGGGACAAAAGGAAAATGGAGAGCAAGGCCTATAGGTTTACAGTTCCGTCCCACCTCGTGATACAGGGCAGATTGGATGTATTTCCTTTGGTTGACTTAAGCAAGATGTTGACCATCCCAAAGTTATTCCAGTAGCGCAATGTCAGAAATCATATAGCGCAAGCCATGCTTCCTGTTAATCCTTATACTTTAATTGTAACTTATCAGTTACATGAAATTCTGTGGTCTCAGGAAATTTGCTTCTCATTTCAGGTAGGCTTTTCATTTCTTAATGGGGAAGAAAACAGTGATCAGTAGAGTCTCTGTTGAGTTCCCTTCCAGGTTCCTGGGTTTATTTGATTTTTTCTTGTGTTTACATTAGCCTTTCTTCTTTATGTCTCTGAATGACATAGACATTTTAAACGTTCTTAAAAATAGCAAGAGCCAGGTGTGGTTCCACATGCCTGAAATCCCGGTTACTCAGAAGCCTAAAGCTAGAAGAATCATAAATTTAAGGCCAGCTTGGGCAAATTAAAGTGGCAAGGCCTTGTCTTGAAGTGTAAAAATAGCGAGGGGTGGTGGTGCCCCATGGTGTGCCCGGTGTGCATCACCCAGCGTCTGATTAGGGAAGCTGTATTCATCCAAACATGTAAAGAGAGCAAACTCAGGAATGGCTTTAGTTTTTAAATGCTTATGTGCTCCATTAAGCTCTAAGTTTGAGCTTGGACATCATACCCTGAAGTATCCTAAGATGAATTTTGAATGATTGAGCATTCCGAGAAATACACAAGTCCTCTATATAGTTAGTCTGAATGCCACTGGCTTGTGTGAACATGGGTAAATTAAGGAGTATTGGTTTTATGTGATTGGAGTAATGGTGTGGAAACTGAGCCAGTGGGAAAATAAATGATTTTTCCAGTCTAGAAGTTCTTCATTCTCTATAGATAATTGTTACCCAGAAATTAAGGGCTCACTTTTTTAGTAAATAGTAGAAATATGTTTTGGGGGCTAAATAGGTTAAAAACGAAACTAAATTATTCTATACATTATTTTGAAACTTAACAAATTGTGATTATAGCTCTTGTACTGTTGTCTGTCTGTCTGTCTGTCTGTCTGTCTTTTTCTTTCTTGTGATACTGGGTATCGTGTGCAAGGCCTTCAAGCTGAACTATGTCCCCAGCTTCCCCTTCTTAAATCTTAATTTTTTTTTTTTTTTAATTTTGAGAAAGTCTTGTTAAGCCACTAAGTTACCCAGGCTAGGCTTGGACTTGCACATTCCTCTTGCCTCAGCTTCTCAGAGTGCCTGGATTACAAGCCTGCATCACCAGGTCTGGTGCTGTACTAATTTTTGAGGATAAATACTGAGTGAATCTACTGTGGGTGGTGGTGGGACATTTTCAGAAGCATTGTTCCAGATATGGAGGTGGTTCCTCCTCTTTTGACTTCAACAGCATGATCATCATGCATTGTTTTTCAAGTGAGAGTACTCTCACTTTTCCCAGAATTCTCTCTTAATCCTTTGATCATTCTCTGTGGAAGCTCCCATGCATAATTCTTTTTCTTTAATCCCTAACTAGATTGTTTGCCTGTGGCTTTGAGAGGGCTCTGGTTACTTACTAATGACTTTCATGGACTGCATTGCATCCTGCCCTGGTTGCTGATTCACATGTCTAGTTTGCAGCTCTTTGCATAGTTCAGACCCTGCATTGCTGTATGTTCCACAGTTAGTGGGAGTTTGCTGTAAGGAAATGAGATTAATTTTTATATTTATAAGCACGGTAACCTACTACACATTCACTGAGTGAGAAGGTCCTCTGCTTTACTTCCTTCAGTCTTGACCTGCTTGTTTCCATTCCATACCTTTGCCAAGAAAAACCCATCCTTTGTGACAGGTCAGTTCACAGTGAATATTGTCATGCTATGTCTACTTCCACTTCCCTGTTGATCACATCTTGAGCTCATTGCTTGGGAGTCCTTGGGTGACGGGAATTCTAGGGTGTAAATAGCAGGAGGTTTGGCTGGTGGACTTTTCTGGAAGCTGATACTGCTGTCAAGTCAAGGAGAGCTAACAGCAATCTGAATTCTACAGTATTGTCTTGGGAAGATAGGTCAAAGAGGCCAGTTAACACTTGAGAAAGGTAGTCGTGTTAAGTGTGCAAGTTTGGACATGTGGGGATATAAACTGAACAAAGATCTCAACTGAGAGAGAACTCTGGGTGGGGATAGAATGCAGAGATGGTTTTTCAGTCCTCTGAGAAGGGATTTTGGTGCCTTCCTTCACATGATAATATCAACTGATTATATTCATTGGTACTTTAGAAAATTCCCGCCCCCCCCCCCTTTTTTTTTAAAGTCTTTGATCCTGTCCAGAAGTCATCATCCTTGACAGGGCTGTGAGCTGCTCACAGTCACCCCGTGTTAGTAAAGGGGTTGCTAGGCAAGTCTTGGAGGAGACAGGGAAAATGGGAGTGCTGAGGAGGGGAAAGAAAGCCCAGCATGAAGTGTAGGCCTGACTGCTGGCCCAACAGCCTTGTGTGGACCCTGACAGACCTTCAGGGACCCTCAGTGATTCTGATTGCTTCTGTAGTTAAGATTTGTGCATGCCTGGGTATGTGCACTTGACATGTCCTTTCCTACATTCCTGCGCTCTGCTCTTCCACAGCACAAGTTTCTGGCCTGCTTAGGCCCACTTCTGGTAGCTCATCCTCAGCTTCTGCTGCTATTGGTTTCTATCCTAGGGCCTTCTCTCTCTTCTCTCATCTCCATACCTGTCACCTTCCCAGTCCTTGCCATTTCTCCAGCTTCTCTTGACTGCTCTTCCATCTCTTTTCATTGTGGCTTTTACTGTTGGTGTCATGGGTAGTAACCTTTGAGGCCATTTGGCTTTGCCTTGTGTCATATTTACTGTAGGTACACGCTCATGTGTGTACATGTGCTCTCTGAGTTAGCATTTTGCAAAATGTGTCCTGTTGAAAAACAGCGTGATCATATTAAACAACAAAACAGGCTTATAATAATAGATCAGAGGAGGAAATGATAGTTTTAGAAAAGGTTAAAAACCTTTTATTGTTAAACCAGCCTCTGCAAAGCTTTCCACATGTGGATTCTTGAAGTCCCTGTGATGTGTTTTTCAGTGTTACTTGTGTAAGAACCTGGTTTTCATCTCACTGGGCCAGTGTTCTGCAGGACACAGTTTCCTAAGGACTGCTTCCATGCTCAGAGTGGAAACCACACTGTTTTCTCTGGGGAACTCCATGTTGGTTAAGGTCAGCACTAGGCGGGTTGCAATAATCCAAGTAAACCTACAGGACGGTTAATTTGATTTTATAACATTATAAAATTCATGTAAAATCCACCATTTTAACCATCTCAAAGCAGATTGTTCTGGGGCATTTGATAAGCCACAGCACTGTGCTGCCATTAGCACTGGCATGTATTTATCAACCCACAGAAAACTCTGTACCTGTTAAGCAATTGCCTCCATTTCTGTCCCCAGATCATGGCAATCATTAGTTTGCTTTCTGTCTCTGTGAGTATGCTTAGCCTGAACATCTTATATAAATGGATACATACAAAAAATAAATAAGTGGACACATACATAGGGCATATGATCATATATGCTGGACTTTTTTTCTGTATTAAAATTTTGATAAAAATAGAAGGTCTTAGACCAGATGATACGTCTACTCTTCCAAAGCAGCTCTTTATCATTGACCACCCCCCCCCCCCAAAAAAAAAGAGGTATAAATAACTTTAAGAAGTGACCATCTGTCTGGAAACCTCCAAGTCACATGGTCAGATTAGAATTACCACGGGACACAATAAATACAAGTCAGAAGCATGTGCCTCTGTTACGTTACTCATGCTGGTGTGATGGGTGCTGAGCCCCACTCCTGGAAATCATCATCTCTTGTCTTCCTTCTGGTTGGAGGTCTTGGCATTTTATACTACTCATTATTTAATAACCACAGAACATTCCAGAGTGTGCCAAGCTCTTCAGGAACACCTCAGAGGGAAGGTTGTGTTGTCTACCTCAGTGCAGAGCACTCGCTGGTCCTTTAAACAAGCTCTGTGAGCTTGAGGACTTATGTTCCAGAGCACTCATGTGCTACCCCTTTGGAATTCTCAGGGGGTGGGGTGCTTACCCACTGCAAAGGCAGCTGCTCGCAGCCCCTTTCAGCACCCTATTCTCGGCAGCAGGGACCGTTCACTTTTCAAGTGGGTTTATGCAATTCTTTCAGAGTTGTTCCAGGGGATTCATGTTCTGAGAACATTGCATCTCTGGGCTGCACCCTGGACCTGCCTTGACTGTTGTCCTGGGTTCTAGGCATACCACTGCCCCTAGATGTGTTGCCCATCTGCCTAAATAACCGTTTTCAGTGTGCCATCTTCACCTGAGAGCCTGTGATTCTGTCTTGGTGTACAAACTTCTTAGCTTTTGAGACTTTCCCTTTGCCTTCGCAGGTGAACTGTGCCCCTTCCTGGTGTGTATTGACCAAGCCAAGCTGGTCTCATTCTCCTTTCCTGTTCTCTTAGCACCTCCTCCTAGGCTTGGAATGACTGACTTCTCTGATCGGGCTTACTCCTCCTTCAAAGCTGACTTGGGGTCCACAGTTGCACAAGAGCCCCCCCCCCCCAACTTTCTAGCAACTGTTGCCACCTTTAAATGCTGTTGAGTTCCATTGCAGTGGAAGTTAAGGCGTTTTACTCCTAAAGATTTTCTCTCTTAAGTTTTTCTCCCTGTCAGATGGCAGTCCCCAGAATGAGGGATCATGAAGTAAGCAGGCAGAGTGGGAAAGCACCAGATTGTCATTCCAAGAGCCAGGTCTCTGTGTGCTACTTGCTGGTTGTATTTTCTTAGAAAAGCTACTTACGTTGAACTTCTGTTCTCATCTATAAAACAAGAGAGAGAAAATGATGTATTAGTTTTCTATTTGCTGATATAACAAGCCCAGTGACTTACTCTTAGATTTTAGAGGTCAGAACTCCAGAATGGCTCTGTAGGTCTGCCTTCCTTCTGGAAATGCAGAGGCCAGAGGGGGATTTGTTTGCTTGATTTTCCAGCTTCTAGAAGCTGCCTGCTTTCCTTGATCAGGAGCCTGTTGTCCGTCTTCAAAGCACATCACTCACATCTCTGCTTCTGTTGCCTGTCTCTTCTCTCCGTCTCCCTCTTCCATGTTAAGGACTACTGTGACACATTGGGCTCATCCCAATAAACCAAGGGAAACTTTCCCATATGAAACTTGATATAACTGCCAGTGTCTTTTGTTGTGTAAGGTAATTTATTCACAGGGTCTGAAAATTAGGACATAGATGTCTTTGGGAGCTGTATTCTGTCTACAGTTGATTCTTTGGTCTCCTTTTCTTTATACTGCACAGATCTAAAGACTCATCTTCTACTTAGGCAAGAGCTTAGGGCACACAGTGCTGGGCTCATCACCTTCTTGTTAAGTTACATTTATCCAGCATTTAGACTTTGGGATTTCTAAGTTATTGTTAGAGATTCTGGGGTGTGATACTCCTCAGTGGTGACTCTGGAAGCATGAATCTTAGGATTGCTCTAGTGTTCAGGCTTCTACATGAGAAAATTTGATGGTATTCCTTTGCTGATCTTTGATTTCATGTTGTGCAAATTTTGAAAAGACCTCAAAGAATTTGATCCATTTTGTGGTAGCCAGGAATAGCCTTCGGACAGCCTATTAATTATACTGGTGATTCTGCCATGTTTCTGATTGTCTCTCTATAGAGTACTGGGAATGTCTCCAGGTTCTCTTGCATAAGTTGAAGTAAATGTGTTCTTGTAAAGTCTAGAGCCCAGCAGTCTTGTATAATCATCTAGTTAATCTCATTTATAGTTGTTACTTAATGTTAAATTTATGACATGATATAGCAGTTTATGTTGGAATTATGTGGAAGTTAGGGTTTTTTCTACCATTTGTTGAGTAGTTTCTACCTTGAATGACCACTACTTATGAAGCAGAGGAAAGGCATCCATAAGATTCTATTTGTGTTTATGTATATCTCTGTGGGGTCTGTTGTGTTCTCGCTAGCGTTCTGCTCATTGCTCTGAAATAAAATTAGCCACAGATTGAAGAAACTGTTCCCTCAACTGTTCCCTCCTTAAAGTTTTGAGTTTTTGGGCTACTTTTGGTTGGAGTTTGAGAAATGCACAGTATGAATCAAGCAAATGTACAACTAGCCTATTGAGATTTTCTCTCTCGTTTGTCTTCTAGATGCACCCACTGGGCCTTTGTAATAACAATGATGAAGAAGATTTGTATGAATATGGCTGGGTAGGAGTGGTGAAGCTGGAACAGCCAGAATTGGACCCAAAACCATGCCTCACTGTCCTGGGCAAGGTAAGCACTTGACCCTCTGAACTGCTGCCCTTTCTGGGTGTTGTTTTCTGCTCAACCATTTCCCCAAGGTTTCACATAGTTGGTTGTGGAGAGAAATGAGGGACATCTGCCCTTCCTGGATGATGCTTTGAGGGTTTAGGGCTCAAGCGTATCTTATGGAAGCCCAATATGGTGCTTGTGGACTTAGGCTCTAAGAAGGCTGCTGTTCTGTCTTCTGCCACACCCCATTGTGTTTACTAGGTGGCCTTGGGCAGGTTGCTTCCCCTGAAGGGATCTCGGTTTGCTGTTTGTAAAAAGTTGATAATAGGAATTCAAAATACTTTATGTTATATACTAGGGGCCAGATGTTTCAGAATTGTTAATATTTGCAGGGGGGTTTCTGAGGGTATTATTTTCTGTTACACAACATCTAAGGAATCTGAGGCAATACTGAGTAATCATTCACTTTCATATTTGTATAGCACAATGTGCAGATACAGTAAGTAGGATAACTAAAATCTAAATAGCCTAATGTTAGTTTGGGGCGACTTTACCTTCAAATGAGTTCAGGTCCATTAAGTTTTGTTGCCAAGTAACTTATGGAAAAACTTGGGTTTTAGAGCTTTTTTTGGTTCAGAGTGGCAGGCAGCAATTACAGTCCTGTGTTAGAACTTACCTCATAGGGTGGTTAGGTGAGCTGAGATGCCAGGGCCTCAAGTTAGAGTAAGCCTTCAGAGGTGTGTACTGCCATTGGCCGATGTCATCCATTTAGAGGTACTAAAAAAACTTTGTTAGCCAAGAGGGTCAACATTACTAACATTACTTCTGACTGCAGTATATGATAGAAATAAATTTACTTTGGAAAACCATCCATCAAGGACCTTAAAATATGACAAGTAACTACCTCTTTTAAAGTGGATCATTTAGTTAAAAGGAAAAAGGTTCAGAGAAAGTTATTTGAATTTTTAGCGGGAGGAAAAGTGCTATTCTTTAAGGGTGATATTCCAGCGTATTTTGTGTAGTCTCAAAATTTGCAGTTCTTGGAACTGTGGGGAGGCAGCTGGGTAAGAGGTGAGGGGGAAATTCTTCCTAGTTCTTGACATCTTACTGTCTTGCAAGATGAAGGTGAGAGAAGAGGTGGTTTGGACCCAGAAAGCTGCTGAGGGGAGTTTTCCAAGACCAGAAGGAGCCCCTGCATGTTTAGTGAAAGACTTTGGGCCTTAGAGACCTTCACAGATCTAATTTGTTTGTTATTTTGTGTTCAAGGCACTTAGAAACTTTCCTGTCTTTTTTTTTTTCTTTCCTCTTTTTTTGAGACAGGATCTCATTATTCCAAACTGATCTTGAATTCACTATGTAGCCTAGGCTGGCCTCAAACTAATGGCAGTCTACCTGCTGCAGCTCCCAAGTGCTGGGATAACAGGCGTCTGATACCACGCCTGGTTGTTTTTTTTTTTTCCCTTCTTAATGTGGTGCTGGGGAATTGAACCCAAGGTCTTATGCATTTGAGGTAAGCACTTTAACCATAAAGCTATGCCCCTACCCCCTTTCCTCCCTTTTCATGGAGACAGGGGGCATAGGAATGATTGATTACCTATTGAGTTTGCAGTTTACAAAGTTGAATCAAGGTGTTTTAGGTGGTTCAGACCCAGATACTTCATCATATAAGTAGTTGACCAGAGCTGCATAAATTAGGTGGTAGAAGAGCAAGGACCTTCTTGAGAGTGTTTTAGTATTTTCCTAGGAGAAACGCCAGCTGCATCCAAAGGTAAGAATAGTGCTTTCCTTGTTGGTATTCTGCTTCTATTTGACTGTTTGCTCCTGTAACTAAATTGCTGCTCTGCGACACTCAGCTCCTTGGCCTCCTTTGCTTTGGCCCAGTTTGGGGAGGCTCCATTTTCTGGTATCAGTGTATAAATGGGTTGCTCACTGCTGCTCACAGGGTCACCCTATTATTTTCCCACTGTTAGTGGTGGGAGCAGTCGTTGAAGTGAGAACCCAGCTATTTGCCCCTCCACCTGGGACAACCGAGTCATGGTTTACTTGCCACGTTTTGTATGGTTTGTTAAGGCAGGAGGAATGGAATCCTTAGAGACATTTATTGAATCAGTAAGTATTTCTTAGGTTTATTCATTCACCAAATAGTAATTAAATGCAGGGGCCTGGGAGCTAAGTGTATGGTTCTACCTGTCGGAGAGCACCAGACTCCTCTTGCTTGCTGGGGAAGGCTTGGGGATGGCCAGGCAGTATTTGCATGCTGTAAGTTATTGCCATTTGTCTCAGAGTTGACACTTGAATAAAATCGGTAGCAGAAACGCCTAGGCCAGACAAAGTAAGACAGTTTACCATTTGCTTAGGACCTAGATTAGCACAGGAGGCTTAATAAGTCCAGCCCACCCTTAACCTTCACCTCCTTTCTGACGCTGTCCTCTTAAAATGTGGCTATTCTCAACCTCAGTGTCATTAACTTCACTGATTTCTCTTTTTACTGGGCTTCTAAGGGCAGAAACAAAAGATTAGGGTAAAGGATGGCAAAGTAATCTTCTTGGGCAGTGCATCTGCAGACAGCATGATTTCCCTTCCATTTCTTCACCCTTGGTAGCTGTGATGAGAAGAGGTGGGCAACAGAGAGAGGCACAAAGGGTACAGGAAAATGATAGAGCCCTTGCCTAGCATGCACAAGGCCCTGGGTTCAGTCTTCATCCCTTGCCATCTCCCCCAACCCTCTTCCTCTTTGCAGTGAAAAAAATAAATAAATAAATAAAAAGTTAAAAGGCCTAGGGAGAAATGCACACCAGGCCATTACGCTGCGGGTGGCAGGTGGGGAGTGGAGAACTTCTAGGTTGATGTTGAGACTTGTTGAAAACCACAGAAGGGAAGACTGTCAGCCATAGCGTGCCAGAAGTTCAGAAAATCTGTGGGAGAGCAGGGAAGGGCTACACCCAGGCCCTCACCCTCTCTGTCAACCATCCTCACCCCCACCTGCCCAAAGAAAATGCCACAGGGCCAAAACTTGAAATAAGAGAGGAATGTCCTAAATTAATAAAACATAAAGGCCTCTCCAAGAGTTCAAATAAAGTTTCATTTTAAAAGCAAAAGACATAAACTCGTCACCTTGGTTTGTTACTGAGTGCTTTTGAACTCACCAGAAAAGAACACTAAAAGCTCATGAAAGAAAAATGATTTATGATCCTCTCCTTCTAATCTTTTTGATTCTGTAGGAGGAGGCACAGAGAGTAGATCCACTAGAGGAAACTCTGAAATGTGTGCGGCCCCTGCAGGGATATAGTGGGAGGATACCTGGCCAGCCCTGCCTCCAGCCAGGCCTGGGTCGCATCTCTAAGCCCAGGCATCTCCTGTTCACATAACCTGAAGAGGCTATGTCTAAGTCTCAGGCTCTGCTAATATTCTGAGCTTCTGGATCATATTTAAAAATCTTTCCTTGATATTTTTAGTTTTGGGATATTCTAGTTATAGCATTGAAAGACGGACTCTCTTACTTGTGACATTTTAAATCCTGGGATATTAAAACAAAATGAAACTGACATTTTTGAACAGCTTGAATTAAAAAGCAAAGGTCTTAAATCATCCCCGAAGTGCAAAGAGTCTGTGTTTATGCCCCCGGCATTTTAACCCTTCAACTTAGTCCCTGTTTATTAAGCACCCTAAGGGCAACAAAGAGTTTAGACAGTTGACTTTAATAACTTTGGCTCCTATGACCGTCAGCTTGATGAAGAGTCTCATGGCTGAGAATACAAGATGTGCTGGACTTCCAGCAGAGATGGTTTATCCTGATGCAGTAGCTGCAGACAAAGTAAACCATCCCTTCCTCCTCAGGTTGAAGCTACTCCTCAGGAGGATTTTAAAAGACAGCATGGTTAATAGGCATTGCTAGGCGCTTTCCAGGGCTTAAAAGGACAATGTGAGGAAGTTAAAATGTAAGAAAGGCAGGGAATTTCGTGTCACCGTGACCTTGCCTTGGCTGAGTAACCCTAGAAAAGTGACTTTAATTGCTGGTATCTTACTCATTTGTGAAAAAGAGCTAATGATGACTTTTTCATGTGGGGTTCTGGGAGATTTTTGTGGAGCACTTGGCTTTGGGCCTGACTCAGAGCAGTGCGTTAGACTGTAGGAGCAGCTGTCTTGTGTGGGCTGCCTGTGACCTGCTAAGAGCTCTTAAGTGATTGTCACAGTAACTCAGATCCTATTCTGTTCCCTTATCATGGTTCAGAGAGGTTCTCTGTGCACAAGATCACACCTATGGTAGGAGCAGAGATCTGAAGGAAACTGTTCTACTGCTTTACAAATGCCGATATCTTCTTACTTGTGTTTATCGTGGCTATTATTTTTTCTGAATAAATGCTTTTTCAGAATGTTGATTTCACGTAGTTAGATCCCAGCTCAAGCTCTGTTGTCAGAGGACGGAATTTGCTGTGAGGGTCCTGGGCCGTGCCACAGAGGGTGGCCATGTGCTGCTGCTCTTCCTCAGCCAGCAGCCCCCTTCCGGTCTCTGTGCGCCTGCTTTGTTTCCTGCCCCTCTGCCCACTGCGTGGGAGACACAGCCTCCAGCATCCCTGGGCCTGACAGGTTGGTTTTGAGTCTAAAAGATTCTAGGGAAGTTAATCATTGAGACGAATGACTTTTATAAAGCCAGGAAAAATCGGCAGAAGCTACAGAGGACAGTGCAGAAGTAAAAGTGGATATGTTGTCATGAAGTGACTCTAGAGCTAAGTTGTTTCTGGAGTGTTGGTAAGATGAAAAAAAAAAACAGTGAGCTGTTATTTTCTGCTTTTATGACATATAGCCAGAATGAATTTGAAGGACTTATCTCAATGATCTTGAGGTGTACACTGGGATATAATCTTCATCCTTGACCTTCTGGAACAGGGCCTACTTGGATGAACCTTTACTTGAGGCAGGAACTTGGGTAAAACTGCCAAGTTGTTTACAGTCTGTGTGGGTATTGGGGTGGGGTGTTTATCTGTCAGCATTCCATTCTCATTTGGGTCTTTGGTGACGGCTACGTATTTCCTGGGATCCCTGAGTGCCCTGGTGCTTCACCCAAGCCCAGCCTAGTTAGCCGTCCTGACAGTGAGAAATCCACCTCAGGAAGGATGGTGGAACTGAAATCTTTGAGTCTGACCTGCTATGAGACAAGAGAAGTGCTTATTATCCTAGGATCTCATAGACAGCTGCTCCCCGTCATAGACACTGGCCTCATGGGTCCTCCTTTAGTCATCCAAGCAAGGAGGTATTTGTCACACCATGAGCTCAGGGCACTGTGACTACCGTTCATGGTTTTTGAGTCTCTGGAAACACTCTGCAACTGCTTGGGACACATTCTGTCTTATTGTGGAACTCTCATTTAGGAGCAGTGTCTGGAGAGATTGTTGAACTTCAGACAAAAGTGTTGGGGGTGGGGTTGCTGTTTGGCATCTAGTGGTTGCCCCCAGGGCTGCTGCTCAGCGTCCTGCAGTGAGTAGGGCAGCCCGTCCACAAAGAATAAGCTGGTATCATGAGTGTGTAGTATAGGTAGTTACTGTCAATTAAAAATACAGGAGCTGGTCCCAGTAGCGCAAGCCTATGATCCCAGCAGTCTGGGAAGCAGAGGCAAGAGGACCACAAGTTCAAGCCCAGTCTGGGCAGTACACCGAGATCCTGACTCCAAATCAGAAATCATAAAAGGGCTGGGGATGTAGCTCATCTAGCAGCCCTGGGTTAGATCCCTACTACCAGGAATGGCAGGAGAGGTTTGGAAAGGAGAAAAAATATAATCTGGCCCACTTGTAAACAGTACTGAAGTATAGAAACCCTGTTTAATTATGATAGCTAAGTCTTCTTCCCCTAAGAGGCCTTACATTCCACTTCTTCTTCTTCATTCTCTCACTGCTCCATTGCCCACCTTTATAATGACAGGTTCAGGTTCCATGGTGGCTGTAGTGTGTGATACAAGTTCTAAGTACCTGGCATGGTCTATAGTGTTTCTTTGTGAAGAATTTAGGGAGCCTGGGCCGTGGAGCTGAGCCGCCTAAGGGAAAATGATAATCCTACTCAGTAGAAGGAAGCTAACTTTGGATCAGCTAATAAAGTTTCTCTGTCTATTTTCTCTATATCCCCTTCTGTAAAGGGAGTAGTTACAATTTTTTAAAAAATGTTTGACACATTCTTAAAAATCAGCAAATTTCAGTTTCCTGCCCTGTAAACATACTTCTAACAAGAGAATGGAAGCCCGCTTTCTAGTGTGTAAGCTGAGGTGGGTTTCTCATTGAAGAGGAAGTTGGAAAGCTCTGCAGGTTTATTTTAGGGAATACTTGGGTAAATATCGCCCATATTTGGTTTGAAAGGAAAGCAAGAAAGGAACTTAGTTAAAAAAAAAATCGGACCACGAGGAGAAAAGATTGGAATGATATGCTTGGAAAAACTCAGGGAATACCACTTTTCTTTTGAGGTCACGTGTCTGATTTGAAAGCCACACACTTAATTTAGTGCTTCTCGTCTACGCCTAAATCTTCTGGAAATCTCTTGTGTTTAAAAGGCTGTGTAGAAACAATGCTTTTTCTTAGACAAATCAGAGATATTTTCAGCTAGAAGAGGTTAGCTGAAAACATACTTGAAGCCCAGATGGAGGCTTACGGAAGATTTAAAGATAGAATGAGTGCATAGAACAAAGGACGTGTCTCCTGCCTGAGGAGTGCAGGTGCAGCCGCCCCGAGAGTTGGGGTGGGCTTGCTGCAGGCCTCCTGGCCACAGGTGAGGCTGGCCTAGGATGCCAGATGTGGCGTGAGGCCCCCGAAGACTTGTCAGGAAAGCTGGGAAGCTAGCAGTGGGATCATAAGCTCAAGTCCAGCTTGGCAACTGAAGAAGACAACTTAAAGATACTGCTTCAGAATAAATAAAAAGGCGGGGGGAGCTGAGAACCTAGCTCAGTGCGAAGGCCCTGAGGTTCAGTTCATTATACAGGAAAGAGAAAAGGCTACTGCATTGTGCTTTTCTACTCTGGTGGGCTTCAAATAATGATCTCAGGCAGGCTGGCGCTTTCTCTCTCTCTCTCTTTCTCTATGTATGTATGTATGTATGTATGTATGTATGTATGTATGTATGTAATATTGAAGGCTGAACCAGCACCATGGTAGTGAGCCACACTCCCAGCCTTTATTTTGAGATAGCATCTCCCTTGAGTTGCCCAGGTTGGGCTCAAACTTGATCCATCTCAGCCTGCCAGAGTGCACGGATTGCATTACAGGTATTTACCACCACATCCAGCTTCACTTAGGCTTTTAGAGCTGAAAATGTCTCTGACCTAGTTAAAGACACTAAAAAAAATATATTGTGTTTAAATAGCTTTTCATCAAGAGCTTCCTAAAAATGCGCTTGTGCGGCACCAGCACCGTGCAGGAGAATGCCTGCCCTTCACTTGGGCCTAGGTTCCCCATCCCTGTCCTGGTCCCAAGCCCCGGCCCCGGCCCAGGGCCCAGCCCGGGCCCCATCCCCATCCCTCAGTGGGAGGAGGGTGCACGGAAGAGAGCCTGTCTGAAGGCCTTGGCCTAGACCCTTCTCAGCCAGACAGATGCCATCTCTTTTCTTTGTTCTGTTTTTCTGGCGTGTTTTCTTTCATATTTTAAAGGTGATCATTATGTCTGGTGATCTTATTTTCCAAATCAACCATTGGCCTGGATGACCTGACTGATGTTTTTTCCCCCAGCTATAAAAATAATAAAAGTCTGGACACATTCAGGTTGTTCTAAGCACTGTTAGACTCAGTTCTAGTCGGCCTGCAAACTTGTGCTGTTTCCTGTACTCTGTCAAGGCACCTGGCCGTCAGTATTAGCACATTAACCTGGGACTGTAGGGTTTCCTGAATGTATTGACGTTTGGGGGAACTCAGAAAACAGCAGGGAAGATGCAAGCAACTTTTGCCACTTCCACTTCTGAAAATCAAAATTTAAAGTGTTTAGCTTTAAATATGTCACTTTGTATATATGTATGGGTACTAGGTGGTTTATAAAAACCAGTTTTTTAGTGTTTTTCTGTTTTGTTTTGATAGCTAAAATCTTAACTTTTGTGCAATTTCCAATTTTAATGGTATACCCAAAATTTATAGCATTAATTTATTTTATTGTCAGAAGTTTTAATTTTCTTTATCTTGTTTTTAAGCGTATAAGCAGCGTAGTCTGTATCACTCTGTTTCCATTCCTAGTACCAGTGATAGCACCAAGTTGGCATAGCAGACACTCAGGAAGTACTATCCTTTGTGAACAAATCAGTTACTGAGAGTTTGAAAATCAAGGAAAACCATCTTCAGTTCTACTCTCCTGACACAAATACTGTCAGTTTTGATTTAGTCCCTTCAAGTCTTCTTCCAGAGCATGTGTTCTAACATAATTCCTAGTTGTGTAAGTGTTGATCCTTTTAGACTAAATAATATATGCTAGCCTTTACCTATTTACTACTATTTTATAACCTCCAATTTTTATGGCTGTATAACATGATAAAAGACTATATCATGATGTAGCAGTACTGTTTCCTCAGAGCTCAAGAATAAGATTATTTCTGTTTTATTTCTAATCCTTGCAACTAAACCAAGCCAAACTTCATATAACATGGCCAGTCAGAGCACACCCACGCTCATTGTCTGTCATTTCCTTAGGATACTGTTCCAAGCTAGATCCCAAGTTACATTTTTTAAATGACTATTGATATAAGCAGTTTCAACTGTCCATGCAACTAGCAGGTACCATTGTATTCAGCCTAATGTAACTTTTAAATATTGATGTTTTAATTCCTTGTGATTTTGGAATTTGTTGTTGTTTGTCCTATGGGGGATTGGACCCAGGGCTCCTAGCATGGCAAGCAAGTGCTCTTTGGTTTACTCCCCCACTCCTGAGGTAGAACAAACTTTTTTACAGAAACAATACTTCAATTGACTATTATTGCTATTATGTTTCTTTTACTAATTTAAAACATTAAAAATACCAATTCTTTGCTTTTATTTGCATTTCTTTATTAGCAAACATTAAGCTCCAAGCATTTTTATATGCTTATTTAATTTTGTGTTGCTAGTTGTCCATCTATTTATGTGTGGGTCTTGAGGTAGTACATGTTTGTTGACTGGTTTGTTTGTTTTGTGGTGCTAGAGATTGAGCCTAAGGTCTCACACCTGCCAGGCAAGTACTCTGTCCTTGAGCTTCATCACAGCTTTTTCATTTTTTTTTGTTGTTGTTTTGGTACAATGTCTTGCTAAGTTGCTTAGGCTAGCCTTGAACTTGTGATCCTCCTGCCTCAACTTCACAAGTAGCTGGATTACAAGCATACACCATCATATTCAGCTTAATAATGATGTTTGGGGCTGGAAGAATCGCTCAGTGGTTAAAGCATTTGCCTAGCAAGTTCATGGCCCCGAGTTTGGTTTCCCAGCCCCAGGACCTAGGCATGGTGGTGCACGCCTGTAACCCCAGCACTCAGGAGGCTGCAGCAGGAGGATCTCTCTGAGTTTGTGGCCAGCCTGGACTACAGGGTGAGATCCTGTCTCAAAATAAATAAATAAATAAATTAATTAATTCATGCAATAGTGATATTTTATTTTAATTCCTTGTGATTTGTAACTTGTTGTTGTTTGTAATATGGGGGATTGAACCAGGGCTCCAAGCATGGTGGTCAAGTGCTTTACCACTGAACTCTATTTCTACCATAGGATTTTTTTTAACAGACCCTTTTTATTTTTGTTTAGCTTTTCTTGATACATAGAAGTTTAAATTTTTGTTGGTTTGAGATAGTCTTGCTATTCAGCCCAAACAGTCCTTGAACTCACAATCCTCCTGCCTCAGCCTCTTCCTCTAAGGCTGCCGGGATTATAGGCATATGCCGTCACACACACCTGGCTTAGAAGCTTGAAATTTTTACATAATCATCATTCCTTCATACTAATTCTGTTGCTTATGAGCTTAATTATTCTATTCCCTGCTTCACATAGAATTATCTTTTTTGCTTCTTCTGGTTATTGTTTTCTTTTATATTGTATACCTATAAATCACTCAAAACTTATTTTATTGTTTAAATCAGGAGTGGGTAATTAGCATCTCTAACTGTCAGAGTTCTCTCAGTACCCTGTAAACCATTTCTTTTGTCCTATATATTTCCCTTCCTTAAAAAAAAAAGTAATAGAAAGCTGAACACACACAGTGCTTAGAGTGTTTGCCTACTAAGCACAGAGCCCAGAGTTGATTCACAGCACCACATAAGCTGGTTGTGGTGGTGCATACTCGTAATCCTAGCACTTGGCAGGCTAAGGCAGGAGGATTGCCATGAGTTACAAAACCCTATCTCAATAAAAAATAAATAGATCACATCCTATATTATCTACTGTCAAATTTTGTATTCCTTTTGGGGCTAGAATCACACTGTTTAATTTTTCTTGTTTTAATGCATATGTTCCCAAAGCTAAGTGAACAGTGCTTATCAGTACACCTGAGAGCATTCACCTGTAAATTGACAAGATGCATGTCTGTCTGTGCTACTCATTGGATCGGGGATCCTTATCAACCCCCATCCTCCCCTAACCAGTACATCATATCTTTGCCCTGGACTCTGTTGACATAGAGAATTGTTTTTAGACTCTTTCTTATAATTTTCATATTCAAGTTTCATCCCCCTCCAGCATGCACATGTGCATGGACATATGCTCAGGTGGGTTTTTTGTTTGTTTTATTAATAATAAAGATTTATTGTGGTTTAAACCAATCACAAAACCTTATTTCAACTTCATGTTACCCAGGGGTGTTTTAGTACCCCAACTTTTTCTACTTGTTTCTCTTCTGAAAATGTTTTAAGGTAGTTGAATTCTATATAGAAACAGGTCAGAAAGGGCTAATCAGATTATTTTATATGACTTTTTTTGAACATGTACACTTTAGTATTTGTGTAGAATTGTGCACCCATCGCTAGTTTTAGAAATTTTTCATGTTTCTTACATAGCCTCCATATAAGTTTCCCATCAGATATATGAACAGTTTTATCGCTCCCAAAATAAATCTCTTACCCCTTAGCAGTCTAATCCCCACTCTTTTTGGTTTTCCCTTCAGCCCTGGACAACCACTAACCCACTTTCTGGCTATGAATTTGCCTATTCTGGACATTTTCATTGTAAATAGAATTATTCCTTATGTGGTCTTTAAAGTCTGGTTTCTTTTACTTAAAATAATTTTAGGGTTTATCCAAGTTTATAGTATCAGTGCTTCTTTCTCTTTTTTCCTAACTTGCTATGGCTATTCTGTTGTGTGGAAATAATTTTGTTTACCAATGGGTAGACATTTAGATGGCTTTCACTTTTTGGTTACCGGTTATATGGAGTGTTTCGTGAGCGTTTGTGTACAAGGTTTATGTAAGATGTAAGTTTTTCTTTGTACCTAACTATAAATGCTGAGTCATGGTAACTCCATGTTTAACCTTTTTATGGACTGCTAGATTTTTTTTTTTTTTTTTTTTTTTTGAGACAAGGTCTCACTTTGTATCCCGGGTTAATTCTGAACTCACTGGTGTTGCCTCTTCCTCCCTGTTGCTGGAATTACAGGCATGCACTATCACGCCGGCTTCATATGGTGCAGGGGAATCAAACTCAGGGCCTTGTGCTTGCTAGGCAGGAGTTTTAACCACTGTGCTATTCCTCCAGCCTCAGATTGTTTCTTAAAGTGCCTGTACAATGTCACTTTACGTTCTTGCCAGCAGTGTGTGAGGGCTCCAGTTTTCTGTGTCCTCATTAATGCTGTCATTCTGTCTTTGACTGTGGGCATCCTGCTAGGTATGAGGTGATACCTTGCTGTGGTTTTGCATTTCCTTGCTGGCTAGTGATGTTGAGCATTGTTTCACATCTTTATTGATGGTGTATTATCTTCTTTTAAAAATTACCTATATAGATCCTTTGTTCATTTTTTATTGGGTAATTTCTTGAATCATGAGTTATCTATATATTCTAGATATAAGTCTCTTATTAGGTATGTTATTTGCAAATATTTTCTCCTACTTCATGGTTTGTCATTTTATTTTCTTGCTGGTGTCCTTAATAGCACAAAACTTTTCCATACAGTTTATTTCTTTTTTTGCTTGTGTCATTGGTGTCACAGATCTTAGCAACCATCGGAAGCCTCATTCTTTCACTGAGAACCACCATTTGTCCTTAGAATAGTATTTCCATGGTCATATATTTCAGGTCTTTCTGAAATTACAACAGAATTCATTTCCTCTTTCTCCCTGAAAGGTTTTAATAGAGAACTCAGAAGCACTGGTTCCTCTGCGTTACTGGTCCCTGTGATGAGCCACCTTCTAACTTTCTTTGACTTTCCTTGGGGCATCTGAAACACAGAAGTCTACACATACTCTGTGTTGGGAGAATAGTAAATCCCTGGCCTGCCAGTGGCCAGGGAGGGCTTCTTCACTTCCAGCTCAGTAGCTGGATTCCTAAATTAAAAATATGGAAAGACAGGACAGTTTCTGGCCAGATCACCACTTTTTTAAGCTAATAGTAGTTCTGAAAGAGACAGCTACTCCTAAAGTCCAGAAAGTACCCATGGATGCAGATTCTCCTGCTCACCAGCCTTAGGGGACCGGTTTTTTTTTTATAGGTCTAAAGTTATGTTCTGTCAGAGCTAAGTAGGGGAACACAAGATAGTCTATTAAAATAAACATAGTAGAGGTGCCATTTTGAAACCTAATCCTAGAGAAAGGATGTGGGCAAGTGACAGCTGTCAGCGAGCTTCCGACCCCAACTGCGCTTTTAGTACCTTTGAAGAGAAGAACTCTAAGTTCCCATTGTAGATGTTCAAGCTCTAAAAAAAAGTTTCAAAATAATTTTTCTCTCAAAGGTTTACTGATGAGCACCAGCCTAAAAATATTTTCCCTACCTGATGGTTGGGCCCTTATTCCTAGTAGAGGGTGTAGATAGCTTTGGGGAGGGGGATCACTAACCAGGCTTTATCCTTTCAAGAGCATCACCAACAGGAAGGGCTGGGACCATTGAGTTCTACCCATAAGTCAGAGCCTGTCTGGAAAGTCTAACCTGAGAGTATGCAGCCTTGGCAAGAGGGTGCTTCAGAAAGTGCCTGGCAGGAGTGGGAAGGAATGAACCAGGTGCCCTGGGGCAAGGGGAGTTGGTGGGGCTGTGGCTTCTCGCCTACTAGACCTGAAATTGTTTTTCCCAGTTCTTTCCCGTAGTGTGAGTAATGTAAAAGAGAAAGAGAGAGAGAGAGAGAGAGAGAGAGAGAGAGAGAGAGAAGAAAAAAGAAAAAACTGCAGTGTTTGTATCATCTGAAATTTATATAAAGCACTTTTGATTCTATTCATTGTTTTAGTGCCCCGTTTTATCATGGTGGGTAGTCCTCAGTTCATCTGCTAGTGTTGTAATGCAGTTGTCTTTTATAGAATTGTTATGTAAAAAATAGTTACCTACCATACCAAAATTCTACTTCGTGTGGCAATTGATTCTTCCTTAAAAGTAAAAATAGAATTGATTTATTTTGCAGAAGGATTGCCTATATAATTGCTTTCAGCCATCCACGCAGCCCTTGCAGTACCACCATCCCTAGCCTGCCAAGTGCTCACAAAAGACAAATCTGAAGTCTACCCATTTCTTAAGAAATGGCTAAGTTCTGTAAAGCTGTGTCTCTCTCCAGCCCTCTTCTCTTCCTGATCCCACTGTGCTATTGTCATTGTTGTTTGGGCTAGGATCTCTTTTATGCATAAAAGAAAGTAAGAAAATTGCCTGTTTTAGGCAATCCAGGTGTGTTTCAGAGATTTAGAGTTAAGAAGTCAAGTAAATATTTTGGCAGCCCAACAAAGGTAAGAAAGGGAGACTGCACGTAATGAGCTTCTCAAATTACAGGCCTGTCCAAAAGCTGCCTTCCTCAGGAGAGTCTGGGGGTCAGGCCTGTCCTTCCCACTGCAGCCAGGCCTATGGAGAAGTGGGCCCGCTTTTCTGCCTGGCCCTGGCCCTGAGCCAGGTGGGACACTGACTTTGATTCAGTCTGGCCCAAGAGAAAAGATATTCCAGACACTTATCCCATTTCTTCTTCATCCTCACTGAAAAATAAATTCTAGATAGATTATTTTCCCTTCCCTTTTAAATAGAACCCCTGAATAAGTGGAGCACAGTGTTTCCCATACCCTCAGATGACAGGGAGACCGCTAAGAAAGGGGCCTGCCGGAAGCAGCATGTAGCAGGGCTGCTATTCTTTCAGGGCCAGGATCTGGGCATGTTAGGCTGGGTCATTTCTCTGTTGCTTGGTTTAAAAGTAGATATTCCCAGGGGCTGGAGGTGTGGGCATGCTCAGTAGTTGGAGTGCTTGCCTAGCATGTTCAAGGCCCTGGCCTAGTTCCCAAACCCCACATAAAAATTAGCAAGGCGTTATGGCGCACAATTCCACGCTCAGGTCGCTGAGGCAGGAGAATTGCTGTGAGTTAGAGGCCAGCTTGGGCTACATAGTGAGTTAAGGACCAGCCTCAAAAAAAAAAAAAAAGACATTCTCAGAAGGTGAGAGCTCTGACGTACTAGTGGTTTGTGGTCTTTCCTGCTGTGCTTTGTATCTCCTCTGACAGAAAGGCGGACACAAAGCTGCTTCTCTTCTTTGGCCTCCCCTGCGGTGGCTTCCACCAGATCACCTTGGCGGGGCCTCTTCGAGGAGGGCTGGCAGCGGAGGGAGGAGGGCTGTGTGGAAGCAGTGGCGGCCTCTTTGATCACCCCCCACCCAGTTCCAGGCCCTGCTGCCAGCAGGCCAGCCAGAAGCCTGCCTCTACTGATCTGATGAGGTGCTGAATAGGACCCGAGGGGCAGTGTTGAGGGAGAAGAAAGCCTTGGGAATGAAAAGGAAACCCCGTGAACCTGCTCGCCTTCATTGGCTGGATTTTCCTACAGGGAGCCGCTCAATTCCTGCCAGCCTGGGGCTGCCTGCCCCTCACCCTGGCCCCTCCTGTCTCTACTTTTCAGACCTTGTGTGTGTTTTGTGTTTGAATCACTGCTGCTTTCTGTGGTTCTCAGGCTGGGAACCCACTGTGCCTGTTTCCATGGTCACTGGGAAGCGCTTAGCGCCATGTGCTTCAAAGGAAGCCTTCCCCTCCCAGCACTGCTGCTGCCTGCCCCAGGCGGCACACAAAAGCTGTTCCTCTGAGCCAGCCTGTGACCCGCGTTTGCCAGGAGGAGGACCTTGCCTTTGCCCAGTGAAGCTATAACCCTTAGCTGATCATGTGAATGTGTCTGCACTTGAGATGCTGCGTCCTCATGGGCTGTCTTGTAGATTTTTCTAGACTATAGAGATTACAGTTTGATGAAAGAGTCTTAACCTTTCCCATATCCTCAGAGTCCTGAAATTGAAGAAAAGAACAAACCTAAACCACTTACCGGAGAAGTTTGACCTCATTCTGGGTGGGGTGGGATAAGGAAGATGGCTTTGGTTGGGGAAGGGTTTAGAGACAGAGGGCAGTTGGCTCTAGCTGCCCTGCTCTGGGGGTAGGGTGGGAAAGGAGCTACCTGCTCAATCTTACAAAGGTCTGGGATGCCTGAGTCCTTGCCCATCGGCTTGAAATTTGGTATTTTGCATATTTATTGAATAGGGCAGGAGATTGAATAATGAAGCTCCCACGTCTGGCTAGAGACAAGGAGGCAATGGGTTATTGATCTTGGAGAGGGCTATTTCAGACCCTGCAGATAATGGTTGCTATCCTCTGGGGACCTTAGATGCCAAGGCTTCCCTCTAGCTTGGAAGTCTACCGTGTTAACTTCTGCCTTGGGTGCATTGTGATGCAGAATGTGTGTGGAAGTTGTATTCCTCAATCTTCCTGTCCTCAAGGTTCTTGTCCTTTTGACTGGGCTGTTTTCCCTTGATGTTATCTTGCCATGCTGTTCCTGGTTCCAGATCAGTCTAGGCTCTCTGTTCCTTTGTTGCTTTTGGAGTGCAGAAAAGGAAGGTGATGCTAGGGAAGATTCATCTGATGTGTGGCTTTCTGAGTTTGTAGTGATGGGAATTCTGGATTACCTTTTATATTATCAGCAGGAAATTCACCTTGGTGGTAGTAACTCTAGTTTCTGCTTACAATTCTTGCTTTTGGAAAATGTTCCCAAATTTTTACAGATGTGAGGCTTTTACAGTTCTGTTATACCAAAATAGTAGTGTGTTCATCTGCCATCACTGGCCACAGTAGTGTCTTAAGGGGGGATTTTGAGACTCATCTCAGGAATGCCTGCATTCCCAGAGGTTGAGGTTCTCCACTGTTAGTCATGTATCCAGAGCACTAGGAGTTAGGCCCTTAGTGTGCGTATGAGAAGTCAAGTAAAGGATGCTGCTGGATTACCTTTCAGACTGTGCTCCTACTATGTGCCAAGTGTTCTCACACACACTTCCTTAGTCCTTCAGTATCCCAGGAGGGAATAGTAAGAGATAGCTCTACTGATGTAAGAAGGAGAGCACAGAATTACTTAAATAACGTGTGGTCGTGAAGCTGAATTTGGCGGTGTTGAAAGGAAGCCCAGAACTACCCACTGCTTCCCCTGCCACTTTCCAGTGAGCCCTGGAAGTGAGGAACTCTGGCTTCAGTGAAAGACTGAGGGTAATTGTCATGTTACTACCGTGTGTGTTCTAGAGGGAAAAGTTTCGTTAAATTTAAGTACCTGTTTTCTTAGCATATAGGCACTTGAGGTCCCACTGAAGTAATTCGGTTTGTATTCTCTGGTTTCTCTCATGTAACTCTTAAACAGGCTACGTAACTTTCTCTTTCTTCGTTCATTTGCCCTTTCCATAGATATTCTATTGGTTTCCTTTTTAGCAAAAATATCTGAAGGTTGTATAAGCTTTTGTGTGTGCTTCAACAATAACAAAAGGAATAAGGGAGTAGAACCTTTTCTCTGTGTTCAGTGTCGCCATCACTGTATCCCATTGGTGGGCTAAGTGTGTGTTCCAAACTCTGTTCTCATGGAATTAAAGACCCACAGCTGAGCGTCTTCTGCTGCTCTGTGGCTGAGGAATTTTCTTGGGGGCAGGTTGCCATTTGTCCTGTGCACCTTCTCCTGGAGGTGACGGCCTCAGTCAGTCCATGTTCTGAGCTGCTTCTTCCAGTGTTCTTATTTTATTTAACTTGACACGAGAAATTCACAGTGGCGTAGCTTACTGTGGCTCTCTCAGGTGTCAAGCATGCATCTTGAAGAGAATAAGAAAGAGATGCTTAAAGGTTCTGATTCACGTGGACTTCCTGGGGTTTGGGTCCTTCCTTTCCTCTTGACGCCAAACCCATCTAGCATGAAGACTGAATGAATCGGTGCCATTTTCTCTTTGCATGTTCTGTGAATAGCACTTAGTTGTGAGATACACAGGACTGCCTAGCTCTCCTTCAGATCCTTGCTGTGGAAGTGTGTATTGGTGAGGGCTCATGACTTGAATTTCACAGTTCTTCAAGAAGGGAGTTACTGTTTTTTCATCAGTTGCACAAGAAACTGTCCTTGTTGGCAGCTTGATGGGAGAGTTAAGAACGTTGGTGATTCTTATCAGTCACAACTGATTCTCCAGTTCAGATCTCTTGTCCCAAATCCCATGGCTGTGATAATCTAGGTAGCCATTTAATCCTTTCTATTAATCCAGAAGGTTTATGTAGCTGTCAGTCTGGGGTCTGTAACTTAAATTTTGAACATGTCCAAGTCACTACCTTAGTGTCTCTGCTTTGAGCCGTCCAATTTGTTCCTTTGTCTTGGGTGTCCTGGTCCCTTGGTGCTCAGCAAGCAATTTTGGTATGCCTACAATATTGGCATTTTCCTAGGCATCTTGAAACCTTCATGGAGAGAGAATCAGGATGAATTCCTTCAGATTTTGGCATAAGCATCACATTTTTTCAGAAATTTTTCAAACCAATAGTATATCAGCATAGAGGGCTCCACCGAAGAAATGAAACCTCAAGCAGCTTTCAGTAATGCGTTACCCACCTGAAATCCCCAGCTTCTCAGAAGGATCTCAGGTTTGAGGCCAGTCTTGTCATGTTAGCAAGATACTTTCCCAAAATAAAAAGATAAAAAGGAGGTGTAGCCCAGTATTGCCTGGGTTCAGTATCTAGGGGGTAGAGGTTGGATGTATTGGCCTGGGATAAGCAAGGAATGGAGGAGAAAATTTCAGGAGTGGGCCCAGCAGGAGCATAGTAGACGTGGCATGCCCTAGGACCCCAGAACTGGGCCTGAGGGTCTGAGGGGGTGGGAGGGGATTCCCTTGACAAAGCAAGCATCCCCAGGGGGACAGAAGAGGAGCTTGAAGTGGAGACGATGGGAGCTGGCTCCTAGTAGAGGGAACAGGGTGTGCTTATGCCTAGAAATACCCTACCTGTTTTTGGACATTTTCATGGTATTGCTGTAGCTTGCTATTCTTTGGCAATTTAAGTAAAAGAGAGGAGCTGAACATCGTGTGTTAAAGACTTTAAAACTAAAATCCAAGAGAATTTTTATACAAGATCTACTTGGTAGAACTTGCCATTCAACATAAAACAAACAAGTCTCCAACTCCCCCTACCTCTGTGGTACTAATTCTTTGACCCTAAATCTTCTCTTCGTTCTACTCCTCCTTTTCCCTTTCCCTCCATCCTTCCTTAAAAATTGTGACTAAAGGGCTGGAGATGTAACTCAGTGGCTCAGCATTTGCCTAGCATGTACAGGGTTGTGGGTTAAATCACTAGCAGAGAGAGTTGTGATTGAATGTGTAAAACATGAGGTCTGCCGTTGAAAGGCTTCCTGAGTGCACAGGGCATCTTCACTTTGCTTTATAACCTTCACTAGCGACCATCTCCAGAACTGAAACTCCATACCCAGGAAACATACCCATAGTCCATCAACACTAACTCCCCTTTTTCTGCCTCCTTTCCACTCCCTGGCAACCTCTGCTGTGCTTCCTCTTGCCCTGGTCTGGCCTGTTCTGGATACTTCATATAACTGGAGTCACTGTATTTGTCCATTTGTGACTGCCTTCTTTCCTTAGCTTGCCTTTATCCATCCAGTAGCATGTATCAGAATTCCCTTTAATTCCCCCTGTTCCTGTCATTGAGTTACATGTATTCCATTGTATATATCATGTTTCTGTATCCATTCACCTGTTGATGAACCCGTAGGTTGTTTTTAACCTATTGGCCATTGTAAATAGTGCTGCCATGCATATGAACATACAGATGTCTGTTTGGGAACCTGCTTTCTATTGTTTCAGGTACAGTTTTTGTTTTTGTTTTTGTTTTTTTTAATCCAGAAGTAGAATTTCTGGATTGTATGGTAGCTCCGTGTTTAATTCTTTGAGGACCTGCCATACTGTTTTCCATAGTGGCTGCACTGTTCTATTTTCCCACCAGAAATATATAAGGATTTCACTTTTTCCACATCCTATTACCACTTTTTCCATTTGGTGTGCGTGGTGTCTTAGCTGGTATGAAATGGTATCTCCTTGCGGTTTCAATTTATATTTCCCTAATGATTAGTGATGTTCAACATCTTTTTATGTGCTTATTGTCTATTGACATACCTTATGTGGAAAAGAGCTATTCAAGGTTTTGCCCACTTTTAAATCAGTTTTTTTTGTGTTAGGAATTTATATATATGTATACACATACATACATACATACATACATACATACATGCATGCATATGTATTTTCTGGGTATTGATCTCTTGTCTGGTACATGATTTGCAGATATTTTCTCCAAGTTTTCTGGGATGGAAACTATACACTTAAAATGCTTAAAATGACAAATCTCATATTTAGTGTATTTAATCACAATTTTCATTCCATTGATAATATCCTTTGATGTAGAAATGTTTTTGATTTTGATGTTCAGTTGGTTCATTTTTTGTTACCTCTGCCCTTAGTTTCTCTCTCTCTCTGCTCACTCCATAATTCATCCTCATCTAACAATTTTTTACTCCTAGGTTATATAAGCATATCCTTCTACTCAGCCTTGGTTTAAAATTTATTGTTGGTCCTGAGAATTCCAGAAAAGAGGAAAATTCTTGCTTACTGGGCCAGGTTTCCAGGGTCTTGATGTCTTAGAAGATGTGTTCTTGTGAGCACAAAGAGTGATAAGGATCTCCCCAGGAGGTTCTCTGGGCTGGCCACAGGGGTCCAGCAAGCTGGCTGCACTATTCTGTGGTCAACCACTTGCAAATGAGGAGCTGCTGTCCATCTCCATGGCCAGCTGGCACCAGCCCCATGGTGTGAATGGTGAGGAAGCGGGGACTGACGGCTGGCTGAACTCCAGGATGCAGCCTGTCCTGGCAGAGAACCAAGGCAGAGAGGGGAAAACACTCTGTGTATAAGAGAAATAATGCTTGCTCCAAAACTTATCATTCCCAAGTTAAAAAAAAATTTTTTTAAAGATTTTTTTTCAACCAAACTGTGCTTTTATCTTTAGATACTGAATGGGAGATTGTTCACACAACTAAGCTGGCTGTCTAAGCCAGGCCAGTTAAAACAATGCACAGGCACTGCTCCTCCAAGTAACCAGAAACTGTTGGCTCAAAGGAGCCTGAACTGAGGAACCGACCTGCTGGGAGACGTTTTCCAAGTAACTCTAAGCAACAGGCCTAAATGTAAATCCTTCTGCTGGCGAATGGCACTTTGGCAAATGAAGACCCTAATTAGAGATGGAAGGGTTTTTATTTTGTTTTTCTTTAATCCTTACCCTGGGGCCTTTGCAGGGCCTCCATGTCTCTGCTTGTGTGCAAAGAAATTTCCAGCTTCTCTTTGTAACAAGATCCTCTTTTGGGAAAGCAGCAACAAGCTGACAATGTGGGCCCACCACAGCCAGGGGACCCTGCAACCAACCTCATTCAAAACAAAGAATTTGGGTTGGTCCAGAGTGACTGGGTCACCTGGATTGGCCATTTGATTGAAGTTGTTGGCCAAGTTGGAGCTTATACTGCCCTTGCCCTGTGATACGCTTGAATTCATACATAGACTGCAAGTGAAGTTTCTTCACTTCCCAAAGAACAAAATTGTAAACAAAATGCAAAGCAATGAGGAAGACTGTAGTGGTGATGTCAAAGTAGAAGTGAAATGTTGGTGGCAGGGCCCTCTTATCTCCTAAGCTTTCTGTGTGATTTGTGGCTCCTGAATCCAGATGGTAAAGAGAGGAGCTATAGTCAAGCTTCAGTTCAAATTAATCACCTTTCAGTTCTCACAGTATCTAAAAGTTTTACACATCTGGAGAATTTGCCTCTGCTAGCATTTCTTGTTCTGTTGCAGGGGTATCCTTGTGAATGATCTTCCTCGGTTTCATTTCTTCCTTTGTTGTTAGATACTAACATGAATACTGATGATGTACCTTTGTAGAGTAGTTCTTTGAGACATCAAAGGTGTAGGAGAATTTTGTATGTCTTGAATATTTTTAAGCACTAATCAAGAGCTGTTAACTCATTGTCAAATACATGGCTTGGTACTGGATTCTTGTGCCCAATAGACTTGTAAAAATTGTGAGAAATTACACATTTTTGAGTCAACTGTGAGAAGGATGCTTCTCCTAAGCAGCTGCTTCATGTAGACCTCTGGGCTGGGCTCTGTCCTGACCAAAGTCTTTAAAATTCACAACCCTGGAAAAGTAGTGAGTAAATGACTGGAAAGATGATGCTCTGTGGCTTGGGGAGGAAGACTTAGCTGCACACATCAGTCACAGCTCTATCCGGGTCCCAAGCTAGTTAGTTCCAGACCCACTGCCTACCTCACTTCTTCTTGGCATGCCATTCTGTCTTTGGGTTAATAGAACTTACAATAGTGGTTTTTCCCATTTTACATGTGTAACAGGACAGGCTGACAGATTTCTGACCAACATCTCTCTCTCTCTCTCTCCCCCCCCCCCAGAAGCCGACTTTGGTCACAGAGCCGCCCCTTTCCTGGTTGCCACATGCTAGAGGAATGTGTGTCTGCTGCATTATTTCCCTGAAGTCCTTAGCCTGCTCACATTGTCTCAAATTAGGCTTCAGGAAATCCCAAGATGTTTCTTTTTCAGCTCTATGCTTGTGGTTACACCACTTCAGCTTGCTGGAGAAAAGTGGCTGGTGTGTTTACTCCCTGGCAAGAAGAATGATGCTCATGAAAAGTACTCTGTCCAGGCTACCCTCTCATTCTTGGTTTACTCTTTAGGGCCTTCTAGAAACTACTTAGAGTCATTGAGAAGCAGGTACATCCAGGACTAACAGGAAAACTGAATATTTAGATGGTGCATTGATTCTTCTAAAAAGATAATCAAAATTACCAATATGTTTGACTTCTATTCTGTAATTTTTTGTGATATATAGACAGGGTTCTTAGCCCCTGGGCTATGGACTACTACCAGTCCCAGGCCTTGAAAGGACCAGACCAATAGGACAGAGTGGCAAGCAGGATGTGAACTTCAGGTGAAGCCTTGTTTCCTGTCAGTGTGTTCCTATTAGGTTCTAACGCCACTGCTGATCTGCCAGGAGACGGAGCTTCGTTCCTGTTCCCCTCCTCCTACTGCCCACCATTTCAGAGCTGTCCTCTTGTGACTTCATAGCAAATCTGCCTCCTCACACACACATACTTAGGAAAATGGTCTTTAAGCAACCCAATCCTTGGTGCCAAAAAAGGCTGGGACCACTGCCTTGGAAATAGAGTGATGGCACCCCGTTCCTGCCAAAACCCAGCCAGGTCTATGGTGTCTCTGAGCAGGTGGGATGGGGTGTTCTTGTTGTACAGTATGCTGTTGGGTTGTAGCTTTACATGGCAGGCAGGAGGAGCGTGGGAAGCTGAGCTTGGCCTCCTGTCAGATCAGCAGTGGCAGTCGAACCTAATTAGAGCGTACTGACAGCAGGCAGAGCTTCACTTGCTGCTCATCTATCCCAGTGGCAGGGTCTTTCCAAGGCCCCTGACCTGGCCCAGTCTGCAGCCCTGGAGTTAGGGATCCCTGGTATAAATGGTAGGACATAATAGCAAATTTTACCCCATGTTGTTATCTGAAACTTCAGCCAAGTTGTATTTATGCCTGGTTCATCGTTTTATCCAAGTGAAATGAGATGGGTGTGTGGGGAGAGCCTGTGTCCCTGATAATTGGCATGTCAGCTTTTACTTGTACCCAGTGAACAGGTTGGATCATTTCTTATTAAACTTGTAATGGCAATGACTTTGGAAGGGGACTCAGTCACAGATGCTTAGATTACTGTGTAAGCTACAGAAGCACGAGGTGTATGGAGTAAATTGAACAGTGCTCGGTTTATGGCAGTGCAGCTTTATTGCATTGGTGGGAGGAGCTGGGAGGGCTGAGCTTGCGTCCACGGCTAGCATGGGCACTCAGAATACTGGCAGTAGCTGCCCCAGCATCATCTGCAGTAGCGTTGCTAATAATGATAAAATGCTTCCATGTCCAGAGAAAACTGCCAAAGTCTTAATAACCTTAGTGTTCATTCCTAGATATCCTTTTTGTCCCTGAATTTTTCCTTTTGCTTTGCTTATTTCCATGTTGCCAATGAAGTCATGCAGCCCTCCCGAGTGCTGCTGTGACAGCAGTGAGAATCCTAGCCCAAATCTTCTCCTCGAAGAGAGCTAAGAAATGTCATTGTAATGATCACCATTGGTTTTCTTTTGCGTTGTGTGTCCCCATCCCAACCTCTTCAGTACTGGCATATTTGAAAGGTACTCAGTCTTCGGAAGGCACGTTTGTATGCCCTACATTCCTCTTCCCTAATATCGGCAGCCCCTGACCTGCTTCAGTTTCGATAGCAGCTTGGGTGTTGTAGTTCCTGGTATATCCGTACTCACTGAGTCAGCAATGGTTCTGCAGCTGCCTCTTCACAGAAACTAGGCTTGCAGCCACCTTACTGCAGCTCCTTGTTGGATAGCAAGCAGAGATCCCTGGGCCTCCCAGCTGTACCTAAAGGTAGCCTAGATATGATGAGCCTGTCTAAAAGACTCCTGTTTGTAGCTCAGTGTTGAAAAAATAGGCTATCGTTGTAATCCATTCATACGTCTGTTAGGACCATGTGCTAGATCACTGCTCATATGGGATGGGCAGTCGACACCTGGGCTTCCTGGAGGCAAAAGCCCAAAGTCACGGTTCCTGGGATAAGCAGGAGGCACCCTGCACACCACTCTCCAGCCTAGAGCATGTCCACCTCCACTCTGTCGTCTGTCCTCCGGCTCCTCTGCTGCTTGGGTTGTGCTCTGTTGCTTCTTCTCATTCCTGTCATTTCCAAACCCATCAAATAGCACATTGCTACCATGTAAGTGTTAACATCTGCTAAGTAATAAATAAAAGAAATGCACTGAAGACTTACAAAGAGTTAGCTGTTTTGTTTTAGGTATGTTTTTAAATATCTACTTCACTGTTTTGTGACAGTTGCTTTTAAACTCCTTCAGAGTTGCATAATATATGATGTTTGAAGGAAGTATATATAAAATTTTTGTTTTATTGATGCCCAAAACTTAGTATTTTCAATTGCTTTAAAGACTTAATATAGCTTAACAAGTCCAAAGTTTAGTTAAAATCTGGTCTTGGAGTTTTGCTTTGGGTTCACGTTATTCCTTACTGACTTCTTCGTTCCCTCTTTCAGTGGCTTTAGGAATTTCAGGAATGCAGGCTGGCAGTGTAGCTCAGTGGCATAGAGCACTTGCCTGCTGTGCACAAAGCCTGGGGTTCAGTGCCTAGCATGTATGTGTGCATGCACATGCACGCACACACACACACACACACACACACACACACACACAATGAGAAGGAGGGGAAGAAATCAAAACCACAACTGGCTTGGCTGGCGAAGTCTGTGTCTTATACTCTGAACTATATAATATTGCAACAGGTTAAATGATCATTTCTAAATGCTGTCTCTGGTACTGGTGAAGGTCACTGTCACAGTTCATGCTGAGTTGTCCAGTGCATTGACCTCATGTTCACATGAAAATCTAGAAGCCAGCCCTAAACAGGTATATATGGGAAGGTAAAGTTGTATTTGGTGACATCAAAAAAAGATGAAAGTCTAAAAGTGGATTGTAATGGACTAAAGAACTTTCTCATTAGGAAAAAAAGGGGGGGAAACAAGGTTTTGCTAGGGCCGGAGAAGAACTCTAGCAAATAAAGGGTTACACTAGAGCCCACTTTCTTTGTTTGTTCTATTGAGTGTAAAGTCTTGTTAACTCTGACCAAATAATTATAGTAGAGGAATTCTGAATGAGGCCGCCCTTTTACTTCTTTAGTGAAAGTTAGGAACCCAGTAGGACTTGAGATTGAATTTAGGGATTTTTTTTTGCAAATTACCTGTTAATAGGCTATAGAAACAGAAGTATATTTGCTCCTTAACATGTAAGTGACCTCTTAGTATTTAAGAGTGATTACTGATTAGGGACTTTCAGATGTTTCCATATTCAAATTTAAAGACATTTTCCTGGCTAAGGGAGAGCTGGCTTATGCTCAGATGAGTTGTAAGTAGAGTAAGCAAGTTGTAAGTAGGCATCCATTAGCATGTTGCCCAGTGTTGCACTGAAGCCACCACAGCAATGTTTCCATTCAAGAATCCTGATACTTCTTAGGGGTTAAAAAAGGTAATCCCTTCCTGATATTCTAGATGAAAGTGAGGCATCAGCTCTTTGTCCCCATAATGGTCTCTGGGATAGAGCTGATGATTGGCAGAGACAGATTGGCCCAACTCTAGTACCGAAGGTGGGTTTTCTTCTAGGTGGAGGTCTGTCGGTTTTATAAAGGCCAAAGATGTGAGGCACAGGCTACGTGAAGTACACCTGTGTAGTGTATTAAGTATAAATTGCTGAACACTTTAGTTGGAAGATTTAATATAAACATTAACATTTCTACCTTTTCTTGAAAAATCAGAAAGTCTGGCATTCCTGGCACCTCAGCCCTCCTAGTAAAGGAAATCCAAGCTCACAGTGGGCCCCATTAGGCAGGTGAACCCTTCCCTGTGTGTCACGGTTCACACAGCTTTCTTCTGTCTTCCTCACACTAGAGCAGCATGGCCATGGCTGTCAGGCTTATATGTGGCTGCTGCAATCGTCAGCTTGTGATCTCTGTTGTGTGAATTTCAGCTACTGGAGGATACCAGTAAGGTTGTCTGTGAAAGACTGAGTCAATAAAGTGTGAACAAAAATCATTGTTTTTTGACCATTAATAAATAAGCAATAAAACCCAAGAAGGCTTGGATTAGCAAACTTTTTTTATGCCTCGGATTTGGGCAAACATTATAAGGCTACTGTGACTTAGGGTAACTATATCTTTTCGTCCATGTGGAGACACTTTTGAGAATGGAAAAGAATGATGTTATTATTGTGATAGAAGAATGCTGTAACTGTAGCTGTGCTGGGCATGTGAGGACAAGGACACAGGCCTCCGTAAGACCTATGGGACACGAGACTAGGAAGCTTGCATTCCCTCAGCCAGGAGTACACAGTGAACCTCATACCACAGGGTACAGTGGTGGGGAGATGGTTGTGGGAGTGGAGCAAAGCATGGCAGAGAAGGCTTTTGCTGCATGTGTTCTTGGACATGAAAGGGCTTTGAGAGATGGACAATTCCAGGAGAGCAGCAAAGGCAAAGAGGGTCACCTGTGGACTACCTAGGTGTTGCTATCTTCATTTTTTAGAAACAGGGGACTGTGTGGCTGGAGCACATTCTGCTTGTAGACAGTGAAAGAGGAGGGAGGCTATGTAGATCAAATTCACATGAGGCAGAGTCTTGAACAGTATGTGAGAAGGTAAACTTTGAATCTGCAAAGAGCAGGACATTTCTGGGCATTGTATATAGAATGAATTGGAAAACGATTGGAAACAGGGAAACTCTTAGCATTCTTGTGATAGTGGTTGCATAAACCTAGATTTAAGAGGAACTTGGTGACTGGTTTTGATCATGTTGAATCGGAATTTTGGAATTAATTTTCTTTAGTCTTGGAGCTCAGAGCGCAGAACAAACTTGTCCAGGAAGATAATTTGGCTAGAAAGAGAAAGGTAGCCCAGCACAGGACTTAATGGAAAGTAGTACATGGAGCCACACCAGAGTTGATGAAGGAACTTGAGATACTAGAACAGGCAACAAAGCCGTGTAAACAGGAGGGTGGGCGGGCACAAAGTATGATGCCGGTGAGAGCATTACCCGATTGTAGTTTTGTTTAGCACAGGTATTATTAGCTCATTTTTGCTGCGTAAGAAATGCCCTTCAGATTTAATACCCAAAAAATATCACTTGTTTTCATCTGTTTATGATTTTGTGGCTTAGTCAAGTAGTTTCAGTCAGGATCACCATGGCTACTCTCAGTGGTCAGCTGATGGTTCCCAGGGGGCTGGATGATCTGGGATGGTCCCACTCATGTTTGGGGCCTCACCTGTGCCCATAGCTGTGCCCTGTCATCACCCAGTAGACTAGCCTGGCTTTTTTCACAAGGAGGCTCCAGAGTTCCTAGCCCTGAGGGGACACAAGCCCAAGACACCAACACTTTCTGTGACCCTGCTTGCATATTTGTTCATGTTCCCTAGGCCAAAGCAAGCCCATCTTCAAGGGGAAGAGAAATAAACTCCACCTCTTTTGTCGAGTGAAACTGGAAAGAGTGAGGCCATTGTCTTTGATGTACTCCAAGAGATGTGAATTTTTCGTAACGCTTGGCGGGAGGAGGTGTTTGATTCTTTGAGTCAGCCATAGAACTTCTGTTTGTACCAAGAAGAATTGAAGATCCTCAGAACAACTTAAATTCTGTAGCCTCATCCAATTAACTTTATTGCAGTTCTGCTCCAGGTGAAAACAGAATTGTGAAAATAGAGCAAAACACAGAGCCACACTCATTCATGACTCCATGCTGAACTGATCGCTGCAGAAATGGCTAACACCCAGTTTCAAATTTAAACCCGAGTCCCCTAACTCAAAAAGCATTGCTGTCATATTTGCAGCACTCAGCACATTGGTGCCACTACTCATTTAGGACTAGATCAGTGGAAATGGTTGCCACTGTTTGGTGCCTCGCCTGTGCCCAAACTCTGCCATGTACCTTACCCCCATGAACTATTTGTTGCCTTGAACAACCTACAAAATACTAGCATTGTCTCAGTTCTACAGACAAGGAACCTGGGTCACATAATGGTCTGGTAAAGGGTATCCAGTTTAGTAAGTAATAGAACTGGAAATAGAAAAAAAAAATCCCACAAGCCACCAGCCCCCCCTCCGCCACCCGTGGCAGCAAAAGCAATGTATATACGCATGCACAGTCTTGAACATCCTTATCTTGGTCGAGTATTTGCCATGTGTATTGCACTGGGATCTGCCTATTCCCAGAGACCAGGTGGGCTTTATACTGCTAGGCAAACTTATCCAGATTCATTGACAGTAGATTTAAAATACTGAAAGTATTTTAGATAGCATAAGGAAGCAATACCTTGCTTAGCCTGGATAATTGATAAAACTAGCTTTGGGGTTTTTCTTTATTGACTAAAAATAATAACATTTGCATAACAAAGTGTTTTGCTTTCAGGCACTAAGGGCAGCAAGGGAAAGGACTAGTTCTCTCGCCCCCTTTGAAAATGTTACTGAAGTATAAGGGGCATGTGACAAACAGCATATATCCGAAGTGTACACTTTGGTAAGGCTTTTTGTATGTACACACACCTGTAAAACTTTCATTGTAAGTAAGGTGGCCATGTCTGTACTCCCCAGAAGTCACCTCCATTGTCTTTTGAAATCCCTCTTGCCGTCTCCGGTTTCTCATACTCTTTAGACAACACTGTTCTGCTTTCTTCTATGTAGACTTGTTGCATTTTACAGAATTTTATATTAATAGATTTGCATAATATGTATCTCTGGCCTGGCATATTTCACTCAGTGTAGTTACTGCAAGATTCATCCACATTCATGATGTCTGTTGGCAGTTAATCCCTTTGCCTACCTTTTTATGTTTTAAGTAAGGAGAGAGAATGCTGCTTTTATTCTGAACACAGACCAGGACTATTGAAGTTATTTATGAATTGTATATTAGCCAGCTAATGGCAGTGATGAGTTAGTCTGTAACCTCATCTGTTAGCTGTTTATGTGATCCCCGAACTGACCTCCTCTTGACTGTCAGACCCTGATTCCAGACAGTTTTTCATGAGTCAAAAAATAAGGTAGGGCTGAGGGCCTTGGAAAAGTCAGTGTTTTTCAACAGTGCCATGCAGTGCCTATGAATATGACCATCTGGCCAGCAGGGACTTGGTGCTCTTTATAGGTTTGAGTTATGCAAATGCCCAAATCTCACTAGCAGCAAACTCTACGTGTTGGAGAAATTATTATTGGTAAAAAAAATTACTCAATTTATGACTTGTGAAGTGGATTCATTTGGTACATTTAAAGTTATTTTAATTTCCCTTCTTTTAAGACTGTTGGTTCTGAGCTAACATGTACTTGACTGCTAATAAGTTCTTTATAGTTCAACTTCCTTTAACAAATTGTTTTGTTTGTTTATTTAATTCCTTGAATAGGCTGGGGCTGCAACATAGTGTTAGAGCACTTACCTATGCAAGGCCCTGGATTTAGACCCCAACACCACACACACACACACACACACACACACACACACAATGGGCTGAGAATTTGACTCAGTAGTAGAATATTTACTTAGCATGTGTGAGGTGCTGAGTTCAGTCTGTAGCACTGGGGTGAAAAACCTTTGCATACTTGGATTTAAATCTTTTAGTATAGGAATGTCTTACTAATGATAACTTGAAATAACACATAATATTTAGTTTTTACTAACATACTGGTATATTTTAAAGATTTTTTGGAAAAATAACATTGGATTCCACTAAATTCTCATTTTTCTCCCCCCCCAAAAAAACTTGGACATGGCAAAACTTACAGGACTATAAAAGGTGGGGTGCCAGTTTGACAGAATGCAGTTGCCTTGGAATGAAACGCCCTCCCCTGCTGCCAGCTCATTCTAACCCCAGAACGTCACAGCCTCCTTTTGGAAATCACAGGTAGAGGAGTAGGTGCCCTTTCATCTCATCCCAGAGCTAAGAAGTATTTGACTGATTCAGATGAAACTAGTCAGGTCACTGTTGTGTACAAGACCCCTCCCACACACCTTTTATCCCTTTACACAAAGATCCCAGTGACTTCTCACTGGCTCCCAGGACAGGAGAAGCAAGCGTAGCCTCCTCAGGGTTCTTTCTACAGGTGTCCCTGGGGTGGCAAAGCATGCCCAGCCTCTTTACGGTGTTGCACATGTCTCAGGGTGAGAGAGGCAGGCTGTTATTCCATGTGGGTCCTTCTGGCCACAACTCCTATCTATAAAGGGAGTGGTTTGTGGTCCTTCTTCTGGGTTTGGTTGACAGCCGTGTGTTCCAGCCACTTGGAGGGTATGAAGTTTGATTTATTTAGCTGTAAAATAATGCCAGTCTCCCTGGGCCTCCCTGATAGTTAGGCGCTTCTTAAGTCAAAGTCGGCATAATCTACAGTACCTGCTTGCTTTTTGGGGTTACAGAGAGCTTGTAGTTTTAACTGTACTTACAACCAGACTGCCAAACTCTGGATTGTAAAACAAAGCAAAAGCACCCTAGATTGGTGACCTAACTGGGTTTTTTTGTTTCGTTTTGCTTTTTGTTTGTTTTTGAGCCTTCCTCAGCAGGAAGGCTGTGGATAATTGGTAGAGATTATCCCTGATTCCTTTAATGTAACCTTTTTACTCTTTCCTCTTCCTAGGATTAAGCTGTTTTTTGTTTTGTTTTGTTTTGTTTTGTTTTCAAGAAGTTCTTTTCTTAATGACAGTCATTTACTGTTATGGGCCAAAAGAAGGGATCTGGCCCAAGCCCACCTTTCTGTGGTTCACAGCCCCTAGTCTCTTTCATTAGAGGCATTAACTTCCATCCCCCAATTTTCTACACTGTTAAAGTCTACCACTCTATATTTAAAATTAATTTGCCTTCCTATAGCAGTAATTGCCCATATATCTACTGTTAGAAATGAGTTTTGGTATTGAGCTGTTTTAGCATTTACTGAGCAAGGGCTCCCAGGCAGCATGCCTGCATTACTGAGGGATGCCATTAACAAGACAAGTTGAGGTCTTGTGGAGTGAACCAAAACTGGAGGGACAGCTTGGATACTGTGTACTAGAAATAAACTGTGGGCCTGCTGATTGCTGCCACTGAAAAACATAGGTAGGAACTAGTTACTGAGTATGTTTATGTGTTGGCCTTGTGAGTGGACCATGATAAGAAACCATGCACCATTTACCCAATGTCACCTTTGCAAACATCTCCCTCCATGCTGGTTGGCGTGACCACAGAGTCTTCTGTCTCTACAAGGACCCTATGTGTCCAGCTCCTAGCCAGCCCTCTCTTTTCATTCGGGCTGCTTGGAGTCCATGAAACTTTCCTTGGATCTTTCCAGGCCATACCACATGTCACCCGTTCAAGCTCCTCTATTCCAGAACTACGTCAGAGGGGCTGGACAATGGCTCAGCCATTAAAGTGCTTGCCTTATAAGTCAAGTGCTAAGTACCCGAGTTTGATTCCCCAGTACCACATAAGCCAGGAGTGGTGGTGCACGCCTGTAATCCCAGCACTTGGGAGGCTGAGACAGGAGGATTGCCATGAGTCCAAGGCCAGCCTGGGCTCCTTAGTGAGTTCAGGACCGGCTTGGGCTGCAGAGTCAGACCCTGTCTCAGGGGGGGAAAAAAAAAAACCAGAACTACGTCAGAGCATCCGTCAATGGGACGTCAGTGGGGTCAGTGGGACTGTGCAGTGAGCAGTGAGCTTGATCATCTGCGCTCCCCTCACCGCCCCCCCGCCATGGTCTAGCTCCGTTTCTTTAGCCGTATAGGTGCTGCCTACAAGCTTTGCCCAGGCAGAGACCCCATGGGACTGTGAACCTGGGAGCAGGAAGTACTAGTACTGGTTGTTGCTGTACCCTGCACGCTTGGTGGAGATGCGCAGGAGCGTAATTTTCCTTTAGCTGAGGCAGAATCCCTATTCTGCTCTTTTCCCTTCCTCTTCCATTATCACTACCCTTGCGGTACCTGTTTATAGGGGACCAGGACTGTACTGCATTTAGAAAAAATTTAGAGTGTACATGCAAAATGACATTTACCTGTTGTCCTGTAGAAGTAAGATTATAGTACTTGTTCTTTGAATTCGATCCTAAAATGCAGCCTTTATGGTTTTTTATTTTTTGGAGGCAAGGTCTCACTGTAGTCCAGGCTGATTCTGAACTCACAGCAATTCTTCTGCCTCAGCCTCTAGGATTATAGCTGTGCACCACCATGCCTGGCTTACGTGAAGCTGGAGAATCAAGTCAAGTACTTAGCATTTGCAAGGCAAGCCCTTTATCTGCTGAACTTATTCCTCCAGTCCTCTAGTTTAAGTTACACTGTGTTTTCCCACCCCTATCCCATGACTTCAGCTGTTTCAGCTGGTAGCTCCTCTCCACACTCCTGCTCATTGCTATAAATGTTCCTAATGGCAGAGTTGTCGTGACATTGGAGAAAAATGGGTATTAGTTGGGTGATTGATACACAGGTTCTGTGACTTGGTGAACTCAGCCAGAGGGCTTAACTCAAGAAAGAAATATGGAACTAAAAAGTAACATCCTTGAAATTCTGGAACTTGCATTCTGCTTAGTGCTGTGCCCACCAGAGGGTAGAGGCTCCTGTGCAAGGTCCTAGGACTCCTGTGGAATGAGGAGTCTCTATGAACCCCCAAAGCTTTGCCCTATTTGTGCCCACAGTCATGTCCTCTGTATTTGCACACCTGCCAGTTCCAGAGATCACGGCACAAGCTGGTATCCAAGATGACTGTGCTAGTGTTGCCCATGAGGTTTCTGACTGAGGACCCAGACTTCAGCTTTGAGAGGTATGCCTTTCCTCCAGCATCACAGATAGCTCAATTACTTGTTGCCTGGGAAGCACATTTTCCTTTTAATGGTTCTTTTTCTTAATTTTGAATTAGAATAGTCCAAGTGGGTTTCTTGAGAACTAGAAATATAGCTGAGGAAGGAATCGGTTGTTTGATATGAAGAGGAACAGGGGGATTGTTGAATTGGGTTAGGAATGTATTTCCTACTACCATCCCTTCCTCTCTCATCTTCTTAGGGTTTTAGTCTTGTGGTTATCTGTCTTGGTTGCACCTAAGACTTAACCTGAGGAACTCTCAAACTGATGTTCCCATATACCCATTGGCTGACAGCCACTGAATGCCCTATGCCTGTGACATGCCACAGTATAATTTCCTCTTCTAAGCTGTGATGTACTTGTGTGTATATGAAATGCAGCACAGTCACATCAGCTTCCAGAAACCTTCAGAAGGTAGATTCGCCATCACTCTTGAGTACCTGCCTGCTTTGCTGCAGGAGGGATCAGAGGGCACTTCTCTCTTAATCTTGTATCCAAACAGCCAAGGGAGGGCAGAATGCCCAAAAGAGGATGTGCCTTGTTTAAAGGAGGGAGACTTACGTAGTGATCACCCCCAGGGACTTAGCATATGCCAGATATCTTCTCAATCACTCCTCCCAGCAGCTGTGAGAGTCTGTCCTATTGGCGTCAGATGAAGAAACGGAGCAGAGAAAGACTATCATGTGCTCAGTCATAGGGCTAAAAAGGCATACCAGGATTTCAGCCAAGCAGTGTGAGGTGGCAGCTCCCCTCCCTACCTTCCTCCACGACAGTGTGTGTTGGGGGTTGGGGGAGTGGGAAACGTTGGGGGAACCTGGGTTGGCTAGCCTGCCCTCCTGTCCCAGACCTTCAGGCTCTTGTTATTCCTTAAAGCTCAAGGCCACCTTGCTTGGGTGTCATTAAACTGATTGTGCCCAGATAAGAGTAGCAAAGCTGAGTGGTGCCTTCTAACTGCCCTTCCTAGAGAAAGAAATTTGATTCTGTTTTTGTTGTAAGTGGTCTTGACAAGTATTCTTACACTCTACTACTACAAAGTCTTAGATTTTTTTTAAAAAAAAGTCAACATGGTAGGGTACATAGGGGATCATTTTGAAACAGCTTAGATAGATCCTTAAGAGCAAAGAGTGAAAGTCGAACTGTTTATGAGCTCGCATTGGCTGAAAGAGCGATGGCTATAATCCCTTTGAATGAAATAACCTCTGACTATAAACAGACAGGAGCTTTCAAGCTGCTAACCTGTGCAAACTGGGCAGATGTTCACTCTGCTGCCTCCCAGGGAGGGCCAGGTGTGATGCAGTGTGATTGGAGGGATGCAGTGTGTTGACTGTTTGAGCAGCATGACATTTGTCAAAGGAGTCTGAAAGATGAGGGAGTCCAGATGGCTAGGAAAAGATCTGGAGTTACCTTTTGGAACTAGAAGGTATATACCTACATAATTACTCTTGGCGTACCTGGAGGTTCAGCAGTCACATTCACATACATGTATGCCTCTCCATCATGCTTGATTTAGAAACCTGTGAGGCTAGATGAGGATTTCTCTGGCCTGGGATTATAGAAAGACACTGTTACAGTTTGGATCCGGAATGTCCCCCAAAAGCCTCATGTATTTGGATGTTACGGGATATCTGTGGCCTAGTAGCTGTGGCAGATTCCTGGGTGTGTGGCCTGGACAGATGTATTCTTGCCCCGGCTTCTCCCTGCCCTGATTCCTGCAATACTTTGAGCCACTGTTCTCCAGACCCTTCCTGCCATTGCCAGTCACCCATGAATGGACTGAGACCTTCTGAAATTAAGAGCTAGAATAAACTTTTCCTCCTGTAGGTTGGTGATGTTGGGTGTTGTGTCCCATAAGGAAGGAAGTTATGAGGACAGGGCTTAGGTCAGACGGCAGCTCTGCTTCTCGGCCAGGGCCCATGGCAAGTTACGTAAACTTTGAGCCTCCGGCTATAAAATGAGAGCATCATTGTCTCCCTGCAGAGCTGCTGTGCAGACTCAGTACCATTGAAAACCACTGAGTTCCCTCCCTGCCTTGGACATTAACTGGAATTTTCCACTCTTGGAGACTCATGCTTCCAGCCAGTACTGTCCTAGAGTGAGGCAAGGAGTGGTGACATGTTTTTAGGCTTAGCTTATAAAGCTTCTGGCCACAAAGACTTGAAGCATACCCTTTGGGATTTCTGAGGTATGTAGGATAGAGGGGTAGGGTATGTTTGTTTGCTCTTCTAAGCTTCACCAGTGTTAGTAGCAGGCTTTTTGCAGGCATGCAGGATTTATCCAGATACCATCTCCATAAAAATAAGCAAACTGTAAGATCAAAAAATGTATTTTTAAAATAGGTTTACCACCTGATTTAGGAGTTGTGTCACACCTCCTTTTTCTTCTTTCTAAATAAATATTGCTGGCAGTGCCAGTTAGATAGCTGTGGGCCTGTAGTGCTCCCCCAGAGGCAGGATGACTCAGGGTACATCAGAGGTTCTCTAACCTACCTGAATTTGGAAATTAACTGAGAAACTTCTAGAAAAAATTATTGTTACTGGGGTTCCATTCCACACACATCAAACCGTCATCTCTGGTGGGTGTTGGAAGGCATTCAGGTACTTTGCCAAAGCTCCTCCAGTTGCCTCGTCAGGGGAATGGGAAGGATTGGCTGCAAGAGCTCAGCCCTCACGGAGGTTCTGTCTTCCTTCCTCCTCCTGTGAGGGATGGCTGAGGGTGTTCAGGCCCCTTGTGAGGCCTGGTTCTGCTCCCTGATTAAGACTTGTTTATTAGTAGTTGCCCCAGCACAGAAGGCAAGGTACTGTTTAAAGTCTCTAGTTTTCGACTTCATAAGATTTGGCCTGAGATGGGACTTTGGGAAACTCAACCCACGAGAATGGCTTCCAAATTCTTCCAGAGCTTCTTTTTCAGTTATAGGCAGTTGAGTGGCTTTACGTAACACCCTTCACCCAGCAGTATGGGTAGGACAAGGGTGTGGACGGCTCTCCTGGGCTTCTGGTGCTCCTGGTCAGGTGTTAAAACAAAGAGGATCATTGTGTTCCTTGGAACTAATCTAAAAGTCTATATTTAAGATTAAGATCTAGGGAAACACATTTCCGTTTGACACCCAGTAGTTTCTGATTGTGAAAAGGGTACCAACCTGTGCAGTGGCGCCTGCTGTGACACCCCTGTGGACTGCAGCCTCTTCTGTCTGTTCCTTTAATTAGGAGAAATTAAGTGGGAGCTGCTACCTATTTTGAGAATAAATAACACTATTTAAACTTAGGCAGCCTTAACCACTAACTAACCACTGACTTCTCGCTGCTACATGTCTTCTAAATAGATCAGCATAATCTTACCTAGGACTTAAAATGTTCCATCTTCATTCCGGAGGAGCTCAGAACCTGCAGCCTATGGAGGCTTAATAACTTTAATTATGTCGAGAAATAACTTCTCCTGGTGGGGAGGGTTGTGGCCAGTGGGGGGAAGGGTGCCTTCTGTCCTGATGTGAGCCACCTCTAAGGCTGCCCCTGCGTGAGGGTTAGAGACTGGGAAGAGGGAGGCTGGAGGAAAAGAGGGACCTCGTGGTGGTGTGGCCAAAGGAGGAGGGGTGACGGCTGAGGAGTAGAGGGGGAGGAGAAGCCCCAAGGGGAGCCGCGAGGGGAGGGGTGTTGGCAACTGGGCCTCAGAGTTCTGAGCTGTGTTTGTGGCTTTAGCACTTTGATCTCCTGCCAGGGAAACCTGGAAGGTCAGGCCGGGCTGCAGTCAAGCCCTGGAGCGAGGAGCCAGAGGAGCTGGCAGCTTTCTGCCATCCACCCTCACCTCCCACCCCCTGGAAGTGACCTTGCCTTCCTGGTGGCCCAGCCTTTTGCCCTGCCCCTTTTTACCTTTGGAGCTATTTTTGTGTGTTGGTTTCCTTCAGGCAGTGGATTAAGGACTCAAGTCCTGAAAGTAAAGTAACTAAATGCCCGGCATTGGCTTGACAAAACATATGTGTTGTCTGTACTTAAAAAGAAAACTTTTTTTAAAGGGGTGTGTACTCCACCCCCAGTACAGTATGCCCAGGAGGCTCACAATTCCCCTGGTGGTCTGCATCTAGTTCACCACCCTACTTCTGACACCCACCCTCACTCCACCTCCCTTCTTGGCTCTAGGTTTTTCTCACCGGTTACCCATGTGTTCTGGGGTGTGACCTCATTTCCTATGGAATGAAAGGTTTCTGTCGGAAAACAAGGCCCTGGATGAGACAGGCCTTGCAAGCCCCCTTGCCTGGCACAAGTGTCCTGTGTCATGCGGTGACTCACGCTTCGGAGAACAGGAGCTGACCAGAATGTGCTAAAGTATGCCTGGGTGGTCACTACTAAGGGAAGAACTCAGAGAGGAGGAAAGGAAAAAGTGAGGAGTGAGGGTTTAAAATCCACTCCGTTGCCTTCAGAGGGAGGAGTAGAAAAGGACCCAGTGAGCCTGGCTCTTTGGGCCACAGTAGGACCTGCCAAGAGAGATCTGTGGGCATTAGGCATGGCCAGTCCCAGGACTGGCTGGTGGTCTCCAACCGTGTGAACAGTCCCACACCCCTTCCTGACCACGGACACAGGCCGGTGGCAGCCGCAGCAGCAGGGCTTGTTACTGGCCTGCGCTTCTGTAGTGCCAGCCCTTGGGGGATGTGTCTCAGGACAGTGCTTTTAGTCTCTCTTTGGGTCACTGCTGAGGTAGGGAGGCTGAATCTGTATGGAATTTGCCGCTCCTCCACCCAGAGAGCCACTCTGCAGATCTTTGTGTCCAGTAGAGAGGGCAGGCCCAGGCCTGGCTCTTCTCCACTGCTGGCAGGATGTGCTTCAACAGTTTCTATGCCAACAAAACCCAACTTTCCCAGTGATAATAGTGAAAGGTGCAGATACCCAGCATAGTTTCTTAGACAGTTCCCCCACCCCAGCGTTGTGGGAATGGAATTCAGGGCTTTTATACTTAACTACATCTCCAGTCCCTTTGAAATTTTGAAAGAGGGTCTTGCCCAGGCTGGGCTCTGTAATCCTCCTGCTTCAGCCTCAAAGAGTGCTAGAATTACAAGCATGTACCACCTTGACCAATTTAACTGGCTTTTCTTTGGCGAAGGTACAAAGGAACAGTTGTGTTCCTCTAGAGCAGGGGAAAAACACATACTGCGATTGCACAAGCTGTTTCTGAAAGGTTTGACCTCCAGAGATGACTGTGCCCAGAAGCCTGGGAAACAAGATCAACCTCAAGGCAGAGCTACACTGAGTAGAGGCTGGCCAAAGACAAAATGCCTTCTTAGGGGTAACGACCAGTGAAAGACCATTTCAGCAAATAAATAGCAGAAGATGGGTGGTTAATAAGAAGACAAATCCTGAAATCTGAACTGTGAGGAACATCAAGTTCCAGAAAGATATGTTAGAGAACAAATCTTTCTCTGTTGAAAAGTCGAGCTGGGAAGTCAGATGATAGGAGAAGATCTGCCCTCTGTGCTGAGAGCAGGAGGGCCTCGACATGTGGTGCCCACCCCTCAGGTGAAAGCTGACCTCTTTAGGTTCATCAACAAACACTTTTCTGCCCATCTTCCCACGTCAGACCCTTTGCTGATTCTGGAAATGGATTAGGAAAGAAGCCTGACACCTTGGCTGCCCTCTAGTGAGAGAAGTGTTTGAAGTCAGCAGTTGCAATGTAGTGTCATAGGTGCTGCAGTATGGAGCTAGGAGGAAGGCCACAGGGAATCCCCGTTTGCAAGAGTAATGCCCTTGCCTCCTCACCCTGGTCACAGGAGAGCTTGAGTGAAGACCAACCCTGGTGGAGGCGGTGATTCCTCATTGGGAAGGCAGTGTGTTCAGAGAACTGTTAGAAGAGAAGCTCCATCTGATGAGATTGGGAATTGGAGTACTGAGTTTGGAAGCAGTAACAGGGAGATCAGATCTCGCCCCAAGAGCAGTGCGGGGATGATTGAGTACAACGGGCAAATCAGGTCCAGGATTTAGAAAGGTCCCTCTGCAGCTGGTGGCAGATCAGGCCACCATCTCCCAAGGGAGAATGTGGTTGTGACTCAGAGTGGCAGGAGTAGGAATGAAGAAACAATGGCTGGGTTTGGAAAGACAGTCGGTATAACCCCAGGAGCAGCTGAGTTGTGAGGGTGAGGGCCGAGGGCTATGATTTTCATTTGGCCCCAGGAAGGTCAGGGGGCATCTCATTGAGGAGGGACCCCAAAATGTTGGAGAGTTGAGGATTGCGTTAAGGTTAAGCCTATGGGAAGATCCCTTGCCACCCCATTGCCAATGCGCTCTGCTCTGGAAGTAACTGCAGAAGAAAGTTAGGGATCGAAACTGAAGCAGAAGGCGGTTGCCAAGTCTTGAGAACCGCGTCCTGGCACAATCTCCAGCTCTCTTCATCCTGCTGTGGTCTATCGAAGAGAGCCCCATGTGGACATCTGCTTGGATAAGAACAGGTGGGTTCATTGCATCCTTCTCTTGCCCATTGATTGCTAAGCAAAGACTGTCCATGTAGCAGCCAGTTTGCTACAACAGACACTTCCAGAAGGTCCTGGCATATATCTTCCTTGGGATTCTGGTACACAGTTGCCCATCTTAAATTGTTGCCAGTTGGCACTGTATAATTCAGTCTTTCTATACTGATAACCCCTCTCATTTAAACTGTTGGTGTGTGGATTAGTTAGTAATTGGTTTCCAGATCAAAATGTAGATTTCCCTGTCTGGTCCCTCTACTCTACCTTGCAGAGTAAAAAGAGTGTGATAAGGGGATTGGCACTCCTCTTCCCTGGGCACATGATCTACATGGAAGAGAGGGTGTTGGCTGGCATTACGCAAAAGAAATTCGTGGTCGAAACAAGTTTGGGGTGCGGATAGGTTGGAGCCCCTGGCCCATTAATATGCCCTGTGAGTGTCAGGGATGTCTCTAGATACACCATGTTTCTGAAAGGACACTGACCAGGAGTATCTGCCCTTTTTTCTTTCTTTCTTTCTTTCTTTCTTTCTTTCTTTTTTTTTGCATGTACTTTTAGAAAAGCTGCTGTCGGGACAGGAGATAAATGTTCTTAATGTCTTCCCATTTGCTCTTGGAACTAAATACTGAGTCTTCCAAGTGATCCCTCAACCTCTTCAGAGAGATCTTTACTGGTGTCACAGGCAGAAGGGTCTGTCTTGATGCTGCTGTTCATTGCTATGTGTGTGTCCCTTCAGGGCCTAGCACATGTTGTAACTAGTTAATAACTACTGTTGAACAGCTAAATTAATAAATGGTAATACAAAAAGAATTTGACTCAGTCCCCACCTACTGTGTTAATTAGTTGAGTATGGACCATGCCCAGGGCTATCTGATTTGTTAGGCTTTATAGAGTATGTGAATGTTGTCTGTGAGATCTACCTTCTAGCTCCTAGGAGTCCCTATTAGTCTCTGACGGTATTCCTGGTGCCCACATGAAGCTTTTGTGAGTAGGACTTTTATAGTCTTTCACCATATTAGAACTACTCAAAACTATTTAAGGACAAATAACCACCTGGCTGTGAATACAGTGATAATGTTTTTGGTTTTTGTTGTTGCTGTTTTATTTTTTGAGACATGGTTTTGCTCTGTAGTCCCAGCTGGTCCTGCACTCACCATGTAGCCCAGGCTGGCCTTGAGCAACTAGCAGTCCTCCTGTCTCAGCCTCCCCCATGCTAGGGTTACAGTTCTGCGCCACCATGCCTGGTTTATGTGCTGCTGGGGAATCAAACGCAGGGCCTTGCACTTGCTAGGCAAACTCTTTATTTGCTGAACTACACCTCCAGCCTGAGATTCTTGATAGGGTTACAGCACTGTTTATAATAGCGAACATGTAGCTATCTCCGCTTGCTGTCAGATGTGTAGGCAGTACGCTCTGGTACCATCATACAATGGAGTAGTATGTGTAGATGCCAAGAAAAATGATTGTTTTCCCACAAAAAATATGCATATAATAGTTTTTCCCCCATTTTATTGATATGTATACATGCAAAATTTAAGGTTTCCAATGGAGTTGAGCCTTTTATGCACATATGTATCTTGTCAAGGTGACAAGGGCTTTCCCTTTCTCCTTTTGACCCTCCCCCTACTCTCACCTCCCTCCCCCCTACCCAACCCCCCTGTTTCACTTTGTTTTTCATTTTAAGTTCCATAGGAGTTGTGCTCTGGGACTCTCATATCACAGAGACCATTCGATGTTTCACCTTATGCTTCTGACTCACTTCACTAAGCATGATGTTCTCAAGCTTCTTCCATTTGCCTGCAAAAGCCTCCACGCTGTTGGACTTTATTGATGCATAGTATTCCATTGTGTATAAATACCATAGTTTGTGTATCCACTGGTCTGTTGATGGGTATTTTGGTGTCTTCCATATTTTAGCTATTGTTAGTTGTGCTGCTGTGAACACAAGTGAACATGTATCTCTGTTGTGTGTTGTTTTGGCCTCTTTTGGATATATTCCCAGGAGCGGTGTCGCTGGATTGAAGGGGATATTTATTTCTAGTCTTTTGAGAGCTGTCCATACTGCTTTCCAAAGTGGTTGTACGAATTTACATTCCCACCAGCAGTGCAGGAGGGTTCCTTTCTACCCTCACCTACGCCAGCACTGATTACTATTTGACTTGTTGATATAGGCTATTCTCACTGGGGTGAGATGGTATCTATTTTTTTCTTTTTTTTTCCTCACTATTTTTATTATTATACAAATGTAATACATAGTATTTACAATGAATTTGGGTGTTTCGTACATCTATGTATCATATTGACTTTACAGTCCCTTCCCATTTACTACCCTCCCACCCTCTCCCTGTCCCTTCCGCCAGCTCTGGCTATCACTTCATATGGTTCCAAAGAATGTCTATGTTCTGAGTTTTCCAAGTCAGAGAAACCATACAGTGTTTAACATATTAATCTTATGCACCTAAGTCATTTCACTTAAGTCACCACTCTACCTCAGCTTCCTAGTCCTCTAATGGCTTCACAGTAATTAGATCTTGATATCCCTTCTCTGAATCCAACCAATCCCTTTATTGGGATATTCACCAAAAGTTTTTTTTCCATATTTTCCTATATCTTTGTTGTTATTGTTACACCTGGCCTTACCCTCCAGTTCACACTAGAAAATAACTATAAGCCTGTAGTCCAAAAGACTAGTTAATTTGGGAAAGAGAAAAATAAATAAATATATAAAATTCAATTGCCTTAGCTGAATACTAGAAGGTGCATATTTGTACATTCACAAGGTTATCTTTACATCAATCAGTTTCCTTAGGATAAACTTTCATTAGTGACCTGATAAGCGAATTGCTACAATGATACAAAGTTAAAACTATATCACATTGCTACATTAAATGAAGTCAAATCTATACCACATAAATATACTTAAAGTGACAGACATGAAGGCAAATTTAGTTATTTCAGAATTCCTTAACTTTCATATCTTATTTGCTCATTTTCATGAATTACCAACATAGTTTTTTCTCAGCTCATTCTCCTCTAGCTGTTGTCACTTCTTCTCTGGGGTCATTGGTGTCTCTGGTCTCCCTTTCACTTTCTAGGTTTCCTTTAAGTATTTTCTGCAATACTGGTTCAGTGGCTGCAAATTCCTTTAAGCTGTCTGTATCATGAAAATTTTTAAGTTCTCCCTTTAAATTAAAAGATAATTTTGCTGGATATAGCAGTCTTAGTTGGCATTTATTTTCTTTTAGTGCTTGGATGACATTGCTCCAAGATCTCCTTGCTTTTAGAGTTTGGATTGAAAAATCTGCCATTATCCTGATGGGCTTATCTTTGTAGGTCACCTTCTGTTTTTCTCTTACTGCTTTTAGTATTTTCTCTTTGTGTTGGGTTTCTAGAATTTTAATTATGATGTGTCGTGATGAGGATCTCTTCTGATCCAAGTTGTTTGGTGTTCTATATGCCTGCAATAGTTCCATGTTCATTTCTTTTCTTAGATTTGGGAAATTGTCTTCCATTATTTCATTAAACATGACCTTTAGGCCTTTTGTTTTATCCTCAATCTTCTCCTCAATTCCCATAATTCTGAGGTTGTTTCTCCTTGAATCGTCTATCAGCCGTTGCAGTGATTCACTTTCTTTATTTGCTTTGTGTTCTTCATGGCCTGTATGTTGCAGCTTAGTCACTTTATTTTCTAGGTCTGACATTCTATCCTGAAGTTGTTTAAAGTGGTTGCTTATTATTACCTGCGTGTTTTTCATTTCCTGAATATCTGCATTCAATTTTTCTATATCTCTGTTGTGTTCTTCTCTAATTTCTTCTTTTGTCTTCATTATCTTCTGGTATATTTCTTCTCTGGTCTCCTCTAGTTGCTTTTCGAGGCTTGCTTTCTGCTTATCTGTGTATTGGTGTAGCTCTTCTGCTGTCTGTTTTATTTCCTGCTTTAATTCATTGAATTTCTGGGCCCAGAAAAGGCCATCATTTTTTGCCATATTCATCTTTATTTACCCTGATATCATCTCCTGGGGTTTCAGGTCTTTTTGTAGGCAATTTGTAACCGTGCTTCCCCATTTCTTCTTTGGTCTCCTCTGATTTCTTTTCAAGGCTTGTTTTTTGCTTATCTAAGTGTTGTTGTAGCTGTTGCTCTGTCTGTTTTATTTCCTGGTTTGCTTCCTGCTTTAATTCCTGCTTTAATTCACTGGCTCTCTGGGCCCAGAAGTCACCATCATTCTTGCCCATCTGTTTTTTGAGTTCTGCAATTTCAGCACCCCTTGTACCATCCCCTGGGGAGTCAGATCTCTTTGTATAAGATTTGTTACCACGTTTCCCCATGGTTCTGCTACCTCTGACTGTCTCTGGTGCACAGGGAAGAAAACGGCTTCTGATGACGTCACTGCCTGCGACGGCTGTTGAGCCCTGTTTCTGATCTGGGATCCCGGGGCCTTTTCTAGGGGGAGTGCACGCTGTGTTTGTAGTACACACACCCATAGGTTGGTGCTTCTGAGGCTGGGGCCGCCCGCTGCCAATAATTCCCACCTATCCGGGTCCATGCTTACCTGGGGCTGAGGTTCTGGCCTCCGGACCTGGTTTGTGATCTGTGGACGCTGGCACCATGGGGCCGCGCCAATTCGGCTGCTTCTTTCCTGCTCATCCGATGTGGCTTCAGGATTTCAGACCCGCCTACAGCCTCTTCTCCCGTTGTTGTGTGCTCCGTTCTCTCCCAGCTCTGTCCTTTCCCAGCTCCGTTCCGTCAGATGTTCAGGTCCCCGTGCCCTTTCCTCTGTCCACAGCTGCCTGCTGTTTGGAGCCCGCTGTAGCCGGACTGCAGGGATTTTTTTTTTTCCTCTGGTTTTGATGGTCCTTCAGAGTTTCTGGCCTCTCGCTGGTCGCCTTTCAGTTTTGGGGGATGCGCCTCTCTTTCCTATCTATACCAAGCACGCTTTTTCTAACTTTCTTCTTTACTTTTTAAGTGAGTTGACAAGTAGACATTGTGCAGTACTGTTACTCAGTCGCCATCTTGACTGGAAACCCGAGATGGTATCTTTGCGTTGTTTTGATTTTCATTTCTCTATGGCTAGGGATGTTGAACATCTTTTCATGTATCTATTGGCCTTTTGCCTTTCCATCGTGAGTGAACTGTCTCTTTGCTTCATTTGCCCACTTTTCATCTTTTGCCTTTCCATCGTGAGTGAACTGTCTCTTTGCTTCATTTGCCCACTTTTCAATAGGATCCTTTATTTTGGTTGGCTTACTTTTCTTGAGCTCCTTGTATATTCTAGTTATAAGCTTCTTATCTGAGATGTTGATGGTAAATATTTTTTCCCAGTCTGTTGGATCTCTTTTTACAATGTTAATAGTTTCCTTTGCTGTGCAGAAACTTTTTAATTTGACAAGATCCCATTTGTTGATAATGGGGGTAATTTCTTTTGCTCTTGGTGTCTTGTCAAGAAAGTCTTTGCCTACCCCTATGTCTTTTATGCATAAACTATTGTTGAGTAAATTGTTAAAAAGAAAAATAGTGGAGTATGGAACAGTATACATGCAGTTTATTTCTAAGTACATTTATACACACACACACACATTATGCTGGCTAATATATGGGTCAAGTAAACTAGAAAATATTAAGACTATATCTCATAAGCTAGTAAAATATTTACAGGGACTGAGAGCATAGCTTAGTGGTAGAGCATGTATTTAGTACGTGTAATGTCATGGGTTCAACTCAAGGTATTAGAAAAAATTATTAATAACTTGCTGGAAAGCTTATGGTGTTTACAAAAAGTAGATTATAAAATTATATTCAGTATAAGTTAAAAAGGTTACCTGGAACTCCTGTAAGTCATAACTTCCCATAAGAAGTTAAAGATGCGTCTTTGTATTAACTCCTAACAATACAGCTTCATTGGATATTCTGGAATCAGGAATTTGGGATAAAAAGATTTTATGTCATCTTTTGAGTTACTTCCTATTAAGACTATATTTTGCCTGCATTTCTCTGTAGCAGGCACTGGGAGGACCCAGCCATACACTTGGTAAGGGGACAGGTAAACAGCTATGAAAAATGGAATCTGAGCCCAAGACCACTTCTGAGGATAACTGCACCCAGTGGGGAGAAGATCAGATCTATTCCCAAGTAGAATTCCTGTGCTGGGTTGATTCTAGGCTTTACATTTTCTCACCTATAAAGTTGTAACAGGATCATTCTCATTAGAGCGCCCTATTTGTATTGGGACCTCCTAGAGTCAGTCTTATTGATAGAAGCACTTCCTAAACAGGAAAACCACAACCGTGGTCAGGAAGCACTTTTTGGCAGCAGCCCAAGAATGTAGTCCCCTGTAGGCTGGCTTTGCTTCTCTCCCGTCTCCTTCCCTTTTTTTTCTTTTTCTTTTTTCCTTCCTTCCTTCCTTCCTTCCTTCCTTCCTTCCTTCCTTTGTGTTCCTTTCTTTCTTTTTCTTTCATGAATGGGGGATTGAACTCAGGGTCTTCATACTAAGTTATGTCCCTGGTCTAAGCCTGAGAGTGTCTCTCTGACCTGGAGGAGCAGAGAACACCTACCTGTTTCAATGAGTGAGGCGTTTTTAAGGGTAAGATGACAAGGTTGTGGGGAAAAGTTGGGGCAGATTTATAATTGGGTCCTGGCCTTTTTGATTCTTATTTATTTTTTGAGACAGAATTTGGCTAAATTGCCCAGGCCAGATTCCAGCTTGTAATCCTTTGCCTCAGCCTCCTGGAGCCCTGGGAATGCAGATGTGTACCACTACACTTGGCATTTTTTATTTTTAATGAATATTTATATGAAACTGTCATAGGAGTGACAAGTACCAACCCGGTAAGGCCCTGTCCACTAAGGCTCAAATTTTATGTTTTACAAAACATATTTCCAAGTGTTCACGTATGTGCCCTCTTGGTACTTGTCTCAATTCCCTTGCGTCAGGTCCTGTATCTCTGGAAAGGTAAATAAAGGACCATGGCAACCTTTTATTCAGCGTTCAGCCCCCAGACTTCTACTCACCTGCTGACTGATCCCACCTGCCTTGGCTGTAGTGAAGATGAAAGCTGCAGAGGTGGTACACGATGTGACGATGACTCTTCTTGAGCCTGGCCAAGGCTTCCCACCGCTGTCCAGCCTTCTTTTGCTGGTGTTTCTACTTCAGTCCATGCACAGTTGATGCGTAACTGTCCTCCCCATTGTGCCCAGTCTGCCAGTGCCCTTCAGCTAGCCACATCCTCCAAGCTGCAATGTTCCTGTTCTTTTTTCCAAAGATCCTTACCTGGAAAGTTTGGAGTACAGTGTGTGACGCTGTAAGAATAGGGTTTCCTAGGACTGGCGCACACATGCCTGTTATGTTACACAGCGGCTTGCTTTCCTGTCTCTTTCTTGAATGCTTTAATAGAAACATACCTGTTCTGTAACTTACCATATATTTTGATGGCCCTTTGTGTTCCCCACATAGGACTTATGTTGGTTTGGAAGTATAAGATTACCTAGATAAAATGGTGAATAATCTAAGATATGAAAAGGTAATCATGGAATTTGCCTCATCAACTCTTTAAAAATCTGGAGCAGGAGGGACAGTGTGACCAAACAGTGTTCTCTATTTATTAATTTGCTCTTGAAATAGTATAATAAAGTTAATCATTTTCTTTTTCCTTTTCTTTTTTTAAGAAAAGGGCTTTATTGGGGAACTTAGAAAAGGGGAAATAAAGGGTAAAGGTTCTGCTAGTTAGAAGGAGACCCAGAAAACTGGGTTGCCCCAAGATATCCTCTTCTAAATGCAGACTATGCACAGCTTCTTTTAAATCCTAAGTTAGCTCTTAGCAAGCAAGTTCCCAGTAGAGGATCCTGTGTTGACTCCCTTCCTATCCAGTCCTGGCATGTGCAGGAAATACAAATTTAATAGCACTTACATTAAGTGTAATTTTAAAAGTAAACTGAGAATTAAGTATTTTCTCAGGCATAATGCTTGTCCCTGGATCCTGTGCGTTACCCTTGTTGAGTTGTGTCTGGAGTCAAGTTGTAAATGCAATTTAAGCACCTAATTCTAGAAGCCAAGCCTGCTCTTAGGTTTTGTTTAAAAACATCTTTTGTGGAATTGGATGTGTAGCTCAGTGGTAGAGTGCTTGCCTACTATGCATAGGCCCTGGGTTCAACTCCCAGTTCAGCTCTTAGCACATGCACATGCACATGCACATGCACATGTACACACACACACACACACACACACACACACACACACACACACGTATTATGTAGCCTGTGTTGAGTGGGTCATGTCCTATCTGGAACTTCTAAGTCCTTGAGACAGCCTGAGAGGCTGCATGGCTGAGCAGCACCCCCTGAGGCACCTTCCGAGGAAGGCAGTCCCCACCTCAGTCCTGCAGCCTTCCTCCAGCTGTTGGCAGGCTCTCCAGGTGCTCCCGCATCAAAGCGGGAGGTGCTCTCAATGGTGACACCTGTGAGTGCCATTTGGTGTGCTCGGTGGTTGATGGTCGGTGGTCAGTGGTCATGGGAGGAGAACCGATGTTGATGAGAGGCCCCGCTTGTTTCTTTTTCCGGGGAAGAATGTGGCAGAAAACATAAGCACTTTTACCGTGCCAGCTCCTGAACCGTTGGCCCCAGGAGGGCAGCAAGGCCACCTTGTCTGCACACTGCTACCCACATTATCTGGCCAGAAGGATATGACAAGGCTATTGAAGATCTGAGTTGCTGTGGATTCTCTTGAATACCAAGACCAAGGACTGGAAAGGATACTAGTTGTAATGCCATAGGCACCCTTATCCTTTTGCAGATGAGGAAACTGAGGTGAAGGATCCAGTGATTTATCCAGGAGTGGCTCTCTGGCTCCTAGTGCACCCTGCTAATGAAGAGGTGGGTGGATCACCAAGCAGAGGCTTCTAAATAATTGAAATTCATCTAACCTTCGATCTTTGCACAAGCACAGATTCTTGAGCACAGTACGCAGGGTGCCATTGCTTCTTACATTGGTGAGGAGTATGCTGTGCCCTGAGCATGTCACTGAAAACTAGTTTGGGTTGTGGTTTTTGGTACCAAGGGCGGAGAACTGTCTTAAAAGCTGTAGGATGAGACTGCCCTCTAGTGGGCAAGGCCAGTCTAGCCATATTCTTCTCTGGTGCTGTCTCACTGTGTGGTGTGACTGTTCCCCATGGAAAGAATTCATGGATTGGCCCTGCTGTAGGCACAGGGCTGTAATCCCAACACATTGAGAGCCTGAGTCAGGATTGAAAGTTCAAGCCCAGCCGGGACAATACAGCAATCAAGATTCTGTCTCAAAACCAAAACCAAAAAATGGACTGAGATGTAGCTCAGTGTAAAGACCCTGGGTTCCATCCTCAATGACAAATAAACAAGAAATGAATTCTCATAGTGACTTTGTTTACCTCTAAGCAGTAGCATTAACTTTTCTATCTTAAATCGGACCAGTTGTAGGGGTTTTTCTTTCCTCTTCCCCACATTTTTTTAGAGGAATCATTTCCCTAACAAACTTAAGACATTTCAAGGGAAGGATCTGTCTTAATTGTCTGTTTTCCTCCACAGCTTCTGTCCTGTTGTCCCCTTAGCTGAACATGAAATTAGAAGGTTTGCAGGAAAGAAATCCTTCCACCGTACCCACCCTGCCCTTAAAAAGAATCCTTTTGCTTTTTGTCTCTAACCCTTCTAAACTCATCTGTCTGATCTCTAGTTCCACAAGTGGTAGAATCATCTGAATCCCTCAGAAAGCTTGAAGAACTCAGTTTCTTGGACCCGACTCCAGCCCTGCTGAATCAGTCTCTGTGGTTTGAGCCAAGAAATCTGCTTTACAAACTTACCAAGTGGGTTTTGATGTGCAGCCAGGTTTGGCAGCCAACTGCTCGAAAACCTAATTTCCAATTATTTCTCATGGTTTCCCCCACAGTGTCTTCTAAGGCCTTCAGCTTGTGTCACTTAGTAGAACTGACCGTATTGAGATTAATTCAGAGATAGTCAATGTGCTGTTCTAAATGATGTCATGGTAAGGAGGAGAGGACCACAAGAGGCAGGCCAAAGGCTTTTGCTCTGGGTGCCAGGAGCCCTGTGTTCACAGTGGAAAATACCAACACCTGTACCTCTGCTGACTGAGCAGGTCGTTAATCTCTAGGGTTTTATGTTTGTGCTGGTGAGAGAAACACAGTACCCAGTTACCTATTTCTACCTGTATTCGGTCGTCTCGTTCCTGGGTAACCATGAAAGGTAGGGAGCATTATCCCTTTTTTTGCAGATGGAGAACCAAGGCTTAGGAAAGTTGGGTAACTTGCCCAAAGTTACAGAAGTGTTTTGTGGGATTCTGCATTTGAACATAGACCTCCTCTCCAAGGTTGGCATTTGGACAGCAGGAGAACCAGAGTTGCCAACCTGTGCTTTTTTACCCCTCCAGGCCAAGCGAGCAGTGCAGCGGGGAGCCACCGCAGTCATCTTTGATGTATCCGAAAACCCAGAAGCAATCAACCAGGTACACCCACACAACGCTGCAGTCTTCCTGAAGGGCAGGGCCAGTTCACAATCATTCCGTCCTGTTGAAACCTTTGCCCTTGTCTGCAGAAGTAGGCTCTCTATTGTGGATATCATGCTGGGGGAAAGGATAATGAGAGGGCTCAGTAACTAGGGAGTTGCAGACGGGGTCTTTCCAAACGCTGTTCTGGACACTCAGCCTGCCCCACCTACCTTGTGGCAGGCCTCACACTGGGCCTTGCTCTTCTGTGAGCCCAGGACTGGCATGTGTGAAGATTTTACAGATCTCGAGACAGGTGTTTGATGTTCGTTTCCGCCATCGCTTTACTTTTGCTTGCTGTCCCCAGCCCGCTCTTGCTCTTGCTCTTGCTTCTTAAAAAGTAAGTATGTGTTTTAACCAGAGCCCCTGTCTTCTTCCTCAGCTAAACCAGGGCTCGGAAGACCCACTCAAAAGGCCAGTGGTTTATGTGAAGGGCGCAGATGCCATCAAGCTGATGAACATTGTCAACAAGCAGAAAGTAGCTCGAGCAAGAATCCAGCACCACCCTCCTCGGGTGAGTGTCCCCGCTGGCCAGCCCTGGCTGCCGTGTCTCTGCTGCTCCCTGTGCTTGTGCTTCCTTTGGGCTTTGGGCACTCAGTCCTGTCACCATCCTGCCTAAAATGCCAGTGTGCTCTGGGTTTCTATGGGTTGAGATCTCCTACAGGGCATGAACCAGGAAGAAACCCTACCCATTCTTCTTACAGACATGTCTGACCTACAACCTACCTTTTTTTTCCCGCTTGTTTTAAGGAGTAGAGAAGAACTTTCTGTGCCACATGTGAAAGATATAGTTAGTGTTCTAAAACTTCCTTTGTAAATTTTTTCCATTATAACATTAAAAAGTTGAAGTGGGGGAAAAGGCAGGCTGCAGGTTGGATATGCTGTGGGATTTGAAAGATCTTACCAGAAATCAATGACTTGTGAGGTCGGCCTGTGGCCTCTCCTACCTGGAATTCTCCTGGTGGCCTCTTGCCGTCCTTCATCCCATCCCATCTCTGAGGGGAAAGCTGAGAGGAGTTGGAGGTGTACACTTGACACTCGCCTTCCACTTGGCCTCAGCGTTGGAGAACAGGACGCTCTCCCTTCTTTCCGTAGGACACATTACTTTAAAGACTCCCCAGCTCACAGTTAAGTCTAGAAAAATTAGATTTCAAACGAGGTGGATTTCCATGGCTGGCCTGTGGTATGTGGGCCTCTCTTCAGTGTGTTGAAGAATACTGCTGGCCTTTGTTCCCCAAACTCAAACAGAAGGATTCGAGGAACCTCGGGCTGGTGCCCTGTACTTATTTTACTTCCTCCGAATTTTTGTGTGTAGAATAATTCTTGTGCATGTGTGAAGGGTTCAGATACACAGGGTATCCTGTTAGCATGGCTCTGTTTTATTGTCTAAGTGTATGGTGTGAGGAGGCAGTTTTAGGTCATAGGAAGCACTATGCTGCAAGGAACAGGACAGAAACTAAAACACAGGAGCAGTTTGCAGAAGAATTGACTTGTTGGCTTCTTTTTAAAGGAAAAGAAAATGCTTTGGTAAATATGAGTCATTGTAGTGGAAGCAGATATTTGTGGAAGCACCATGCAATTTTGCGAGTTGTTGTAAACCATTAATTACATGGTTAGTAATCACTGTTCCCTCAAAACATGACACTCACTCCTTTGTCCCATAAATGTGATTATTTGTGTTTGTTTGGAAGGGCTTTTCTTACTGGTTACAGTGAACTTCGCACTGTTCCGCCGTGGGGCGGCCAGGCTTTGAGAATAGAATTCCCTTGGCTTTTGGGAGGCTTCGCTGTCACTCTAGAGCCACTAGGGCCCAGAGAGTGTGCTATGTTCGTGTGAACTGAACACCAGGACTTTCCTGCATAATGAGGAGACCCTCCCCCACCTCTGCCACCCTGCGCCAACAGCCCGTCTTTGAAGACAGCCAGTGACTCACTGTGTTCACGTTCTATTTCAGCAACCCATCGAGTACTTTGACATGGGAATGTTCCTGGCTTTCTTTGTGCTAGTCTCCTTGGCCTCTCTCATCTTCCTTGTCAGAATCAAGCTGAATCAGCGGCGTCAGGTAATCTGTCAAAGCAGCTCCAGTGTTCATCCAGTTGCCTGCTGCTGGTGCAAGTCAGAGCTCTTGTCAGGCCACTGTAGGTCTGAGCACCTATCCTGTCCCCAGGGGCAGGGAGGGCCAGACCTACAAAAGCTAAGCACTGTAGATGTTTCCAGCTTGTTTATTGGAGGAAATATTTAAGTAAATGTTCCGATGGAGCCCTAGAGCCTTGCTTCTCAAATAGACCTGGGCACCGCCTATACCTGGAAGCCCAGTGGGAACTACAGAGTCCCAGTCCCCATGCTGTCCCCTTGAGTCCAGTCCCCTTACTGTCCTGCTGAGGAGTCCAGCCCCCGTGCTGTCCATGAATGCAGTCTGTCAAGCTCTCCAGAGAGTGGCCATTGTCTCATTTCTGCTTATAGGAAGGGGGGATTTAGGGGCAGAGGGTGGTGAGAGGTTGAGCGGAAAACTGGACTCTCAGATCTGTGGCAGTGTGACATCCCAGGGGAGAGAGGGTGCTGCAAATGGCAGCAGTCTATAGAGGGAGCCGCTTAAGTTCTCACAAGGCTCTCGAGGCCTCTGGAGGCCACTGCCACATGTTTATGCAGTAAATCCTGTGCCTGGGCCAGGATTCTCATGCGTTGTTTCATTTACCCTCCCAGCTTCCTTCAATGTGGAGGAGGAACCGTGGGTAGAGAGCAGGCTATAATGCAGGGTGTCAGAGCTGGGAAGCTGCAGGGCCACGTAACTGAAGGAGACTCCTGCCTTCACCTTGAAGGCAGGACCACTCAGGGATCTGAAAAATAGATGCTGTGGCAGCCTGAATTCTGAGTGATTTCTCAACTGTCTGTTCTGGCCTGATAGAGATTAACATTTCCCTGTCCCAGTGCATCAAGGGCCATGACCACCACTATTAACATATACCAGGCTCTAATACTAACTGTGTTCTACTATGCAGAATTCCATGAACAGGCTGGCTGTGCAGGCTCTGGAGAAGATGGAAACCAGGAAGTTTAACTCCAAGAATAAGGGGCGCCGAGAGGGAAGCTGTGGCGCCCTGGACACCCTCAGCAGTAGCTCCACATCTGACTGTGCCATTTGCCTGGAGAAGTACATCGATGGAGAGGTAGTGGCAGAAGCAGGGCCTGTTGTGGGTGGGGAGGAAATGGCCAGTCTGGGGGGGGGG